>SNVD02007792.1:0-305638 GCA_013180625.2 Boswellia sacra
TAGGCAATGTTTGCCGAACCACGTATATCGAGTTTGCACTCTCTCTATCCCTATCGTCTTTACATTTACTTGCACTTGTGATTGTTCTTTATTGCCATTCTCTTGATTGCATTCTATTTTCATCTTCTTTACCTTTGTTCTTAAAGAAAGATTTAAATAATTTTGATCTTTCAAGAAAAGTTTTCTAAATCCGTTTTTATAAATAAAAGCCCAATTCACCCCCCCTCTTGGGTTGCCATACCTGGGTCGACAAGTGGTATCAGAGCAAGGTTGCTCAATTTTTTAAATCTTAATCGATTTTTGAGCTATGACAACTTTTAATTCAACTTCATATGTTGAGGGACTTTCTATCTCTAGACCCCCATTTTTTAATGGAAGTGATTACTCTTATTGGAAAGCTAGAATGAGTATTTTCTTGAAATCTTTTGATTATGATTTGTGGTCTATTGTTTTGGAAGGACCTTTTGTTCCTGCCAAAATTGAAAATGGTAAAAGCATGCTTAAAGAACCTAAAAAGTTTAGTGGAGATGATAAAAAGAAATTGAGTTTAAATGCTAAAGCTATGAATGTGTTGTATTGTGCTCTAGATAGAAGTGAGTTTAATAGAATATCTACTTGTTCTACGGCACAAGAAATATGGCACACACTTGAAGTAACTCATGAAGGAACTAGTCAAGTTAAAGAATCCAAATTAGTATGCTAGTTCATAGTTATGAGCTTTTTAAAATGAAATCGGATGAATCAATTTCTGAAATGTTTACTAGATTTACGGATATTGTCAATGGTTTGAAATCTCTCGGTAAATCTTATTCTAATGTTGAAATGGTGAGAAAGATTCTTAGGTGTCTACCAAAATCTTGGGAGCCCAAGGTGACGGCAATTCAAGAAGCAAAGGACCTCACCAAACTACCATTAGAAGAACTTATGGGTTCTCTCATGACTCATTAAATCACCTTAAAAAAGAATGAAGAAGAAGATTACGAAGTAGCAAACATGTGCTTCATGGCTTTAAGAGAAAATGAGATAAGTATTCTAAACCATGATCCTAAGCTTTCATATGATGAATTACTTGAAGCATTCCAAAATTTACATGTGCACGTTGATAAGCAAAATTCAAAAATCAATGCTTTCAAAAAGAAGTCAAAAATCATGTTATCTCAATTAGAAGAGTTGGTGGAAATAAATGAAGCTTTAGAAAATGAAAATGAAAATTTAAAGCAAAAAGATTTTTGAAAGTTTGGAAAATCAAATACATTTATTAAAAACTGAAAATGAGATTTTAAAACAAAAGGATTTTGATAAATTAGAGAAAGAAAATGTTATTTTGAAAAAGGAAAATAATGACTTAAGAAATATTGTTGATAGTTTTACAAAAAGCACAAAAAATTTGAACTTTATGTTACAAAACCAAAAGTGTGTTTTTGATCAAAGAGGCTTAGGATATAAAACACATAAAAATCAAAAGTATTTTATAAACTATTTTTTGTTTCAATCGCATCTTCTAACAATATCCTAATCATTCTGTAAGTATTGTGAAGAAAAGGACACAAAATGCATTCTTGTTACATTAAGAGAAATCCTAATTTGAAACAATATGGATTCCCAAAAAGGACCATAACTAACCCCCAAAGACCCAAGAACATTTGGGTATCAAAAAGTCGCTTTTTTAATGTTGATTGTAGAAACAAAGGAGTGGCAAACACAAGTGGTACTTAGATAGTGGATGCTCAAGGCTTATGACCGGAGATGCCTCCAAATTCTCAAGATTAATCATGAAGAAAGAAGGATATGTGACCTTCGGTGATAATGCCAAAGGAAGGGTAATCGAACGTAGTGATATTGGTAACCCTTCTTCACTTATTATTGAAAATATTTTGCTTGTTAATGGTTTGAAACATGATTTGATTAGTATTAGTTAGTTGTGTGATAAGGGATATTTTGTTACTTTTGAGCATAATAGATGTGTGATTAAGGATATTAGTAACAATAAGACTTATTTGTTGGTAATAGATGTGGTAATATTTATACAATTGATATTGATGTTAATGATCATGTTGAAAAGTGTTTCATTGCTAATCATGATGCTTGGTTATGGTATAGAAGGTTAGGTCATGCTAGCATGGACACAATTTCAAAAATTTTTAAAAATGATTTAGTTGATGGTTTTCCAAAAATAAAATTTGAAAAGGATAAGATTTGTGATGCTTGTCAATTTGGAAAATAAGTAAGAACTTCTTTTAAACGAAAGAAATTTATTTCGACAAATAAACATCTACAATTACTTCATTTGGATTTATTAGGACCATCAAGAACTCAAAGCCTTGGTGGAAAGTATTATGTTTTTGTTATTGTGGATGATTATTCAATATTCACTTGGGTGTTATTCTTGAAAACTAAAAATGAGGCCACATAAGCTTTTTCAAAATTTGCAAAAAGAGTCCAAAATCAAAAAAGGTATTCTATTGTATCCATTAGGAGTGATCATGGTGGTGAAGTAGACAATGTTGCATTTGAAAATCTTTGTGATGAAAATGGTTTTGAGCATAATTTTTCCTCACCTAGAACTCCACAACAAAATGGTGTTGTTGAGAAAAAAAATAGGACTATCCAAGAAATGGCTAGGACCATGTTACTTGAAAATAATTTGCCAAAATATTTTTGGGTCGAAGACGTTAATACCGCATGCTTTATAATCAATAGAGTCCATATTAGAGCTTTAATAAAGAAAACTCCTTATGAACTTTGGAAAGGAAGAAAACCAACATTGGATTTTTTAAAGTTTTTGGATGTAAATGTTTTATTTTAAATACCAAGGATAACCTTGGAAAATTTGATGCAAAAGCCGATGTTGGAATTTTTGTTGGCTACTCCAACCATAGTAAAGCATATAGAGTTTTTAACAAAAAGACTCTTAATATTGAAGAATCTATGCATGTTGAATTTGATGAAACTAATGTTATTTTTTCAAAGAATTTAGATGATGATATTGTTGAGGTAGAAAGGCAAATCAAGGAATCAAGGCTTGATGAAAAGAGCCAAGATGAATTACAACTTCAACAAGAAAAGCTTAAGGAAGTAAATGATTCTTCCCAAGAATTACCAAAGAAATGGAGGTATGCAAAAGCTCACCCTAAAGATCTCATTATTGGTGAACCATCACAAGGTATGAAAACTAGATCCTTTTTTAGGAACTTTTGTAATCATTTTGCTTTTGTCTCTCAATTTGAACCAAAATCTTTTAAAGAAGCCAAAAATGACGAAAGTTGGATTTTGGCTATACAAGAACAATTGAACCAATTTGAGAGAAATTAAGTTTGGAAATTAGTCCCTAGACTCAAATATGACTAAACCCCTTAGTCAAGATAGATTTTGCATAATTAGAAGAGAATTAGGCATGTTGGATATGTCTTAATTTTGCTTTAATATGATAATCTTTGAATGGTAGCATATGTTAAAGGGGAGAATATATTTTAGGGGGAGTAATTAATTTGACTACATCTTTTTGATGATAACAAAAGGGGGAGAAATGGATGGTTTGCTTATATTCATAACAATTGCTCTCTTTTTGCTTAATGTTTATTTTATTTTAATTCTTGATTTTAGATTATATTTTAAAGCAATCAATGGTTTGTCATCATCAAAAAGGGGGAGATTGTTAGCACTAAGGCTACATGATAATTTTGATGATAACAATACACATTGATTAATTGAGATTTACTAACATGTTTATTTATGTGCAAGAGTAAGATCATTGAAATAATTTTAAAATCAAGAAGAGGCTTATTAAAATGAAGTGTTAAAGCTAAGGAGAAGACTACATGTTAAAGGCACCAAAGTTTAAGAACAAGGTTTGATTCAAGGAATATGACACATGAGTAATGTTCAATCAATTGATCATATATTTGTCTACAGATGTCAAAACGACGTGATTCTTGAGCCTTTGGAAAGCTTACTCAATTTATAACATTTCATATTTTTTAAAGAAATTTAAATTTCAAGTGTAAGGTTGTACAAATGATCATGCAATTTGAAAGACAAATAGAAGCAACTGACATGAGCACTGAATACGGTTTTGGACATATCTTGAGCTAGAAAAATCAAAATGACTTGATTCTTATGGAATTGGAAAGAGCACATAATGAGGCACATTTCATATGTTTTGGATAAATTCAAATTTCAAATGGAAAGCCGACATAATTGACATGCAATTCGGTGGACTGACACAAGGAAGAAAAATCAACTCACATGAGCACCGAATGGTGTTTTAGCCATATCTTAAGATAGAGATATCAAAATTCTTTGATTCTTAATGTTTTGGAAATCTTATTAAAATATGTAGATCTTTTATGTTTTGAAGAAATTCAAATTTCAAACGAAATGCTGACAGAATTATCATTCAAATCGGTGGATTGACACAAGGAAGAAAAATCAAGTCACATGAGCACTGAATGGTGTTTTGGCCATATCTTGAGCTACAGATATCCAAATGACTTGATTCTTGATGTGTTGAAAAGCTTATTCAAATTTGCAGATCTTTCATGTTTTGCATATTTTCAAATTTCAAACCAAAAATTGACAAAAATGACAGACAAAATTACGATTTTTATGGTGGACAGAAAATTTGGAGATGGTGTCTTCACTTGATTAAGTTCATCCTATTTGCCTATAAAAGGAGCCCTTCTCCCATGCATTCAGCAAGAGCAAGAGAAGCATTTTATCAAGCAAAAAATAAGAGATATATCAAGTTTAGAGAGTTTTATATTCTTTATCTACTCTTTGAAGAGAGTTGTACTTTTATTGTAAAAATTTACTTTGTTTTTGTATTGTGGTGAGAGTGAGATCTTCTTGTAAAGGATAAAAGTTATCCTTGAGAGAACTCTTTCCTTGGTGAGGTTGTTCATCAAGAAGAACTCTTGGTGTGGTTTTATCAAGAGTTGAAGGAAGTTGCCTTGGTGAGGTTGTTCATCAAGAAGAACTCTTGGTGTGGTGTTATCAAGAGTTGAAGGAAGTTGCCTTGGTGAGGTTGTTCATCAAGAAGAACGCTTGGTGTGGTGTTATCAAGAGTTGAAAGACAAAGTCTTGGTGAGGTTGTTCATCAAGCAAGTTGTAAAGATTTCTACAACTTAGTGGAAAGCTTAGCTCGTGGAGCTAGGAGCCCGTGGACGTAGGCAAGGTTTGCCGAACCACGTAAATTGAGTTTGCACTCTCTCTATCCCTATCCTCTTTACATTTACTTGCACTTGTGATTGTTCTTTATTGCTATTCTCTTGATTGCATTCTATTTTCATCTTCTTCACTTTTATTCTCAAAGAAAGAGTTAAATAATTTTGATCTTCAAAGAAAAGTTTTCTAAATCAGTTTTGATAAATAAAAACCCAATTCACCCCCCCTCTTGGGTTGCCATACCTGGGTCAACAGATAATTCTCACATCAAGTAGTTTGAGAACTTCAGCCCTAATGACCTCTTTCATATGGGGATTTAATCTCCTTTGAGGTTGTTGAGATGTTTTGGCATTTTCTTCTAAATGTATTCTATTGTACAAATCAAAGGGTTAATGCCCTTTATGTCTTTTAAAGTCTACCCGATTGCATTTTTATGCCTTTTAAGAATTTCTATCAACTTACCTTGTTGCTCGCTTGTGAGGGATGAAGAAATTGCCACAGGATATATCTAATTTTCCCCAAGATATGCATATTTTAATCCTTCGGGTAAGGGCTTCAACTCTAACTTAGGCGCTTCCTCTTTTTCGCTTTCATTCATTTGCCCTAATTATTCGAATCGTGGTTTTGAGCCTTTTTCCATCACCTGTGCACAATCCAATAAAGAACAAATATCATAAAGATCAGGCTCTAATTCTATTTTTTATTCGAATGAATTGACTAAACAAGTTTCCAAAGGGTCAGAAGAACTCCCTTTTTCGATGTGGTCTTCCACAATAGTTTCAATCATATTAGCCCCCTCAATTTCATCATCTTCTTCATGTGGTTGTTTGCACATATTAAAAACGTTAAGTTCCAATATCATGTTTCTGAATGATAGCTTCATAACTCTATTCCTGCAATTAATCAAAGTATTAGAGGTAGCTAGAAATGGACGCCCTAAAATGACAGGAATCAAATTACATACTTCCACTGGTTGTGTATGCAAAATGATAAAATCCACTAGGTAAATGAATTTATCTACTTGAACTAACACGTATTCTCCTACTCCTCTTGGCACTTTAATTGATCTATCAACAAGTAAAAGAGTCATAGAAGTTGGTTTTAACTCACCTAGATTAAGTTTCTGAAAAACTGAGTATGGAAGCAAATTCACACTAGCACCAAGATCAAGTAAAGCTTGTTCAATTTTATGATCTTCAATAATACATGAAATTGTAGGACAACTTGGATCCTTATATTTCACTGTATTATTGTTTTGAAGAATAACACTTACTTGCTCGGCTAGAAAGACCTTCTTTTTCACATTCAATTTTCTTTTCACAGTACACAAATCCTTCAAAAATTTTGCATAAGAAGGTATATGTTTGATCACATCTAGCAAGGGAATGTTGACCTTTACCTCTTTGAAAATTTCAAAGATTCAGAATTGTGAGTTGACTTCTTTTGTATGGCTAATGCTTGAGGAAATGAAGGTACAGATGGGGATTTGGTTCCTTCTTCGCTAGGTGTTGGTTTGTTAACCTCTTCCCGACCTTTAGAGATCAATTCTTCTTCTTTCTCGTAAGGTTTAGGAATATGTTTTTCAACAACCTTACCATTGCAAAGGGGTCATGACTGATTTGGCTTAGCCCACATAATGACCATTTGAGCTCTCCACATTTGAATTGGATTGATCTTTGAGGTTTTGTAATGTTTGAGAAGGAAATTTTCTTTTTTCTTGGATGCTAAATATGGATGCAAATTTTGCAAGAGTGTCTGACAAATTTGCCAAAATTTGCTAATGTTTAAGCAATTTGACTATTGAAGGTCTCTTACTTTGTATGAATGAACGCAATGTCTCTTTAAGGTCATTCCTAGGAGGAGGAGCATATGCATGATCATGAGAATTTTGAAAATTTTGATGTGTTTGAAAAGAAACTTGTGAAGATTGTGCATGATTGTCATTTTTTCAACTAAAATTCAGATGATTTCTCCAACCAGGATTGTAGGTTTGTGAGTATGGATTGTGATTTAGCCTTTTGAAAATATTTAAAGCATTGGTTTGTTCATGGAGACATTCCCTAAAGGTAGGCAAAGTTGGGCACTCATCAGTAGGATGGTCATTATCATTACAAATATGACAGACAATTTCTTGAATAGAATTCAATTGGCCACTCTTTTTCATTTCTAAAGTCTCGACTTTTCTAGCTAGGAATACATATTTGGCTTGAAGGTCATGGTCTTCTCTAAGGCTGTAAATGCCTCTATTGGATGTCGAGGTTGGGGCTTTGCTTGGTACCTCATAGGTGCCAGTAGTGTCCCAATTTTGGGTTTTGTCTGTTAATCAATCTAGGTAGTCAATTGCTTCATCAAGGTCTTTATCTCCAAATTCTCCCTTACACAGTAGCTCCACTAGTTGCCTATCTTGAGGTGTTAACCGTTCATAGAAGTGTGCAACTACACTCCAAGTTTTGAAATCATGGTGAGGACAGGTATTAAGTAATTCTTTATACCTATCCTAATACCTATCCTAACATTGGTAAAGAGTTTCTCCTTGTTTTTGAGTGAAAGTGGTGAATTTGTCTTTTAAGAGAATTTGTTCTATGGGTAGGAAAATTATTTTTCAAGAATTATTGTTTCATCTCATCCCATGAACTAATGGAGCTTGACCTCAAATTTTGTAGCCATGTTCTATCTTTATCTTTTAAAGAAAAAGGAAAAACTTTAATCTAATGGTGTTTATGCTACAATTTGGGTCACTGTAAGAGTTACACACCTGTTCAAAGATTTTTAAGTGCGAATATGGGTTCTCCATATCAAGGCCATGAAAGGTTGGTACAAGTCGAACAAAACTCGATTTGAAATTGAAATGGATTGCATTGGGAGGAGAAATTACACAAGATGGTGCACTAGTCCTTACCGGATTGATGTAATCTTTGAAGGTTCTTAGTTGGTTTTGGTCATTTTGTTGGGAACGATTATCCTCTTCATCCGTGAACCTTTCCACTTAATTGTCAACCATGTTTTCTAATGAAAATGATCTTTTCCTAACAAGTCTATCACTAGATATGCGTGACTAAATTTTCATGCAAATTTGAAAAAGAAAAGAAAAGAAAAGAAAAGAAAAGATGAACACACAACAAAGAAAAAAAATTAAGATCTAAAATGAGAAAGGAGAATACTTAAAATTTTGCACGCCAAAATTTACCCTCCTCGGCAACGTCGCCAAAAACTTGACACATTGAAAAATATGATTATCTCCCAACTATATGAGTGTCGAAGTAATAAACCCGGTAAGACCGGGGTTGATTCACGAGGAAGGGGATTTAGCACTGCAAACTAAAAGGTAAGCAAATATGATATGAATGATTTAAATAAATAACAAGATAATATCAACAAATAAAAGTCAAGATGATAGCCAGTACTACCGACCATTCAAATGTAAAACAAAAACAAAAGGTGGTAAAACCATCCGTGGAAATAGGAGGTAAAACCTACCATAGCAAATAAAAGAACAAGTTCATAAGTAATAAACAAGAATACTTAAAATACACAAGTAAGAGAAATTGACATAATAATAATGAAAGCTAAGGTTAGAGGATCCGCCCTTGATATATCAAATAAGGATGAACAAAAAATTTATAACTCAATTGGAATCCACACATCAAGGCTTTTCCAATTGGAAGGTATGTCATTTAAGCCCAATTTTAGTTATATAAATTATATTTGTTTCATTATCAATATTTATACCATTTCTTGTGAATGGATTCAAGCATCCAATGTGTCAATCACCATATGTCTACAACAAATCAAGGTTCCTAACTAGACTAATGTCGGTAAGGAAGAACAATACAACATCTAGGGATCCAAGCATTTGATGTGTCAAGGATTGTTTATAATGGATCAAGACCTCCACTTTACGAGTGGTGTCGAGATTGATTAGAGAAATAAATATAAATCATATAAAATAAATAACAAAAGATTATGTTTATTAAGCACATATCAAAGGGTTAGAAAATTCTTATTCTCATGTCAAAGGTTTCACCCTTTCACCTTGGCAAAAGAGAATTTAGTAAGACATTGTGCAAGAAAGAAATAAATTGCAAAAAGAAAATGATTTATTAATAACATTAAGAGAACACAACACAAGAGAGAAAACACAATAAAAAGAGATTCCAGCCAAAGCCAAAATGCCCTCATGGGTCACAAGGTATCTCTATTTATAGATACATTCAGGGGCAAACTTATCAAATTAAAAAGAGATAATTGTAAAATATCTTGATGACAATTTGGATCATCATGTGCACCAACTTTGACCACCGATTTTGGCATTGAATTATTTAGAATTTTGATCATATGTCTCCATGAAAGTTATAGATATTTCTCTCAAATTTCTAGAACATCTTGATTCATATGATTTTGATATATATATGAAGAGATATGGTCAAAATATGGAGGCATGGTCAGGCTAGGCTGAAACTGTAGATGAGTTCACTTTAAGCCCATTTTTGGTGCACTAAGATCCCAAATTTGATGATGCTTGTGGAATACAATCTTGTAGATAATTTAATCAGCTTTCTAACAAATTAAGATTTGCATCATTCTGATCTACAAATAGAAAGTTATGCCCATTTTACTTAACCTACGACAAAAACTAAAATTAAGATAAAGCTAATTCAAAAGATGCAAAGACTACAAATATGTTTAAGTTGAGAAATTTAATGACACTATTAATGCAATGTGATGAATTAATCTCTTATTAAGCATACATATTTAGTGTTCATCATCTAAGTAATAAACCTAGCAAGACCGAGCTCAATCCACGAGGAAGGAGAATTAGTGGTACAAACTAATGAGAAATATGATATGAGTAATGCAAGTAAATAACAAGATGATATTAACAAATAAAAGTAAAGATGGTAGATGGTACAACCGACCATTCAAATGTAAAATAAAAATAAGAGGTGGTAAAACCATCCATGGAAATAGTTAGTAAAATCTATCATAGCAAAATTTTCATAAGCAATAAACGAGAATAATTAAAATACACAAGTAATAGGAATTAGCGCAATAATAACGAAAGCTAAGGTTAGGGGATCTGTCCTTGATATATCAAATAAGGATAAATAACTCACTTATAATTCAATTGGAGTCCACACATCAAGGAGGTTCAAATTGGACAGTATGTCATTTAAGCCCATTTTAGTTGTTTGAATTTAAATTGTTTCACTACTAATATTTATACCAATTCTTGGTTCAAGCATCCCATGTGCCAATCACCGTATGTTTACAATAATTCAAGATTCCTAACTAGACTTGTGTCAGTAAGGAAGAACCATACAATGTCTAGAAAGAATCCAAGCATTTGATGTGCCAAGGATTGTCTACAGTGGATCAACACCTTCACTTTACAAGTGGTGTCCGGATTGATTAGAGAAATAAATATAAATCATATAAAACAAACAATACAAGATTATGATTATTAAGCACACAAGAAAGGGTTAGAGAATCCTTATTCTCATATCAAGGGTTTCACCCTTTCACCTTAGCAAGAAAGAATTTAGCAAGACATTATGCAAGAAAGAAAATAAATTGCAAAATGAAAACGATTTATTAATAACATTAAAAGAATAAAACACAAGAGAGAAAACACAATATTAAGAGATCCTAGCAAGAGCCAAGATGCCCTTATGGGTCAGAATGCACCTCTATTTATAGATATAATTAGAGGTAAACTTGTCAAATTACGAAGGGACAATTGTAAAATATCTTGTTGACAATTTGGATCATCATGTGCACCAACTTTGACCACCTATTTCGACATCGAAATATTTAGAATTTTGATCACATGTCTTCATGAAAGTTGTTGATATTTCTCTCAGCTTTCTAGAACATCTTGATTCATGCAATTTTGATATGTATATCAAGAGATATAGTCAAAATACAGAGGCAAGGTCAGCTTGGGCTACAACTACAGATGTGTTCACTTCAAGCCCATTTTTGGTCCACTAAAAGTCTAAATATCATGATGCATGTGAAATACAATCTTACAGATAATTTAATCAACTTTTCAACAAATAAAGATTTGCATCATTCTAATAGACAAATAAAAAGTTTGGCCCATATTATCGAACTTACAACAAAAACTAAAATTAAGTTGAGTAATTTTGTGACATTATTAGTGTAAAATAATGGATTAAACTTTTATTAATTATACACATTTAAGTGTTCATCAAGTAAACTGTAAACAGTTATGAACCAAAAAACTAAAGACATTGAGAAACTCATATCTGAACTCGCAGAGGCTCATAAGTGCATTGATGAACTCAAAATTGGTTCAGCTCGACTGGATCAAGTTTTAAGTCTTGGGAGAAAAAGCACAAACAAGCATGGCTTGGGATTCGATGAAGGTAGTATTGCTTCAACTTCTAAAATAGTTTTTGTTAAAGCTTTAACTGACATTTCAGGTTCAAGTCCAAATGCTAGCTCTCAAAACTCAAAAGGTAAAGATGTCTTTGTCTCACCCATGAGTTCCTTTAAGTCAACCCTAGAAAAGGTAGCTAAATTTCTTCTTACTTGTTATTTTTGTTGTGTAAAAGGTCATATCAGACCTAGGTATTACAAGTTGTTAAAATTATTGCATAAGAAGTCTCGATAGTTTAGACAGTTACGTAATACTCAACCAGTTTGGGTTAAGAAATAAGTAACTACATGCAATGTTGCATTTACTGCTTTAAAATCTATAGTTAATGATTTTTGGTATTTTGACAGTGGATGCTCAAGACACATGACAGAGAACAAGAACTTCTTGAAAGACATCAGATCTTGTAAGGAACGGACAGTCACGTTTGGTGATGGAGCTAAAAGCAAAGTGCTAGATAAAGGTACCTTGTGTGTTGAAGGCTTTCCTAAGCTGAAAAATGTGTTATTTGTTGAAGGGCTGAAAGCTAATTTAATCAGTACAAGTGAAATTTATGATGACCGATTTCAGGTAAATTTCACAAAACGTAGTGCATGGTTTAGACATGAAAATTGCATTCTTGAAGGCACAAGATCAAATGACAATTGCTATTTGTTAACAAAGATTAATGCATTTTCTACCAAAATATCAGATTTAGAGTTATGACATCAAAAACTAGGACACATAAACCATAAGGACATATTTAAGTTAACTAAGACTGGTGCAATTAAGGGTGTTCCTACTCTTGATGATAAACCAAATGGTATTTGTGGACCATGTCAGTTAGGCAAATAGATAAGAGGATCACATAACACTAACATACACCTTACCACCTCTAAAATTCTATATTTGCTGCAAATGGACCTTTTAGGACCTATGCAAATTAAGAGCGTTGTAACAAATAGGTATGTTTTTGTAAGTGTTGATGACTATTCAAGGTTTACTTGTATTGAATTCATTCGTGAAAAGTTTGACACATTTGAAGTTTTCAAGAACTTATGTGATGAACTTAAGAATGAACAAAATAGGAACATTGGTAGAATTGTAAAAATTCGAAGTGATCATGGGAAAGAATTTGAAAATGTTTCCTATGCAAATTTTTGTAAATTTCATGGTATATCTTATGAATTTTCAACATCAAAGACACTTGAACAAAATGAAATGGTAGAGCGGAATAATAGGACTTTACAAGAAATGGCTAGGGTCATGTTGAATAGCAAGAGACTAACAAAAAGGCTATAGGTAGAAAATACTAGCACAGCATGTTATATCTCCAATAGAGTGTTCTTAAGGCCTGAAACAACACAAAACCCCAATGAAATTCTGAAAGGAAGGAAACCTAACCTCAAATATATTTTCATGTTTTTGGTTGCAGGTTCTTTATCTTGAATGATAGGGAGTAGTTGGGAAAGTTTGATTCCGAGAGCAATGAAGGAGTATTTGTTGGATACTCAACAAATAGCAAGGCCTATCATGTTTATAACTTAAAGATCGAAACCATTATAGAATCAACTACTGTGGTATTTGATGATACTAATGATTTTTCTGTTTATTTGCAAGAAAAACAAATTATTAATTCCACAAAGAATGTAGAAGATTCAAACTCAGTTGCTGTAGACTACAAAACAGAATTAGTTATAGTTGATATAACTAGTGCGGTTAACTCAGACAAAAGTAAAGCATCAGACAATACTGATTTAGACATAAATCAAATAAGAGAAGCTAGTGTTAGAAAAGATCCTTCTACGTGGATCCAAAAGTCACATCCCACAACTTCAATCAATGAAAGTCTAGAAAGCTCAATGGAAACAAGAAGCAACATGAGAAACATGGTAAGTCATACTTGTTATGTCTCTTTAATAGAACCAAAGAATGTCAATGAAACTTTAAAAGAAGATGTATGGATAAATGCAATGCAAAAAGAATTAAATCAATCTAAAATAAACAAAGTATAGGTGTTAGTTCCTAGACCAAAAGATGCAACTGTTATAGGAATTAAACGGATTTTTAAAAACAAAACTAATGAAAATGGACAAGTCATTAAAACTAAAGTTAGGTTAGTTACACAAGGTTATACTTGAAGGAATTGATTTTGAGAAAACTTTTGCACCTGTTGCTAGACTTGAATCTGTTAGGTTGATACTTGCTATTGCATCCTTGTTGGACTTTAAGTTATTTCAAATGATGTGAAGATTGCCTTCTTGAATGGCTATCTTAATAAAGAGGCTTACGTCGAACAACTTAAGGGATTCATTGAGACTAAACATCTTAACTTTGTGTATAAGCTTCATAAAGCATTGTATGGTTTGAAACAAGCTCCTAGAGCTTGGTATAAGAGATTGACCAGCTTCTTGATTTAAAGAGGTTACACTAGAGGAAGCAATGATAAAACTTTACTCATTAAACATGCTTAAAGTTATTTCATTTTTGCTCAAGCGTACGGTAATGATATTGTTTTCGGTTCCATAAATAAAGTCAAAGTTAATAAATTTGTTGATCTTATGTATAGCAAATTTAAGATGATTATGATAGGTGAGTCAAAGTTCTTTCTTGTATACAAGTGAAGCAACTTGAAAATGGAATTTTTATTTCACAATCAAGTATGCTAGAAACTTGGCCAAGAAATTTGAGCTAGACAAGGCCAAGGCACTTAGGACTCCTATAAGTACCAACATCAAACTAACAAAAGAGAATGCAGGTAGTGATGTTTATTCAAGTCTTTATAGGAGTATGATTGGAAGTCTCCTATATCTAATTGCAAGCAGACCAGATATTAGTTTCAGTGTTGGAATATGTGCTCATTTTCAGTCATATCTGAAAGAACTACATTTATCAATAATGAAGAGAATTATCAGGTATGTTCATGGGACATATAATTTTGGAATATGGTTTACTAAGGATACAAATATATGTTTTGCAGGTTATAGTGATATAGACTGGGCAAGAAACATTGATGATAGGAAAAGCACTTCGGGTGGTTGCTTTTACCAAGGCAATAACATGGTCTTGTGGCACAGCAAGAAACAAAACAGCATTTCATTATCCACAGTAGAAGCTGAATGCATAGCTACTAGAAGCTGCTGCACTCAGTTACTTTGGATGAAACAAATGATAAGTGACTATGGTATTAACAAGATTCTATAACTTTGTTTCGTGATAACACTAGCACGATTAATATCTCACAAAATCCAATCTAACATTCTAGAGCTAAGCACATTGATATAAGGCATCATTTTATTAGAGAGCCTATTGAATCCAAAACAATCCACATTGAACATATCTGTATCGAGAATTAACTAGCTAACTTATTTACTAAAGCATTTGATGCATTGAGATTTGAAAAACTGAGAAAAGTCATACATTTGTCAGTTATCTGTATAAAAACTATGTCTAGTTATGTTACTTACATCTGTAGCATCATCAATCAATTTCTTAATTTAAGCACGGTTGAGCTGTTTTGATTATTTGAATTTGCTAGTAATTTAGTGTTAAAAATACAAAGAAGGCTGCTAGTTATGATGTGTGAAAGTTGTCCTTGGAAAGTAGCTTCAATGTATCTAGGAAATATGTTGAGGCAACCCATTCTAATGGAAGAGGGCTTCCTCATTTCATGTGTAAAAGCTACTAGTTTTATAGCAATAATTCTTCTTGAGATTAATGTTTGTGTATGTAAAAAGCATACTCATGTTAACCACTTAACAGAATTGAATGTTAAGATAATGAAAATTGATATTGATATATGTATAAACAGCTCTGATACATGCTTGGTTTTAAAATGATTTTATGAAGCTCAGATATTTCAATTATGTAAAGTTTAATTGTTTCAGTTATGCAAAGTTTATTTGTTTTCAGTTATGCAAAGTTTATTTGTTTTCAATATAACTTTTGACCAGTGCTTCATGTCTAACTCTGTTTGATTTTTTTTTTTTTTTGTGTTGATGTGTCAAAAAGTGAGCAATGTCAACAAGGTCGTTTTGAGGGGGAGGTTGTTTAGTGGCAAGAAAAGAATTTAGTAACTTAAAAGCTCATAATTTTATAAGATTGCCTTGATTAATGAAGATTTTCAAAAATATTTTGGGAAATTACCATAATTAACATGATAAAAATCTGTGTAAAGAGATATTTTCTCTTTCGTTAATTTTGGAAATTCAATTTTATTCAAATTTGAATTCCTAGAATCTGAATTGGATTAGGATTTTGTGTTGGTTATATCATACTTAGTTATTCACTCTTGATTATTTAAATTCCATATTTATTTTTATCTCTCCATTAACCCTAAAGTCATAACAAAGCTTTTTCTTCTTCTCTTCAACCACCATGGCCAAACTTAAAGCTGTTACTCAATCTTCCTCAATTAAGTCTAAAACTTCAAGTTCTTCATCATTCTCTGACTATTTGATTGAAGAGGAATCTAGCCAAAATGAACAGTAGCCACAGCAAACAAACCCAGAAGTCGAACCAGACCAGTCACCTCCGATAGAACCAGAATCATCTTCAACTCCACCGGTTATGGTTGACCTTGCTATAAGTAAGGATGATGATGTCATGCTTGGTAAGGTTCAAGGTTATGTCAATCCTCTTAACCACAAGTTATTGAAAAAAGGAGAATGAGACACAATTTCGGAGATACACATAAAAAAGAGAGATCCGTATGAAGAGGCCTGTCAAAGTCGATTACTTTGATGATTATCAGCTCAGAGAGATGCTTAAATCCAAACACTAGATAAGGATGGTAACCAATTTGACTCCTCCTATTAAATCTCTTGTTCAAGAACTCTATGCAAATATTTTGCCATACATTGATGATCCTACAAGTCATTATTATCATAAGCTTTATTGTAATGGCAAGTTGATTAGATTTTATCCTAATGTCATAAACCAATTTTATGAAATTCCTACTGGCATCCAGCATACTGTTGGTAATGATTTGAACATGAGTAAGGTTACATACAAGTTGACTAGAAGTAATGATGTTCATTAGGATCCATATGATGGTATTGATAAAAAACACTTGAGTTTGAAATATCGTGTGTTGCATAAGATCACACAATATAATTGGTTCGCGTCTACACATCAGACTAAAGTTAGAAAGGATGGAGCCAAGTTTCTTTACTGTGTTGGCACCAAGTGACCATTTAATATTAGATTGTGGATGTACAATTACATTGTTCAGATTGTAACTTATCAATCGCATAAAAAACTGTTAGTTTTGCCCTGTTTAATTCATGCTTTATTAATGCAAAATAAGATTACATTGGAAGATGGTAAGCTTCCTGAAGAGATTCTGGCAACCATTAAGAAAGGTTTCATGACAAGGATCAAGCATGCTCTTGTAGGGGAGGAAATACTTCGAAGACAACCAAGATAGAGGAGACCCCCTAAGCCAGACCAGATGACTTCTATTAATGAGTAACTTGCTTTAATCACTTCTTCTTTAGCTAATCTCATGTAGGAAAATCAAGCTATCAAAGCCAAGCTACAAAGTCTAGAAGAGAAGCTTGAGGGCAGATCCAATGGTAAGAAATCAATGAAGAAAAAAAACAAGAAAGAGAAAAAGATGAGCAAGAAGAAAGCCAAAAAAGTTGTTGAAAATTATTCTTCAAAGACAGTATATGACACTCCCAACCCACCAAATCCTGCATCAATTCCTGTTACATCTCCACCCATGTCACACAACAAATGACTTGAATTTGGTAGACATTTATTAGAAGACAAAAACCATAGCAGAGAGACAAGCACGTGAGATCCATGAGATAGTTGTTGCTATTGCAACTTCCACTACAAGAAAGAGGGGTTTATAATACGCCCATTTGCGATGGTTTTTAAAAACCAAAGTAAATAGATGCCACGCGAATATATTTACGGTGGTTGTGAGAACCGCCGTTTAAAGGGCCTAAAATTCATCTCTCCCTTTAACTCCTCCAAACACACTCTCCATCCCTCCCAAATCCTTAAACCTAGGCCCCTCCTTCCCCTTCACTTCCACACCACTCGAACCCGAATTCGCCGATTCTTTCTTCATGCCAATCTCTGAAATTTTAGTTGCATTTCCATTGACCAACTCAGTCTTCCTCTTAGCAACTTCAAACTCAACATTCGTCTCCTCGTTCTTCGGTTTCCCACTCGAATACGCTTCTTATAACATAGACTTCATCAAATCAAACTCCGGCTCCACTTTCTCCCCGTATACTGCATCTTCAGACGTCGACACTGCCCCGTCTTCTCCTTCTCCATCATCCGACTTCGATTTCGAATGCGACTCAGAATCTGACTCAGACTACGTCGATTCACACTGCCTCCTTCTCTTAACGTGTTGATTCTCCAACCTCAACAACCTCTCCTTCGCGTCGTCAGTTCTCCTCCGATTCTTCCCTGGGGAAGGACTTATGTTTAAAGTCGAATTCAAATTTGAACTCTTCGTGGTTCTCTGTCTCGACGAGTCTAGGGTTTCCTTCACAGCTCTGGTTAAAGGCTGCTGTTTGATTCGTCTATAGTCTAGATAATTTGTTCGCAGATAGTCAACGATTTTGTCTATCGTTGAGTATATTTTTTCCACTGATTCAACTCGGCTGCAGAGGATTTCAGAGGCCAACCTTCGGTTGCCTCCTGTTCTTCTCCCCATTTCTTCTCTCTGCTGTTCTTTGACTGAAGAGTCCCCTGTTTTTCTGTGTGAGTGCAAAATAGTGCCACCCTAGGGTTTGTCACCGAGAAAAGCATATCAACTTTTTATTAGTTGTTTGGTTGCTAAGAAAGTGTGACAAGAGATTGGGAATTTTAAGATAGGCTTAGATTTTTTTATTATTTATTTACCTATTTAAATTGTGGCTGAAAGTAATGTGTTTTCTGTAGCATTCAGTTGACTATTGGCTGTGGGTGGATTTGATTGCTACCGAGTCAGAGAGGCTTTTGAAAAACTTAGTGAGAGTTGATCGGCAGGAGGAGGCAGATCTGTTTTACATCCCATTCTTTACAACAATCAGCTTTTTCTTGTTGGAGAAGCAACAGTGCAAGGCTCTTTATAGGGTGTGAGTGTATTTCCAGGCTTTACATATTTTTGCTCTCTCTCTCTCTCTCTCTCTATACATGTTTTGTTTGAAAGGCCATTTTAGTTAAATTTTCTATTCATTTTCCATCATCATAAATGACTCTCCAAGATGGCAAGCTAATGTGTTATATTAATCTGACTCGTCTGATAGTAGATGATGTTTATTTAGTATGCAACATCTTGAAGGGAAAATTGTATGAGTGGCTGAGATTTTTGCATCACCTTCTCTTTAGCAATAGATTACTACTATACCTCAAAACTTGGTGGTCTTGGCACCAGCAGTGGCAATGACTTGATGAAAATAAATACTTCTTGTGTTCTTCACTTCTTGGTGTCTCTGATGTACATGACTTTGATATAATTTTTTTGACTTGAAGAATGCCACTTTCGTTGCATCACATGTATCTCTTTGTGTATAAGCATTCAAGGACTGAATTGGAGTCAAACTTTGGAGGCTCTTTTGTGTCTCATAAAAAATAAATATAGAAATAAAAAAGGTTTTTCTGTGTGTGAATTTTTGTTCTTAATTCTATCTTTATAATTTATTTTATGTTTCCATTTGCATATGGAATGACAGTGATTTGATTTTCAAAATCATTTATCTATGTCTGGTTATATATAGTTTCATTAAGTTGTTCAGCTATATTTGTTGCTTTTCATTTTAGTATAAATTTAGTTTTGTTTCTTTTACACTTAATCTAGAGATATCTTATATTGTTATGTCAACTGCTTTGTTGGTTTATAATCTTTACATATAATTTTTGGTTCAGATTCTGCTTGTTGTGTTGATCTAAGTTCTACTTGATTAGCCAAGAAACTCCCATTTCTTTTGCTCATTGAAAATCTAAGATAAGATTAGTTATCAAATTCTGTTTCATCTCAACTGCATTGATACTACTGTTACCTGGATGATTAAATTTGAAGCTTTTATATAGGAACTCTAAAACAAATTTTATTAGTAAAAATAGATTTAGGTGCTTATTGATGTCTGGTAGATGATAGACAGGAAGATTTATATCCAGAGATTTTTTCTTTCTTTCTCTTTTTTGTGACTGAATAGTATTTTCTGATTTCTATTGTACTTTCTATTCTTAGGTGGGCTGTGAAAATTGCTACGACAATCTGCTAGTGGTTTTTAAGGTGTAGTATTGTGTGCAGTCTCATACAGATGCTAGATGGGTTCGAGATTCCCATCTCATTAGCTCAGTGAAGGAATTTATTTGGCTTCTTGTGAAAAATAAATTACTTATGCTAATACGCACCTTCCATGGATTCAAAGGTAATGCTCTTGAAATTTTTTTGGAGTTTTTATTAGCATGGTGAAAGACTTCTCTGCAGAATAGAATTAGTAAACATCCATTCATCTTTATCTTTTCTAGATAAAGAAAGTGGAGGTCCCACTTTATTACCTTAGGTGGGAGAATTTAGCTTTGGTCTTCATAAAGCTCTTATATTGAGTTGCTTTATTAAAGTGGACAGCATGACTTTTTGCATGATTGGAGGACTTGGATAAACATGTTGCCAGCATATTCCTCTTTTGCTTTCACCTGTCATCATATTATTCTTTCATATGCAATAAAAGCACGCACGTTTTCTAGATATCTTGCTTTTACATACAAATTTAACCATGTAATTAGTTGCTTTATCACATTAAAGGTTTTCATACTTGATTATGATTAGGGTTGTGTGCTGATGATGGATTACTAATAATTTATGTTGGGTTAAAGTTTGTTTAAGCTTTGTATTTGCTTTCAGGTGGCAACAAATCGTTGAACGAGTGACACTTCCTAAGTTTATGCTTGAGTTGTCTATATTCTTGTTAGTTCTGTTATTGTTGAATAAAATCACAAGCTGAAGATCAACTCATGATGATAGACATATATGTACCAACCATCAAGAGGCAGGTCGTGCTGCCTCAACCATTTTTGAAGATTTTCTGCAGACACGAGTAAACAGTTCAATTTCTACAAATTGTTAAGCATTTTTGTCAACCCCGATTAATTGGCAACGTTTAAATGCCTATAATGATCACTTTTTAGTTTTCTTATAGCTCCAATTTGTTTACTAGTTCAAATGGTTGTATAGAAAATAAAATTTTAGTTACAGTTCAAAATTTATTGAATTTTTTTCTGTTTTCTATAAATATTATCCAGTTACCAGCACAACAATGTACATCTACCTATGTAGTTTGAAGTTCATTTTTTTCTATTATGTTTCACAAGCCATGATTGGCATATCAAAATATTTTTTTGAGATAAGTTAATTATTTTGTAAACAGTAAATAAATATAAAATAGTAAAAGCAATAAAGCTGAAAAAAAGGACTTTTCACGGTGATTTCGTGGTTGATGCAAAATATTTTGAGACAATTATTTACGGCGGTTGTGTGTGTTTTTACGGCGGTTTACTATTCATCGTAAAAAAGTTACAGTTTTGTTGTTTGTTTTTGCGTCGAACAAGAGAACCGCGGTAAAAGATTTTTGACGGCGGGCCAAAACCGCCGTAAAAGCTTTTACTACGGTTGTTTTTACGGCGGTTGTGAACCGCCACACAACCGCCGTAGAAGTGTTTTTACGGCGGTTTTAGCCCGCCGTAAAAAGCTCTCTTTGTTGTAGTGTTCCACTGAAACTAGTGCACAACAAGCTCCAGAATCCATTCTTGCTGATACTTCTCAAAAACCAGCATTCAGGTGTTTCAAGATACTATTGAAAGATCTAAATTACGTCCCCTAAAGCTGCCTGTATGCAAGTCTGTCAGACTTAACTGAACACTTTCTTTATATTCTTTATGTTTTTGAATGTTATGGTTATCTCATTTTGTCTTTGGCACTTGTAATGAAACCAAGGAGGTGTAGTTCTACTTCCAAGGGGAGCAGTAGGGAGTGGTACTTTTTTTTTTTATGTTTCATTGCTTAACATTTTGATTATTGGTTTAACTTACAGGAATTAGTATGTGGATGAATAATTATGTAGTGCAATTTCATTGTGAACTGTTATGCAGTTTATGATTATGATGTTTTGCAGGTTTAAATGTTTGATTAAGGGGGAGTGATTGATTTTACATTTTGAATGATTTAATGTTGCTTTTATATTTTCTTTTGAATTTGTTCCAGACTAGTTTGCAAATCACGGGCTGTTGATGTTCTGTGACTAATAATTGTTTTTGTACAGATACTGAAAAATTTGGTTATGTTATTTTAGTTATGTCTGTAGTAATTGACTTTTGAGTATTTCTATTTTTGTAAAGTTTTTACTAAGTGTTTATGTTCTGTTTTCTGTTGTCTTACACTTAACTGTGCAGGATTTTTGTTCACAAAAATGTGTGAATGTTTTTATCACAAGATGCCAAAGGGGGAGATTGTTAGCATCAATATGACACGTGGCAACTATCCTGCATATGTAATATATATGATTAAAATTTATTTTTGTCAACTTGTAAAAAAAACATGTGTGATATTTTTTTTTCCTAATGCATTATGAGATATTTATTTTAGGAAAAGATTTGATTATTGGAAAGCTTTTAGAATTGGAATACTTTGATACTTAGACTAATTGGCTTAGTATTTTAGTTGATTAAAATTTCTTATTTGGATTAGGATATTGTGATATGCTTTCCTATAGTTTATCTAATCATCCTATTTTAGTTTTGCAGGGATTTGATTATGATTAGAATTGTTGATTACATGAATTATATAGCTATTCATGCAGGCTATATAAAGGGAAGCACTCAAGGCTTAACGTAGGTAAGTGGTGTATGTGCAGAAACGTGAAGTGCACTTGGGTGCCTTTTTGTGTTTGGAATTCCCATTGTAAAATCTTTATAATTGAGTGAGTTTTGATTGTGCATGACTCATATGCATTGAGTATGTACATAGATCTTATTTGTGAGAGCTACTGAGTCATGTAAGCTTAAGAAGGTTGAGTAATTACATGATTCTATAATAGTTGTGTTGGTTATGTCTGACTAAATCGTTGAAGTTTAAGTCCAATGTGTCTGTGAAGTGCTACATCAGAAAAGTGTACGAAGAACTTTGGTTGTGATCAAGAGTGATCAAGTTTACATAGATTAAGTTAGTGAGTGAGTGGGCAGCTACTACTGTAAAGAGTCTTAAGTCGAGTGTAAACATATACCGTGTAGTGGATTGCAACTCTTGTTGCATGTAGATGTAAGCTGGATGATAGCCGAACTACGTAAAATTTTCTGTTCCATTATTTTTAACTGTTTTGGTTATGTCTGTCTTAACCATCCATACACTGCAAAAACTAACAATTGATTTCAAGTATTTTAATTAGGGTGAAAAAAAGGTCATTTAGATTTATGCTTTCAAATACATCAATCTTCAAATAAATTTTGATCAAGCTATTGAATTTTATTTTTTTAACTAATAGATTGAAGCATACACCAAAAGGTGAGGCAATGACAATAATTCAATTTCTATTTGATTTGATACTCAAATTTTCACAAATAACGGTATATAACTAACCAATTAAGTGAAGATTATGCTTGAATTTAGTTAAAAATAGAATAAAAATGAAAATATTTTAAGAAGAAGTTTTGTAGATATTTTTTTTAAATCTTTTATAAATATCTCAATTTTTTTGTAAGTTTATGAATTTAATGAATTTTTATTCATAATACTAATTTTTTAATTAAGGATTAATTTATCCTGTAAGTATCTCAATTTTTTAAAATGTTTTTGATAAATTAAAAGTATTCTAAACGTAGATAAGACCAACTAAAAAATATATTAAGTTAGACCGGATAGAATCCATGGCTGCACAAGAAACCAAAATATCAAACTGTAGACTTATCTTGACATCTTGTGTCTACATACTCATGGAACTAATTAAATGTACTATGCATTCCAATTGGTGACATTATATTAGTTAATCAATTATTTAATTTTCATGAAGCCTTCTAAACAAAAGTATTAATTAAAGAAAGGCATGTTGCATCTACCGATGAAAGTGATATTCAACTTCTCCACAACAAAGAACGTTATATAAATTTCATTTTTGACAAACTTAAAATTTGAATCATTTAGAAGTTAGCAAATAATAATCAAAGAAAGGCCTGTACGCCACTTAGAAATTTGAAATTTGGTTATACCTAATCAGTATTTTAAGCAAAAATATATATCAATTACATAGGTTGTCACTGTTAAGGAAACTCAGCTAGTGATGAATATTGCTTAAGCTTTATGTTAGTGAGATAATTAGTAAAATAGTTAGTTATAGTGTTTCCAACTCAACAAAAGAGCTAAGAGAAGCTCCAAACTTAGCTTAAGTTTAGCCAAGCTTGTATTCAGTCGTGTACATAAAGCAACAGACTGTACTATTGTCGAATAATGAAAACAAAAAAGAATTCTTTGGAAGTTTATAATGTAACAAATTTCTCTTAAATTCTGTTAGTTCTATATGGTATCAGAGCCATACAATCAAGATCATGGGCTAATCATTTTCCAAGTGATGGAGCATATTTTCCAAGAGACAATAATAATTTTCCAGGAAACTCAATTACTGAAATATTGATAGAAACTTCAGATCCTTCGTCACAAGCTCTTCATAATCTTTCAGGTTAAAGCTCATCAACATCTTTTGAAAATCCTTCTTCAACTGTGATGATCAACTTGTCCTTCAGTGTTGCCGTCAAATGCTATCAAGCTCAACTAAAGCGACTATAGTTTTTGGAGATCACAAGTGCTTCGTACACTTGGAGCCTACAATCTAGATGGATATATCACAAAATATAAGATCTGTCCTCACTCTTTCTTTTCTTTACCCATTACAAATCAAAACAATGATACTAAGATCATTAAGCAAGCAAATCGTGATTTTGTTGCCTCGAAAAGCATTGATAAGTTCATTCTTAGCTGGTTACTTTCTTCTATAATAGAGGGAATGAATGGTTATATTGTTAGATGTTAGTCATCTTTGAGTGTTTGGCAAACTTTGCAGAAATTGTTTCAAAATAAATCTAAAGCTAGGTCTATGCATCTAAAACATCAACTTTAGACAACTACGAAGGGAAATTTGTCAACTCGTGACTATTTTCGATAGATGAAGGAAATTTATGATACCTTATTTCTTATAGGTACACAGATAAGTGATTCTGATTTGCTGCTTCATATTCTAGAAGGATTAGGTCTAGAATATGATGTTATTGTGGTTAACATTACTTCTAAGATTGGCTATGTGTCTTTAGAGGAAGCTCAATTTTAGTTACAGAGCTATGAAATAAGGTTAGCATAAAAACTTGCTTTCCAAAATGTCAATGTTGAGCATAAAGTGCATATGGCTCAAAGGACAAATCAATTTACTGATTTCAATCAGTCTTTTAGGCCTCCAAATGGTCAAAATTCTAGAAGTAGAGGTCGAGGAGGTCGAGGACAGAATGGCAAGTTCAATGGTGCAGGTGCAAATCCAAGAGGAAGAAATTGTTGGAATAGGCTAGTTTGTCAGCTTTGTGGCAAAGTTGGACATGTTGCTCTTAAGTGTTCTCATCGCTTTGATGTTAGCTTTCAGGATAATCAAAATTCACCAAGTCAGATGCAAGCCAATATCAAAGCAATCAAATTAATTCCACACAAACTTCATAGCAAGCTTTTGTCTCACAAGCCTTTGCTTCTCCAGCCATAGTTGCTGACCGAAATTAGTATCTTGAAACGAGCGACAAATCACATTACAAATAAGCTGAGTAATCTTCAAGTTAAAGAAAACTACAATGGTCCTAAAAGTGTACAAGTGGGAAATGGTAATTTTCTTTCCATTTCACATATTGGCAGAACTTTCTAAGATGCTTGTAGTCCTTCAAGGTTTTGACTTTAAACAAAGCGTTTCATGTCTCTGAAATAACAAATAATTTACTAAGCATCTCTAAATTATCTTTTGATAATGACATTTTTGTGGAAATTCATCCCTTATTTTATCTCGTTAAGGACAAACATTCCAAGGCAATTTTTTGCAAGGCCAGCTTGACAAGGGTTGTATAAGCTATCAACTTCATTTTTAGTAACTTCATTTATGATCACAATTTTTGATGAGTGCAAAGTTGCAGCAATTGGATAGCTGTCTTCAGCAGTCAATTCTTCTACTTCCATATTAGCTTGTATGAGTGCTAAGGCCATCGAAACGAGACTGCACTTCCACATGTTGCTAAACTTTCAAAATTGTTCTCAAGCAGTTTCAATAAAGTATCATGTGAACCTTGTAAGCTAAGGAAACATTGTCAACCTTTTTATCCTTCAATAGCCAATATTGTTACTTCTCCTTCAGAAATAATATATGCTGATGTTTAGTCCAGCTCTTCTTAAATCTATTGATGGATATACTTATTATTTGCGACTGGTTGGTGGTTATTCCAAGTATAGCTAGATATATCCTCTTCAAGCTAAATCAGAAGTAACTGCTTTCTTTCCTCAATTTTTGGCTTTAGTGGAAAGATAGTTTAATGCTAAACTAAAATGTCTTCAAATCGATTAGAGAGGTGAATTCAGGCCACTCAAACCCTTCCTTGATAACTTGGGCATCATTTTTAGACATCCTAATCCTTACATTCATCAATAGAATGGTATAGTGGAATTCAGGCATAGATCTATTATTGAGATTACCTTATATCTTTTAGCCCAGGCTGTCATGCTTTTATCTTACTGGTGGCATTCTTTCCACACTGTAGTATATCTTCTTAATAGATTGCCTTCTCAAGTTTTACACTTCTCTTCTGCTTATCAAAAAGTTTTTCATAAAATTTTTTATTATAATTGCTTAAGGTTTTTGTCTGTGCTTGCTTCCCAAACCTTAAACCTTACCAACATCATAAGTTTTCCTTTTATACCTCTCTATGTGTTTTTATTGGTAATAGTTCTCATTATAGAAGGTATCTATGTCTTCATTCTTCTAGTCGTCTATATGTTTCTAAAAGTGTAGCTTTCCATGAGACACAATTTCCTTTCGAAGCTAATAGTTTTATGCTTTCTAAATGTTCAACTACTCCCCCTACTACAACTACATCTCCTTGGTTATTTCCTTTATTGTCATCTATTCCTTCTCAAAACTCATCAGCTACTATTTCTAGCTCTTATCCTAGTTCCTCTTCTCAACAGTTCACTTCTTAATGTCCTACTCCAATCAATAATTCCTTAGTTTCTGCTGCAAGTAACATTCCAACTTCTAGCCCAAGTCCTATTGTAAGAGCTTCTAAACCAAATTTAGTCACTCCTACTCTAAACACATATCCTATGCTTAGTAGATCCAAGGCTAGCATTTTCAAACCAAAATTTTACACTGTTGATACATTACTTTCCTTCAAACCAACTTTTGTCTCTCAAGCTCTTAGCAGTCCATACTAGAAAGTTGCTATGCAAGTAGAATTTGATACACTTATGACTAACTCCACTTGGTCTTTAGTTCCTTTTCAATCTTCTATGCCTGTGGTAGATTGTAAATGAACTTTTTGAATTAAATATAGCTCTGATAGGAGTATATAGAGGTACAAAGCAAGGCTTCTTGCCAAAGGCTTTCAACAAGAACCAGGGATAGATTACTTTGAAACATTTAGTCATGTCATTAAATCTTCCACAATTGGTGTTGGTTTCTCCCTAGCTATCACTCTTGGTTGGGACATATAACAAATTGATATTAACAATGCCTTTTTAAATAAAGAGTTATGAGAACATGTTTGCATGTCTCAACCTCTTGGTTTTGTGAGTTCTCTTCATCTAGATTATGTTTAAAAACTTCATTAGTCATTATATGGTTTGAAACAAGCTCCTAAAGCTTGCTTTGATAAGCTTAAAGGAGCTTTGCTTTAGTGAGGGTTCAAGACATCTTCAATTGATACTAATCTTTTTATCTACAAGAATGAAGGAGTTTTAATCTTGCTACTAGGATATGTTGATGATATTTTAATAATTAGTAGTGACAGTGCACAGTTGCAACAAGTTATCACTGATCTAAATAAAAACTTTGCTCTAAAGACATTAGGATCAATAAATTACTTCCTTCGACTTGAAGTTCAAAGGAGTAAAGGTGCATTATTATTAACTCAAAGCAAGTATGCCATAGATTTGTTAAAAATGTTTAATATGTTAGAAGTAAGAAGCATTCAAACATCAATGGTTGCCAATATGAAAATGTCTAGTGATGATAATAAAGCCTTTAAGAAATCTGCTCTATATAGAAGTATGATAGGTGGTTTACAATCTCTAGCAATGCCCAGACCTGATATTTCATTTGCTATAAGCAAGTTGAGTCAATTCTATGGGCTCCAACAAAGTTACAATGTAAAAGAGTAATGAGATATGTCAAAGGCACACTAAACTATGGTTTATTGTTTAAGGCAATATAGAGTTTCAGCTTAATTTGTTATAGTTATGTAGATTAGGCCAATTGCATTGATGACAGGAGGTCAACTTTAGGTTGTTGCATCTACTTTAGGAGTAATTTGATACATCGATCAACCAAGAAATAAAAGGTTGTTGCCAGGTCTTCAACTAAATCTGAATATCGTGCATTATCACAGCAGCAACTGAAATTATATGGCTACAAAGTTTGTTAAATGAGTTGAGTCTTCAGCTGAATGAGTGTCAATCATATGGTGTGATAATAAAGAGGCAGAGTCTCTAGCAGTAAATCCAGTCTTTCATGCCAGGATAAAGTACATAGAATTAGATGTGCACTTTATCAAAGAAAACGTATTAAGCAAGCTGCTAGAGGTAAAGCATATTTCTACTAATTTGCATATAGCTGATATTATGATAGAACTGTTGGCTGAAGTGAAGTTTGAAGTACTTAGAGACAAGCTGAGTATAATTTCAAGCAACAAGTTTATTAATCAAAGATGTTACAGTTAAACTTGAGGGGAGGTGTTAAGGAAACTCAGCTAGTGATGAATACTGCTTAAGCTTTATGTTAGTCAAATAATTAGTAAATAGTTAGTTATAGTGTTGCCAGCTCAACAAAGAAGTTAGAGAAGCTACAACTTAGCTTAAGTTTAGTAAAGCTTGTATTCAGTTGTGGACATCAAGCAACAGTGTGTACTATTATTGAGTAATGAAAAGAAAAGAATTCTCTAGAAGTTTATAGTGCAACAAATTTCTTTCTATTAGTTCTATAGTTGCCCAATATGCATAATTAAATGTACGAAATTAATTAAGTACTACACGCTAACGAAATTAATTAATTATAGATTGGCAACATTAGATTATTTAGTCAATTAATTTTTAGGAAAAACTTCTAAACATAAATCTAGATCGATGATGAAAGTAGTATTCAACTGCTCCGGTTATTCAACTGCTCCACAATAAAGAATGCTATATATCGATTTCAACAAACTTAGCTAATTAGCTTATCATTTGCATTTTCAGCAGTAAGCAATAATCACATTTGTAATAATTTCAATCCTCTAATTTGTCCCTAAAAATAATCATCAATAAAGGATAAAATCTATAATTTTCTTGGCTATTAATCATCGCTTGATATAATAGTCACAAAAATATCATTCTAAACAAAGAAGTTTATTTGTATTTAACTAGTTTTTATGGTCTAACTAACAATTATAATTCACTTGAAGGAGTAGCATATTCTTAATGAAATAATATTAATTTTTTCAATCTCATTACTTTCTTAATTGCAACTCATTATATTACTTTTCATTTGTTTTCCCAAAAATATCTCTGAATAATTAAGAAGAATTGAAGGTCAGTTTATATCAGAATCTTTGTTAAGAATTGCTTTTATCAATCATTAATTAATTAGTTTATGTTGTTTCCATATTGTTATTTAGCTAGTCAACGTAACTTGATGTATAGAGAAAAATAATATAATTTTTTTCTTACTTAGATATGTTTAAACTTCAAATTTAAGTTTTTTCTCTCAAATTTATGCAATGTTTTAATGTCTCAACTAATTTGATTAACCGCAATCACTCTAAATAAAGAGTAGTTATTTAAGTTAGTTGTATATCTAAAATTATTTCTACATAAATATGAATATAGAATATTAAGTTTATAACTCATTTACAATCAATTTATATTATAGCTTGGGTTGACAAAATATTAGGAGATTGATAATTGTCGTGTCATGTAATTTAATATTTTGCATTTAATTTCATTAAGTACCTATCTAGTAATGTTTTGTTAACTCAGATTATAAGAAAAGTTAGTTGTAAATTATTTGTAGGTGTAACATTACTCAATAAATATTTATATCTTTCTATCACTTTTAGTAAACAATTAATCTACCTTATTCAAACCAAAGTTAAACTAGTATTACTAATCATTACACAATCAGAACTAATCTTGTTACAAAATATGAGTACAAAGACATGAAGCATACCTTCTAAGTCTTCGCTTGTACATAAATAAAACTAACATTTATGCTATTTAGAAACTTGTTCGTACCTTATCAGTAGTTTAGGCAAAATGCGTTACATGGCTACTTGGCTAGGTCATCCAATACACATAATTTTTCTTACCTAAACTTATGATTACCCTATCTACATGTAGGTCCATCCGAATTTATAATTAACTAGACCTACAAGTGTTAATACAATTGACTCTAACCCCATAGTAACCATGTCAAGACATCTTTTAATTTAAATTCAACTATGCATGTTGTAGAAGATTTGATTCCTTAATTATTACTAGAATTTAATAGGTATGATAATAATAATAATTGATTGTAAAATACTTCTATAGCAGATTAGGATTTTCTAAGAATATAAGGAATTTTGCTTGTGTGAACAATTTTTTTTCTATATATGAGCATTGAACCAAAATCGAATAATTAATAAGAAGAATCAAAGGGATAGAAATTAAGTTCACTAATGATAGGAACCAACCTACTACTATTGGGGTTTTTTTTTTTTAATTAAAAATCTTTCACATATCATAAGTCATAGCCACTAGCCTCATTACTCCTATTCAATATTATGGCTTGCCATTGTTGTCATCCTACATGTCTTGACATCTTGTATTTACATGTTCATGGGATTTATAAATGGTATCTACTTTCAATCTTAACATTTTATTGCTTAATTGATCTTTAGGAAAAGGTCAACTACACAACAACACAAATATAAAAAGATATAACTCCCTTCTTACCATAAATCATTAAAATCTAAACCTTCCACTAGTAAAACACCTATGTAGATAATTGTCCAGATCCTCCACCATAACTTACCATTTCCCTAAATCCTATTATTTCGTACTTACAAAATCTTACCATTCAACCTGAAACCTCTGATCAATTTTCAAATGATTCATTTGAAGAAAAGGAGCTTCATTCATATCTAATTCTTCCTATCATGATGCAAAGTGGAAATAGAGATCTACAAATCTCTACCTCACAAATAATTGTCCAAGATCCTTTAGATATTGAATCTATAAAGATACTATTAATATAAATCAAACCACACATAACCATACTCAACAACCAAAATCTTCCTTGTTCACCTTCGATGACTGCAACATAGATGATCAAAGACATAGAATTCATAAAATGGAATCCTAGCACAATTCAGAATTACTAAAACCATGCTGACCTATAAAAAGGATTATCCTAGATTTTGTAGCAAGAATAACAAACTCTTTTAGGGAATGATGGCTTGAATTTAGTGAATATCGACAACTGAGAATCTAAATTCTGAAGGCATCAAACAATTCATATTTTATATCTTCTCAGAATTTTTGGGTAATCCAACCCATGTTGAAGACAAGGCAAGTGAAGATTTCTTTGAAACAAGATGTTGTTCTTTCAAAACTAAAAAAATTTAAGAGAAGTTGTATCACATCGAAGGCTTAGATGATTCAAATCTTAAACAAGCCTATCTTAACCACCTTCCTCTGAAACTTTGATGTATATTGCCTTATATGGATTGACGCTTTCTTAATTCTCTTTGGACAATCTTCTTCAAGATGTCCTTCAATAGCTTTATAAGCTTGGCAATAGTTCTAAGCTTCTTGCCAAATATAATAATGTTTTGGAAGACACTCGAGCAAAGTTTGTGAATGGCCTGATCTTAAAATCAAATGCAAAGGAAATTCATCTTTATACCATTGCTTAACAAAGAAAATGAGACACTTTTAACAATTCAAAGCACATTAATCTTCTTGCCCCAAGAAGACATAGAGATATTTCAAGAAAAAGGCAACAAAAAAGAGACCAAATCGATGCTATATTTGTAATCGAAAAAGATACTAGGCCAAATAGCGTCTCTAAAAGAAGAAAAAGGAAAAAGTCTTTCATACGATCTCTCATGTTACAAGAATTTCCTATTTTGATAAAGATCTTGAAGCAGTTTTTAGATACCTTATTCAGGATTTGTCAGCACCAACAAAACAATTTTGTAGAAGAATCATATAATCCAAAGCTATATGATTTATATGATTCTCATATAATTCAACCATTTTTCGATCCGACTTTGTTGTTCCTATAGTCCCAGTTATACTAAAGGCAACCAAGTTTGATAAACCTATCAACTTGCCTACACTTATTGACACATGAGCAACTACCTCAATCTTGAATCCAATTGTTTTTCCTTTGGAATCTTAGGATGCTCACAGGTAACATTTTTGAGCTATAAATAACGAATTTTTCTCTACAAAATTTATCAACAAAAAGGTACATCTTGAATTCTTTCCATGATTATCCCTCTCTCATAAACTTTTGGGGTCAACTTTACCTACAAAAGATCTTGTTATAGGTTTCGATCTATTAGCCCAACCCTTTTTGAAAAGGGTTTTGTTTAAATCTAATAGGCTTCAGTTTAAAAATTATCTCTAACCATGGGTTAAGCTAGTGTCGACACTGAATTTTTGAGGCTCGATGATGAAATGAAGATGGACATTGAGCAATGAAAATGATTGACACGCCCTTCAAAGGCAAAGAAAGAAAATTGAGAAGGAATAAACCAAGAGTCTAAAAAATTAACATATGACTTCAAAAAAACTCATAGATATTAACGCAGAAGGAATTTGGTGATGATTCATATACCTTGCAAAGCTACATATGTCTAGTTTTGATAGAATTTTACAAATCATAAATCAGAGTTGAACTCAAAGAGTTAGTGCAATCGAATGGACGAGGATCAAAAGGGACTGCATTGAACAAATGCAAAACAAGAGGGATTGGTAGGCCATAACTGGCAAACTATTGTAGGTCAATCGACCGACTGTCCTACCACTGGTCAGTTTTCCACCCAAAGTTTGTCGATTATTTGACTATCAACAGGTCATCGCATAGCCGGCTGACTGTCCTCCCTTTACTTTTGGAATTTTTTTATTAGAACCTTCTTTTTTTAGTTTTCACTTCCTTTTTCAACACCCTCTCTCCTCATTTTCACTAACACATCAAATTCATCTTGTAGTGATCTGGGCCAGGGCCCTTCAACCCACCCTGTCCCAGTCTCAAGCCGGTCTGAACCCAACTGCACAGTAAACCGTATTGTCTGCTTTGGGCACCCGCAGGTCTCGCACGGCTTTGTTCCCAAAGGACACATCCTCCACTCGAACCCGAGACCTCAAAGGTCTTCGTAATTCATCATGAGTACCATTCGGGCAAGTACCTGCGAGTGCCCAAAGCGGACAATACGGTTTACTGTGCGGTTGGGTTCAGACTCGCTACAATAAAACCGAGACGGGGTAGGTTGAAGGGCCCTAGCCCAGATCGCTACAATAAAACGGGCGTTTTATTGTAGCGATCTGGGCTAGGGCCCTTCAACCCACCCCGTCCCGGTCTCAAGCTGGTCTGAACCCAACCGTACAGTAAATCGTATTGTTCATTTTAGGCACCTACAGGTCCCGCACGGCTTTGTTCCCGAAGGACGCATCCCCCACTCGAACCCGAGACCTCAAAAGTCTCTGTAATTCATCATGAGTACCATTCGAGTGTGCGGTTGGGTTCAGACCGGCTTGAGACTGGGATGGGGTGGGTTGAAGGACCCTGGCCCAGATCGCTACACATCTCTTCTCCCTTTTGAAGGCACACTTGAGAATTCAAGGAATCGTTTTTAGTTTAAAGTTTTTGGGTGTTTTATATTGCTCTAGACTCAAAAAGGATACGTCTTAAGAGCAACTCTCTCGTCTCGCTCCTCTTTCCTTATTTATTTTTCTTGCTTTACAGTAAGCATATTTAGGTTTATTTTTGCTTAGAATAAGCATATCTAGAATTTACTTTTATGCTTAGGAGCATATTAGGGTTATTATGAATTGTTCTAACCGTTGTTTGTTTTATAAGATGGATAAGCGTATCAAGGTAAATCCATTTTCCCTCTTTTATTTGAAACATGTTTATGAATTTATTTTCTTTGCGAATGCTTAGATTCATGCTTAGGAGCACATGCTTAAAATCATACTTAAGATCACTTGATTAGAATCATGCTAGGAACACTTGCAATTGCTTTGAGGTATGTTAGGAAAATAACATAAAATAGGTAAGAATTACCATGTTTACCCTTGGATGTTTGAATTAGGCTAGAATAGCCATGTTTGATCTTGATTGATGTGATTAGGCTAGAATATGCCATGATAACCATGCTAGGCTATAATTGCCATATTTAGAATTAAGTTAATTGAATTATGCTAGAATGCCTGGTAGAATTTTCAAATCTAGGTTGAATTGCCATGATTCCAGATTATGGCTTTAGTTAGAATTTCAATTGATTGATATGAATGCATGTGCGAATATATCATACTTAGAAATATGATTAGAATAATGCTATGAAGTGGTGGTGGACTTACATTAATGATGAAGGACCATCACTTAGAAAATTGAATACATGTTTGAATGATACTATGAAAGAGGCTCGATAAACATTGAATAGACTCACCTATGGTGGTGTGGAATTCATTATCTACGGAGTCTTGAATTGATTATTTTATACTTGAATATATGATTTATTGTGAATGAATATATGGAATGTTAGCCCTAAGGCTACATGATAATTTTGATGATAACAATACACATTGATTCATTGAGATTTACTAACATGTTTATTTATGTGCAAGAGTAAGATCATTGAAATAATTGTAAAATCAAGAAGAGGCTTATTAAAATGAAGTGTTGAAGCTAAAGAGAAGACTACATGTTAAAGGCACTAAAGTTTAAGAACAAGGTTTGACTCAAGGAATATGACACATGAGCAATGTTCAATCAATTGGTCATATATTTATCTATAAATGTCCAAATGATGTGATTCTTGATTCTTTTTAAAGATTACTCAATTTATAACAATTTATATGTTTTAAAGAAATTCAAATTTCAAGTGCAAGGTTGTCCAAATCATCATTCAAATTAAAAGACAAATAGAAGCAGCTGACATGAGCACTGAATACTATTTTAGACATATCTTGAGCTAGAGATATTCAAATGACTTGATTATTATGGCATTAGAAACATGATTTAATCATTTCATATTTTTTGAATAAATTCAAATTTCAAATGGAAGGCTGACATAATTGACATGTAAGTCGGTGGACTGACACAAGGAAGGAAAATCAACTCACATGAGCACCGAATGGTCTTTTGTCTATATCTTGAGCTAGAGATATCCAAATGACTTGATTCTTATGGCATTGAAATGATGATTTAATGGATGACATTTCATATTGTTTGAAGAAATTCAAATCTCAAGTGGAAGGCCAACATAGTGGATGTGCAAGTTGGTGGACTGACACAAGAAAAAAAAATCAAGTCACATGAGCACCGAATGGTGATTTGTCCATATCTTGAGCTAAAGATATCCAAATGACCTGATTCTTGATGCGTTGGAAATCTTATTCAATTATGCAGATATTTTATGTTTTGTAGATTTTCAAATTTCAAACGAAACATTGACAAAAATTGCAGACAAAATTTTGGTTTTATGGTGGGCAGAAAATTTGGAGTTGGTGTCTTCACTTGATTAAGTTCATCTCATTTGCCTATAAAAGGAGCTCTTCTCCTATGCATTCAACACGAGAAGATTCTATCAAGCCACAAATAAGAGAAATATCAAGTATAGAGAGCTTTTACATTCTTTATCTACTCTTTGAGGAGAGTTGTATTTTATTGTAAGCAATTATCTTTATTCATGTATTGTGGTGAGAGTGAGATCTTCTTATAAATGATAATAGTTATCCTTGAGAGAACTCTTGGTGTGGTAATATCAAGAGTTGAAGGAAGTTGCCTTGGTAAGGTTGTTTATTAAGAAGAACTCTTGGTGTGGTGTTATCAAGGGTTGAAGGATGAAGCCTTGGTGAGGTTGTTCATCAAGAAGAACTCTTAGTGTGGTGTTATCAAGAGTTGAAGAAAAACGCCTTGGTGAGGTTGTTCATCAAGAAGAACTCTTGGTGTGGTGTTATCAAGAGTTGAAGAAAAACGCCTTGGTGAGGTTGTTCATCAAGAATAACTCTTGGTGTGGTGTTATCAAGTGTTGAAGTCTTGGTGAGGTTATTCATCAAGCAAGTTGTAAAGATTTCTACAACTTAGTGGAAAGCCTACCTTGTGGAGCTAGGAGCCCATGGACGTAGGCAAGGTTTGCCGAACCACGTAAATTGAGTTTGCACTCTCTCTATCCCTATACTCTTTATATTTACTTGCAGTTGTGATTGTTCTTTATTGCTATTCTCTTGATTGCATTCTATTTTCATCTTCTTCACCTTTATTCCTAAAGAAAGCGTTAAATAATTTTGATCTTTCAAGAAAAGTTTTCTAAATTCGTTTTTATAAATAAAAACCTAATTCACCCCCCTCTTGGTTGCCATACGTGGGTCAACATGGAATATTTTATATTTGAAGTGTTAGAAGCGAAATTTATTTTATTGTTGATGAACAAATGATGTAATCCTCTCCCCTATCCCCTATGTTCGAAGGAAATATAACTCTATTCTCCTCCCTCTTTCTTTGTATGAATATACAACTGTTGTTGATTGAATATCAGCTTACATGTTTAATGAAGATAAAACTTGAAATGTTATGCATAAAACAAACCACGTAGGCGATCTATAATATAACATGAGCTATTTTTATTTGATAAACCCAAGTGGAGGCAGAATTTTAATTTAGATTGGGCGAATGACTCATACCTAACTTTTTGAACTCATCACTGAATGGATGAGAACAGTTAAGGTCTTAAAGCGAGGGATCAAATTACTACCATTCATTCCCAATTGAATAATTGGGTAGCAACTTAATTTTTGCAAATGTTCCCATGACTTATTTGTATTCATTTGAGTCTCAAAAGCGGCTTTGATATTGTATCGTGGTCACAAATGCTTTGAAAAGATGAAATCCGTGGTCATAGCTACATCCTTCTTATTCTTTGGATCTAATAGAAGACCTAAAAGCCCATATTCTAGCCACTTCTATAGCAAAATATCATTTAGAGTTCTTGGCCAAATTTTCTAATCCTTTCTAGACAAATCTCGATTTTTCATCTCTCACCCCTTTAAGAAAAATGAAGATATTAGTCCTACCAAAACCAATCGTTGAGGAATAAACCCAAAACATTATGGCCTTGTAATTCAAGAACTTAGTCAACTATAGGCCAAGGTTTAATGGAGCTTATAAACCTAAAGAGGCTTACAAAGCTATTTATGTTAAAAAAAAAAATGCCCAAAGCAACCTAGAAAAAAGTAAAGATTGGAAGTTGACTTTCGTCTTCTCAACTGTTTCTTGTAGATAATGAGTTTTCTATTCCTAATGCCCATATCTTTTTTCTAACCTTGCTAAAGCAAAAATCTTTTCCAAGGTTGATTTAAAAGCAATATTTTGGAAATTGGCAATCAACACCTAGTAAAGATTCAAAACATGCTTTCGTATTCCAAACTACCATTTTCATTGGAATATCATGCCATTTGGCCATAAAATAGCCCTTTCAATCTTTCAAAAGTCCACAATAAGAATTTTTGAACCACTCTTGTCTCATATATTGATCTATATAGATGGCCTTCTTCTTTATACCTTAGCAAGGGAAAAACATCTTTCTCTTCTCCAACAAATGCATTCTCTTCTTGACATATCCAAAAATAGGATTGTCTCCCAAGTATAGGAGTGTCAAAGTAATAAACCCGGCAAGACCGGGGTCGATCTGCGACGAAGAGAATTTTAGCGCTACAAACTATAAAGTAAGCAAATATGATATGGATGATTCAAAGAGATGGCAAGATAATATCAACAAATATAAGTAAAGAACAAGTTCATAAACAATAAATGAGAATAATTAAAATACAAGAGTAAGAGGAATTAACACGATAATAATGAGAGCTAAGGTTAGGGGATCCACCCTTGATATTTCAAACAAGGATAATTAGCTCGTTTTAGTTATATGAATTATATTTCTTTCGTTACCAATATTTATACCACTTTCTTGTAAATGGGTTCAAGCATCTAATGTGCCAATCACCATATGTCTACAACAAATCAAGGTTCCTAACTAGAATTGTGTCGGTAAGGAAGAACCATACGACATCTAGAAAGGATCCAAGCATTTGATGTACCAAGGATTGTCGACAATGGATCAAGACCTCGACTTTACGAATGGTGTCAAGATTGATTAAGAAAATAAATATAAATCATATAAAATAAATAACACAAGATTATGATTATCAAGCACATATCAACGGGTTAAAAAATCCTTATTCTCATACCAAGGGTTTCACCCTTTCACCTTAGTAAGAGAGAAATTAGAAAGATATTATAAGAGAAAGAAAACAAATTGCAAGAAAAAAAAAATTATTAATAGCATAAACACACAAGAGAGAAAAACACAATACAAGATCCCAGCCAAGGCCAAGATACCCTAATTGATCACAAGGCACCTCTATTTATAGATACATTCAGGGGCAAACTTGTCAAAATTACAAAGGAACAATTGTCAAATATTAGGTGAACTAACTTTGACCATTGGGATTATTAGGGGCACCATTTTGACCACCGATTTTGACATTGAATTATTAAGAATTTTGATCACATGTCTTCATGAAAGTCATAGATATTTCTCTCAGATTTCTAGAACATCTTGATTCATATGATTTAGATATGTATTTTGAGAGATATGGTCAAAATACTGAGGCATTGTCAGGCTGGGCTGAATCTGCGGATGGGTTCACTTCAAGCCCATTTTTGGTCCCCTAAGAGCCCGAATTTGATGATGCTTGTGAGAATTCAATCTTGTAGATAATTTAATCAGATTTCCAAAACATTAAGATTTACACCATTCTGATCTATAAATTAAAAGTTATGCCCATTTTACCGAACCTACATCAAAACCAAAATTAAGAGAAAGTTAATTCAAAAGATGCAAAGACTACAAATATGCTTAAGTTGAGGAATTTATAACACTATTAATGCAATATGATGAATTAAGCTCTTATTAAGCATACATATTTAAATATTCATCACACCCCCCAACCAGCTTATTGCTAGTCCCTAGCAATTAAAGCGTTATTATTTAGAAGTGATTTATAGAATTTTACATCTAAGGTAGTCATTATTACACTCTTCTGGATTTTATCCAAATAAACAAACTCTCAACCGATTTTTTTTTTAAAGACTCATGTACCTTTCAATCAAAATATTAACAAACCTTTTTTTTGTGCTCAGTCAACACATGACTATGGGGCTTATTAGAAAGAAGCCATACCAGTTCTAATATTTGTTAAGACTAACAACCTTGGACAGGAGACATTCGTTCATCATTATTTTTATATATTTTTTTATTCTTTTTTCTTTTTTTTTAAAGAATGCATCTTTAACCCATGTAGCGAGCCTTAGCCTAATGACTCTCAGATCAGTTGGTCTTAGGGCATTAGGTGTTAAGATACCTCTACGAGCTTAACGACTCGAGTTGCCGATGCTTTATTTTTTTTAGAAACTTATGGATAGTGCAATGTTCAATCCCATTAAGCTTTCTCCTTAATCGATGTAACGAGCTTTGGGCCAATAACTCCCAAACCAGTTGGTCTTAGGGTATTAAGTGTTGAGATACCCCTCGGGCTTAATTGCTCGAATTAAGGAGGCTACGAGACCAAACTTATCCATGATTGCCTTTCTTTTTGTTTTTTTTTTCACCTTTTTTTTTTACTTTCCCCTTCCTTTTGTTGTTATCCTAAACAAAACAAAAGAACTCAAATATTGCAACATTTTATTTTGCAACCCACAATCATGTATCAAAGTATGTGTGTGTGTGAAGAAAGGTTCATGAATACTTGCTTAATGAGTGCATAAACACACAGTTTATTAAATGATAAAGTTGTGAGAGTTCATAGATTTGAATAATTCAAAGGGAAATGAATAAGTCCTCCTTGTTATAAAATTCAAAAATTAAAACTAAATAATGTCAAATTAGCTAAAATGAGTCTTTAAAAATGCAAAATCAAAACAAAATGACAAATTGGTTAGAGTGTGTTTCAAGAGTTCAAACTGACCCTCTTTACTCTACCATTCCTGATCCAGAATGCGTCTTAAGAGGATTTGAACTCCTTACACTGCACTCTGAATCTAATTACTAACTCGCTTTTTTTTTAAGGCAAGAAAAAGAAAATTCAAGACACACTTATGTCTATTATCCTTTCCCCCCAACCAAATGAAACATTATTCTCAATGTTTAAATGTAGAGAGATAAAGTATGGGAGACATTACCTGAAGCTTCTATTATTCAAGAGAGACAACATGAAAAATTCATAAAATAGAATGCTAAAAATAAAATTAAAGACAAGAAAAAATTACAAACGGAGATTCAGATCCAATTTGCACTTTTTGCTTTTTCCTCCTAACCAATTAATTTGAGTAATAGCTGGGTCAGGTTCATACTCAATTGCTTGTAACTTGTCAAGTAATTCACAAGCAGTAGTGACAGAAACAAGGATCTGTCGCACCAAATAAGGAATAAAATTTTGTTCCACAGTTGCATCAACAAAACTTATCAAAGGATCAAAGAAATTTTTAACATTCAACAAACCTATGAGTTTTTAATGGAGATTCAGTTAGGCCCAAGAGGCAATTTGAAAAAATTTTTTAAAGAGTACCAAAGCCACCTGATAAAGTAATAAAGGCATCTGAATTGATAAGCATATATGCCATGCATTCATGCATAGAGGATACTTGTAACTCCTTCCCAACTGTTTTTCCAACGATGCTTTCTACAGCCAAAGCTTTAGGAATAACTCCTAAAACTTGACTACCTCCTACATGTGCAGCTGTTGACACACAACCCATTAACCCAAGGCTGCCTCCCCCATAAACCACATGAATCTTTCTTTCAGCCAGTAGCCTATCAAGATAATTTGCTACTTCTACAAACTCTTCACTTTTACCCGGTCGAGATCCACAGAATACACATATCCTTTGGATTCGACATTTTGAAGTTTCCTCCATATCTATGCAACTCTCTAACTATGTGTGAAAAGGAGAACAAGAGATGTGGTATTTATGGAGTGCAAAAAGGTATGCTAATGATGACATCTAAATAGGTAGCTCCGTTGCTTGTTGAAAAATTTGACAAAAATGCATAGAAATTCAAAAAAAAATGATGATGAAATAGGAAACCATAAATGCACAAGTCAAACAAAAGATGAAAATTTAAAAATGACAACTATAAGGCATTAATATTCAAAAATGATGGCACACATGCATATGTACAGGTAGTTGTGACTGTGGCTCACATCTTCCTCTGGCTTTACGTCCAGAAACGGCTTAAACACCTTCTATGAGTTGGGGATATGCTTCCCATCCAGTTTTCTTATAAACTAGCAAACAAGGTCATTTTGAGTCAGATTCCTAATACTATAGCATTCCTGCTCATCTCGGAATTGTGTCTACGATTTAAAAATTTCACACTGTACAAGCCCACAAGAATGCATCTCAAGAGTCATTCGGATATCATCCAAAGACTCCCTACTCAGTCCGTTCTTGATGAATTGTAGTTTATCCTCTCGATTATTAGACAAATATCCCAAGGAGCAGTAACGCTGGTTACAAGTCCATCTTGCATATTTGTGACAAACTTGTAACCTTTTTACTCTTCGCTTTTTGGCGTAAGAGCTTTTTTTCAAACTTGGCATGTGAGAAACAAGATTATCTGAAAATATACAAGAAAATCAAACCTTGGCTTCAATTAATCATCTTACATCAGTAGGAATACCCTTATACATTAACATCCTTAGTCTTGCTGCGCGAGCTTTGAAAATTTTAACAAATCATTTTGAGGAAGAGAGGGGAAATGTTTGTGCACTTTTGAGAGAATAGTATCCATGTGAAAAAAAAAATGAGAGAGAAGAAAAGAAAATGAATGCAAGGTGAGCAACAATTTTTAGGGAACTAAAGAACCGACTTTAAAAGCCACGGAGTACCGTATCCGCCACTTGACTGGGAAAAATCAATCCTTAAAAAGGATTGATTAAAGCAATGTACTCTTTATTTTGGTCAAAATTTTCAAAGAATGGTTTTAACCGCTATCCATTAACTTTAAACACATTAACATTCTTTGGGTTCTCAATTTCAACTATTCCATGAGGGAAAACATTTTTTACAATGAACGGCCCAGTCCAACGAGACGAAGTTTACCAGAAAACAAGTGCAATCTTGAATCATACAAAAGAACTTTTTGTGAAGGTTCAAAAGATTTTCTAACAATGAATTTATCATGAAAAACCTTCATTTTTTCTTTGTAGATTTTAGAATTTTCATAAGCCTCATTCCTGATTTCTTCAAGTTCACTTAGTTGGAGTTTATGTAACTTGCAAGCATCATTCAAATTTGTGTTAAATGTCTTAATGGCCCAATAAGCTTTATGCTCAATTTCCATAGGCAAGTGACAAGGTTTTCCATAAACTAATCTATAAGCAGACATTCCCAATGATGTTTTGAAAGAAGCTCAGTAAGCCCAAAGTGCATCATTAAGTCTTAAGGACCAATCTTTACGATTTGGGTTAAACATTTTTTCTAAGATCTGTTTTATCTCCCTATTAGCTAATTCAACTTGTCTACTTGTTTGCGGGTGATAAGGTGTAGAAATTTTATGGGTTATTCCATATTTCTTCATTAAAGTTTCAAATGGTTTGCAAAATGCATGTGCATCTTTAAATAAGATGGTCCAATAAAATCCACATTGTAATATTTTAGCAGCTGTTTTTTAAGATGAAAAATGTCCTCCACATGCTTCGGAATGACAAAATTTAATGACACTACTTGTATAGTATATCACATATGGCTTACCTTCTTTTCTTTATCCTAAGACGGCACCAACGGTATAGTCACTTGCATCACACATCAATTCAAAAGGCAAGGACCAATTAGGAGATTGCATAATTGGAGCAGTTGTTAAAAGTCCAATTAATTTATCAAAGGCATTCTTAAGTCCATTCAAAAGACGTGTCTTTTAGTAAGAGGTTACAAAGAGGTTTAGATATAGCACTGAAATTTCTTATGAAACTCCTATAAAATCCTGCATACCCTAAGAATGAACGGACCTCTTTGACTATTTTTGGTGGAGGCAAATGGGAAATTAATTTCGCTTTTGCTTCGTCCACTTCAATTTCCTTAGAAGACACCACATGACCTAAGACAATTCCCGAAGTGACCATGTAATGACATTTTTCCCAATTCAAAATAAGACCTTTTTCTATACACCTTTTTAGGACTTTTTCTAAGTTTTCAAAACAATTATCAAAAGAGTTTCCAAAGACAGTTAAATCATCCATAAAAACTTCTAAACAATGCTCAACCATGTCACTGAAAATGCTTAACATGCATCTTTGAAAAGTGGTTGGGGCATTACAAAGTCCAAAAGGCATTCTCCTAAATGCAAAAGTGCCGAAGGGGCACGTGAATGTGGTCTTTTCTTGATCTTCGAGTGTAATGGTAATTTGATAATAGCTTGAGTATCCATCAAGAAAGCAGTAGTAGGGGTGCCCTGCTACTCTTTCAAGAATTTGGTCAAGGAAAGGTAAGGGAAAATGGTCTTTTCTGGTGATAACGTTTAATTTTCTATAATCAATGCACATCCTCCAACTAGATGAGACTCGAGTTGGCAATATATAATTCACCCTTTTCATTTTTGACTACTGTAATATCAGATTTCTTATGTACTACTTGTGTAGGGCTTACCCACTTACTATCATAAATAGGGTAGATAATTTCCACATCAAGTAGTTTGAGAACTTCAGCCCTAATCACCTCTTTCATGTGGGGATTTAATCTCCTTTGAGGTTGTTGGGATCTTTTGGCATTTTCTTCTAAATGTATTCTATGTGTATAGATCAAAGGGTTAATGCCTTTTATATCTTTTAAAGTCCATCCGATTGCATTTTTATGCCTTTTAAGTACGTGTATCAACTTACCTTGTTGCTCGCTTGTGAGGGATGAAGAAATTACCACCGGATATGTCTGATTCTCCCCAAGATATGCATATTTCAGTCCTTCAGGTAAGGCTTCAGTTCTAACTTGGGAGCTTCCTCTTTCTTGCTTTCATTCATTTGCCCCAATTCTTCAAATCTTGGTTTTTAGTCCTTTTCCATCACCTGTGCACAATCCAGTGAAGAACATATATCAGAAAGATCATGGTCTAATTCCATACTTGATTCTAATGAATTCACTAAACAAGTTTCCAAAGGGTCAGAAGAACCCCCTTTTTGGATGTGATCTTCTACAATAGTTTCGATCAAATTGGCCTCCTCAATTTCATCATCTTCTTCATGTGGTTGTTTGCACATATTAAAAACATTAAGTTCCAATGTCATGTTCCCAAATGATAGCTTCATGACTCCATTCCTACAATTAATCAAAGCATTAGAGGTAGCTAGAAATGGACGCCCTAAAATAATAGGAATTGAATTGCATACTTCCATTGGTTGTGTATTCAAGACGATAAAATCCACTGGATAAATGAATTTATCAACTTGAACTAACACATCTTCTACTACTCCTCTTGGTACTTTAATCGATCTATCAGCAAGCAAAAGAGTCACAGAAGTCGGTTTTAACTCACCTAGATTGAGTTTCTAAAAAACCAAGTATGGAAGCAAATTCATACTAGCACCAAGATCAAGTAAAGCTTGTTCAATTTTATGTTCTCCAATAACACATGAAATTGTAGGACAACCTGGATCCTTATATTTCATTGTATTATTGTTTTGAAGAATATAACTTACTTGCTCGGCTAAAAAGGCCTTCTTTTTCACATTCAATTTCCTTTTCACAGTACACAAGTCTTTCAAAAATTTTGCATAAGAAGGTACCTATTTGATCACATCTAGCAAAGGAATGTTGACCTTCACCTGTTTAAAAATTTCAAAGATTTCATAATTGTAACTTGACTTCTTTTGTGTGGCTAATGCTTGAGGAAATGGAGGGACAAATGAGGATTTGATTTCTTCTTCGCTAGGTGTTAGTTTGGCAACCTCTTCCTGCCCTTTAGAGATTGATTTTTCTTCTTTCTCACAAGGGTTAGGAATGTGTTTTTCAATAATCTTACCATTGCGAAGGGTCATGACTGATTTGGCTTGGTCAAAATAATGGTTGCTTGAACTCCCTGCATTTGAGTTAGATTGATCTTTGGGGTTTTACAATGTTTGAGAAGGAAATTTCCCTTTCTCTTGGATGCTAAATGTGGATGCAAATTTTGCAAAAGTGTCTGACAAATTTGCTAAAGTTTGAGCAGTTTGACTATTGAAAGTCTCTTGCTTTGTAATGAATGAATGCAATGTTTCTTCAAGGTTATTCCTAGGAGGACGAGCATATGCATGATCATGAGAATTTTGAAAATTTTGTCGTGTTTGAAAAGGGACTTGTGAAGATTGTGCATGATTGTCATTTTTCCAACTAAAATTTGGATGATTTCTCCAACCGGGATTATAGGTTTGTGAATATGGATTGTGATTTGGCCTTTTGAAAGTGTTCAAGGCGTTGGCTTGTTCATGGAGACATTCCCTAAAGGTAGTCAAAGTTGGGCAATCATCAGTAGCATGGTCATTATCATTACAAATGTGACAGACAATTTCTTGAATAGAATTCAATTGATCACTCTTTTTAATTTCTAAAGCCTCGACTTTTCTAGCTAGCGATGCATATTTGGCTTGAAGGTCATGGTCTTCCTTAAGGTTGTAAATGCCTCTATTGGATGTCGAGGTTAGGACCTTGCTTGGTACCTCATAGGTGCCAGCAGTGTCCCAATTTTGAGCCTTGTTTGCCAAGGAATCTAGGTAGTCAATTGCTTCTTTAGGGTCTTTATCTCCAAATTCTCTATTACACATTAACTCCACTAGTTACCTATCTTGAGGTGTTAACCCTTCATAGAAGTGTGCAACTATTCTCCAAGTTTCTAAACCATGGTGGGGACAGGTGTTAAGTAGTTCCTTATACCTGTCCCAACATTGGTAAAGGGTTTCCCCTTGTTTTTGAGTAAAATTAGAAATTTGTCTTTTAAGAGAATTTGTTCTATGGGTAGGAAAAAGTTTTTTCAAAAATTGTTGTTTCATCTCATCCCATGAACTGATAGAATTTGACCTCAAATTTTGTAGCCATATTCTAGCTTTATCTTTTAAAAAAAAAAGGAAAAAGCTTTAATCTAATAGTGTTTATGCTACAATTTGGGTCACTAAAAGAGTTACACACCTCTTCAAAGATTTTTAGGTGCGAACATGGGTTCTCCATATCAAGGCCATGAAAGGTGGGTACAAGGCGAACAAAACTTGGTTTGAAATTGAAATGGATTGAATTGGGAGGAGAAACTACACAAGATGGTGTACTAGTCCTTACTGGATTCATATAATCTCTGAGGGTTCTTAGTTGGTTTTGATCATTTTGTTGGGAACAGTTGTCCCCTTCACACGTGAACCTTTCCACATGATCTTTGGCCATGTTTTCTAAGGAAGATGATGTTTTTCTAACAAGGTCTACCACTAGATGTTCGTGACCAAATTTTCATGAAAGAAAGAGAAAAGAAAAGAGAAGAAAAGATGAACACACGACAAAGTAAAAAAAAAAAATTAATATCTAAAATAAGAAAAAAGAATACTTACAATTTTGCACGCCAATTTTTACCTTCCCCGGCAACGGCGCCAAAAACTTGACACATCCAAAAATAGGATTGTCTCCCAAGTATAGGAGTGTCGAAGTAATAAACCTAGTAAGACCGAGGTCGATCCACAAGAAAGGGAATTTTAGCGCTACAAACTATAAAGTAAGCAAATATGATATGGTTGATTCAAAGAGATGGCAAGAAAATATCAACAAATATAAGTAAAGAACAAGTTCATAAACAATAAATGAGAATAATTAAAATACAAGAGTAAGAGGAATTAACACAATAATAATAAGAGCTAAGGTTAGGAGATCCACCCTTGATATTTCAAACAAGGATAATTAACCCGTTTTAGTTATATGAATTATATTTGTTTCGTTACCAATATTTATACCACTTTCTTGTAAATGGGTTCAAGCATCCAATGTGTTAATCACTATATGTCTACAACAAATCAAGGTTCCTAACTAGACTTGTGTTGGTAAGGAAGAACCATACGATATCTAGAAAGGATCTAAGCATTTGATATGCCAAGGATTGTCGACAATGGATCAAGACCTCCACTTTACGAGTGGTGTCAGGATTGATTAAGAAAATAAATATAAATCATATAAAATAAACAACACAAGGTTATGATTATTAAGTACATATCAAAGGGTTAGAAAATCCTTATTCTCATATCAAGGGTTTCACCCTTTCACCTTAGCAAGAGAGAAATTAGAAAGACATTATAAGAGAAAGAAAACAAATTGCAAGAAAAAGAAGATTTATCAATAGCATAAACACACAAGAGAGAAAAACACAATACAAGATCCTAGCCAAGGCCAAGATGTCCTAATGGGTCACAAGCCACCTCTATTTATAGATACATTCAAGGGCAAACTTGTCAAATTACAAAGGAATAATTGTCAAATATTATGTGAACTATCATTAGGTGCACCACTTTGACTGCCGATTTGACATTGAATTATTGAGAATTTTGATCACATGTCTTCATGAAATCATAGATATTTCTCTCAGCTTTCTAGAACATCTTGATTCATACAATTTGGATACATATTTTGAGAGATATGGTCAAAATACTGAGGCATACGCTGGGCCGAATCTGTAGATGGGTTCACTTCAAGGCCATTTTTGGTCTCCTAAAAGCCTGAATTTGATGATGCTGAAATACAATCTTGTAGATAATTTAATCAGCTTTCCAAAACATTAAGATTTGTACCATTCTGATCTATAAATTGAAAGTTATGTCCATTTTACCAAACCTACATCAAAACCAAAATTAAGAGAAAGTTAATTCAAAAGATGCAAAGACTACAAATATGCTTAAGTTGAGGAATTTATGACACTATTAATGCAATATGATGAATTAAGCTCTTATTAAGCATACATATTTAAGTGTTCATCACTTCTCTATAAGAATGACATTATGATCTCCCACAAGAAATGTGTCTTTGTTGTCCCAAAAGTTGATTTTTTTAGGAATACTTACTAAGCGAGGAATATACCAACTCCAACCTTACATTGGAAAATAGTCATTAGCGTTTCCAGATGATAACCTCACTAAACAACAAATTCAACAAGCTCTTGGCATCATTAACTTCATGGAAAATTTCATTATAAAACTCAAAAAAAATATTTGACTACTGTAGCTTATGCTCAAAAGTAATCCTCCATCCTAGGGACTAGAGCAAATGACAGCCATGACTAAAATCAAACAGATTGCTTGGGATTTGTCACCTTTACAAATTCCTTCTTTAGGAAAAGGAATTCTACAAATAGATGCTATAGATGCTAGTGACTTCCACCGGGTGGCCATTCTTCTTAAAGAAAAATATAAGAAAAGAAATATTTGTGGTTACAAAAATGGTTCTTTCTCAAAATCTAAAATTTAGGTTAATGGATATCATATCTTCATCGTAATGGACATGAGCTCTTCCCCAAAGATGCTATAGTTCAAACAAAAAATAGTTACCACATCCACAATTACTTCGATGGGCACCATGGTTTTCTCAATTCAATTTTGATTCAATCTTTCTAGTTGCTTCTTTGATTTTTTACAGACATTGATTTTGAGCAACAACATTTTCAGATTGCCAATTAAAGATAGCTTCAATTTGAGTCATCTAGTTAGGTTGACCATATGCTCTTTTAAAAGTTGCTGACTTCATCTTCTAAGCAAATTTCTCATGAGTAAATGGATCTTCTTTAAATCAAGAGAAGAAAATGCTAAAGAATCAGGTTGATACATAGTTTTAGCAACAATAGCTATGTTTACAGATTTCTTTAGGATCCAAACGGATTTTGGTATACTTTTCTTAGGAGAAGTATAGAATTGACTCATTGCTCTTGGCGTTGGAAAATTGAAAAGATTTAGAGAAGGATCTTTATGCAAATTTGTATCTCTCAAAGTGTAGGATTGGTTGCATGAGTTGAAGTAGTATATTTGACCACAAAAACAAACTAACCACTAGGTTCTCCGAGAAAATCATATCCAAGGGCTTTCTTTTTGTATGTTTCATAAAAAGCATATGAGATTTGAGGTTTCAATGTCCCACAAACTCTTCTCCTACTTGCGATCAGCATGATCTAGGCATGAAGAATAATAACAAGAAAGATTAATTGGCTGATGTTCTTGGAGCACATAGATTAGACTCTGTTGTTCATCAACAGCATAAATTTCTACTTGATCATAAGAGGATACCCCAAATTGAGTGGAAGAAGGCTACATTGAAGACTTCTTTTTTGGAAAATGAATTTTAAGCTTCCCATTAGATGTTCTACAAGATGGCTCTACTAAATACATAAGTTGACTAGAGGAAGTAGTATAGTTTTCTTCATAGTTGGTTACCTATTTAGTGTGCATTAATTCTTGGGATAATTGCATTTTATCCCTGAGGTTTGTTAAAAAAAAGTATATGTATTTCCCCCTGTAACTCTGATAAATACAAAGTGCCCCTCGAAATCTGATTTCTGACGTGAAGTTTCATAGAGTAAGGGTATTATTGAAAACAAGTTAAGATAAAATTAAAATAATAAAAAAAATTATGCATAATTAAAATAATAAAAAAATTATGAATATAGGACAGTGCTTAAAAGAAGTAGTCAAATCAAATAAATATTCCACCTCAGCAAACCATGGTTCACAAGACAAGCCTAGGTAAACTTCATTTTCTTTGATTTTTTTAACATACACAAGTCAAAGCCTTATAAGAAAAGCTTCAAACCATTTTCATTGTAAAAACACCTTAGCTCGCGCGAAAGAAGAACGACTATTGAAATTCCATTCGAGTGTGACAGATGCATCGTGGTTCAGAGTTAGTGACACAAGGGAGATCGAAGGAAAAGGGAAAGAGTCCATCGGTGATCAACCTAAGGTAATTTTGGCACCTGTAGTCCCTTAGAATCAAAGTTTTTTGCATGCATTATTTTATATTATGTTTTGCATGCTTGCGAGAATGGATGTCATTTGGCAAAAAGGTTTATGTTAAAAAAGGGTTAGCCTGTTGTTGATGGAAGTTCACTGTAATAGGTCTTTCTTTTTTTTTTTTTTGTTAAAGAACCCATGATTTTCACAAAAATTATTTGAATATCCCATAATAAAGGAGTGAACTTTTTTTATTAAACTTGTGAAAATGATCTTTAAATGGTGAAAAGTTTTGACCGATTGATGAAAATCGCATAAATGGGTCATCTATATGCACAAAAGTGTTAACTTTGATAGATATCAATAAAATATATTGCTGTTATGGTTAAAAAGTTTGATTTTGTAGTAATCATTGATGAATGCATATTAATTGCTATGTTGTAGGTTAGTTTCTTTATTGGTTGTTGCCTTTTTTTTGGAAAGGTTCACCAATTGGTGGGATTCGATCCCTTTTTCTACAGTCTAAATAAGTTGATTGCAGAGGGAAAGATAGTCGCATGTGGTTTGCCTGTAAGAGATGATGAGTAGTTTCAGGTTTGTCAAGACTGATGAACAGCTAATCCAAGTGCTCAATGAGTTTGAAGAGATGGGGTTTAACCACATGACTATGAATATTGATCCTGTGATAGCTGAAACCAATTATGCAAATGGAACATAGAATGAGCAACCTACCATGACAAAACATGTCCACCAACTTGGCTGCAGTGGTCATGCACCCAATCCTCTTCCTAATGGAGCTTCACAGCTACATGAAAATGAAGTGTTAGAAGGTCAGGTGTGGTAGAGTGATGACTCACTGCAAGAAAGAGGTGCAACTTCACATATGTTTGATAATGCGGAAGGCCAAGTTAATATGGTGGAAAGAAGACAATAGCACATCTCTGAGAGGCACACTTCACAAGCTCCAAATTCTAAATACTAACTCAAAGACAAAAAAATCTATCTAATGCAAGTTTTGATGGTCCTTACAAATCCATAGATGATGATTTCATTGGCAGTGGGTCTAGTGAGGATGAAAGACCTATTGTAAGATATCAAATAAAATGAAAAAAAGGAAGTTCCATGCAGACACCAATAAAGATTTCGAATTGGCAGTGGGGGATGTTTTCAATGATGTGTACCACTTTAGACAAGTTTTAAGGGATTATGTAGTGAGGAAGGGGTTTGAAATCAATAAGGTGAAGAAAGACAATGATAGGGTCACAGTAAAGTGCAAAGGCGAAGGTTGTCCATGGAGACTCCGTGCTTCATAGATGTCAAAGACCATTAAGAGCTTCAACATCAAGACCTTCAACAATGTACATGACTGCCAAAGGGTGTGGAAAAACCATGAGGCAACAGCACCTTGGCTTGCCAATAAGATTGAGGAAATTGTTGAGGACAACCCCAAGGTTAGAATTACAGATATTAGTTCATTTGCAAAAAGAAACTGGGGTGTAGAACTTGAAAAGAGTACACATATACAAAGCAAAAACCATAGCTCTAGAGAGACAAGGTGAGAACCATGTAAAGGCTTACAATTTATTGCCTAAGTTTGATGTTGTAGTAGAAATGAAGAATCCCGGTAGCATGGTTATTGTAAAAACAGTTGGGGGATCAAGCAGTCAACAATCGAGATTTCAAAGATGTTTTATGAGTTTCACATCATGCAGAAGTGGTTTCATAAATGGGTGTAGACCTTTTATAGGGCTAGATGGCTACCACTTGAAGGGCCCACATAGAGGAATGTACTGAGCACAATAACCCTTGATGCAAATGATTTTATTTTTCCTGTTGCTGTGTGTGTATGTGAAGCTGAGAGAGAAGATAGTTGGTGTTGATTTTCGCAAAAGTTATATGATTTTGTTGGTAGACATGATGCAAGAGCAATCACTATGATGAATGATAGAAAAAAAAGGCCTAATTTCAGTGTTAGAAAAACATTGGCCCATAGCCAAATTCAGAAGATGTGCTAGGCATATTCACTTAAACATGAAGTCAAGATATCTGGGTTTGAAAATTGATGATCTGCTATGGGAGCTACAAGATCAACTAACAAGACAGGTTGGTTGAATGCCATAACCAAAATCAACCAAGCTAGTGAGGCAGCAACCAAGTGGCTTTTGGACATAGACCCTTCTATATGGTGTAAATGGGTAGTTGACACAATTGCAACAACATATCATGTAATCAATTTTACTAAGAGCTATAACAGTTTTTAGAAGAGTGGAGGTTTAAACCAGTGTTATCTCTTTTGAATCACATAAGAAGTCAATTACGAAGAAATTGCAAAAGGAAAAAGAAGTGGTCACAAGCTCGAATCATAGGGTGCCTCCAAATGTAAAGGTAGAAATGTCTAGGTTGATGGAAGAAGGGAGGTAGTTAATGCTGATTCATAGTGGTCAATTAGAGTTTGAGGTTTTAGATAGGTCTAGAACATTTGAGGTGAAGTTGACACAGCACAGTTGTGACTGTGGAGCATGGCCACTGTTTGGGATACCATGCAAGCATGCTATAGGAGCTATATGCTACTCCAGATTAGATGCAAAAGATTACCTTGACCCATTACTGACCATAGAACCAATGAGAATGACCTATGCAAGCATGCTTCACCCACTGCCAGATCAAAGCAGCTGGCCTAATGTAAATGGGCTTTCAATTTTACCACCAACGAAAACACGGAGGCCTGGGAGGCCAAAGGAATAGCGGATAAGAGAGCCTCATCAACCTATGAGAAAGAAAAAGAGGTCATTCATGATACATTGGAACTTCTGTAATGGGGTCACTCATAATGGAAGAACTTATAGACTAGCTCAATCAAATGCAATGGCAGCAAGGGCTAGGGTAATTGCTAATTGCAATAGAGCAATTTTTTAAGTAAATTGTTAATCAATTTACTATTAAATGTTTCTTTTTATGTTGTAATAGGTGCATAAAATCCATAAATTTAAAGAGATTCTTATTCTCTAATATTTTAGACATATACTATAAAATTAAGCTTACTGCATTTGAAAGAAACCATTATGGCTTATATAAAAAAATCAAACTTATTTAAAAATATCGTGACCATGAACACAAAATCCATAAGACAACTCCTTGTCTAATTACAAAACTAGTGAACTTTTATATTACATTAATAGTACATAATATTCTACTAGATTTTGACATAAAGGAAGATGATTTATGCATTTCAAAAAAAAAAACAAAGCCATTATAATCTGATGAGCTTTAATTATACCACTGAAATACAATTATATATATATATATATATATATATATATATATATTGAATAACTTTTTCATTAAAACCAAACTAGTTGTGTAGACGTTTAATATGCAATTTCTTCTACCTATATAATCTACAGATAAAACACAATTATTATCAAATTACTTAAACAGAGAATCTTATTTTATTAATCCCATTCTAAATTTAAAAAAAAAATCTAAAAATGGTCTAAATTTAAAAGAAAAAAATCTACAAATTTCACCATAATAATTAAAACCTTCATGAATAGAATATGAAATTCAATTTACAGATTACAATAAAATTTCGTACGGACCTAATATATTAAAAAAATTATATTCAATTATCAATTCATGAAATCCATTCATATAAAAAAACTGGAACGCTAAAATCTTAATCATTATACTCACATCCCAAAGCAGAAGTCCCTTTGTCTAAATTTTTCTCATAATTCCCTCACAATCAATGGAAACAAACAAAGATGTAACACTTAAATATCATAAACTTAATTTAACAAAGAAATCAACCCCTTTAATTTAGACAAAAAAAAAATATATAGTAGTAATATTACAATAAACAAATGACTAAATTAAAATCCTAAACAGAGCAATATGCAATCAATTTTGATAAGCCTTAAGTTCAAGAAATCAAATCATAAAGTTATAAACTTCAATGAGAGAGAAAAACGAAGAGTATTAAATACAAAAATTGCTTATTGTTGGTGTCAACGTGCATGTGCCATGCACATGATGAATTTTGCTCAACTTGTGATAAAACAAAAATATTATTTTGCTTCTTATTTTACTGTTTCTAAAATTATATCTTAGGAAGTATTTGATTTATAATAAATATCTTCTTAGATTAGGATATAGTATCTTGTCTCCTAATCAGAATAGGAGAATATTTATTTGTCCTAATTCCTTTAGGAGTTTAATTATATTACTTCCTATTTTATTTCTCCTAATCCTAATGTGATTTTGATTGAGATATTTATCGGATTTCTAAGAGATTTCGTCCAGGCCTCTCACTATATATATACAGCGTTATTTCTACATAACGGGTTAGACAGATTGGCGGGTTAGCTGATTTAGTTGTGTTTTGAGAGAGTCTTGGTTTTGGCATTCCATGAATTGATAGAAGAGCTTCAACGCAAATTGGGATGCTTCTTTAATTTGATTCTTTGAGTCTTTTGATACATGTATAAGTGAAAGAAATCGTACATGAGTTGTTGATTGAGTCTGTGTGAGTTAGTAGACACTTGGGATAACTTGCGGGTTAAGTGTTTATGTAATTCAATGTCAGATGTCGTGTGTTATGTATAACTTAACAGTGTGTTATTAAGTTATCTACGACAGAGAGTGGGCAGTGTCACTAGAGTTTAAGATCTTTACGAAGATTTTGTTTGACAAATATTAGGTCAGTATGTGAGAGTGAGTCAGTGTTGTAAAAGGTCCTAAAGATTGTACAAACAAGAACTTAGTGAATTCCAGCTCTGTAGCTGTCCGTGGATGTAGGTTTTATAACCAAACCACGTAAAAATCCTCCTGTACCGATTTACTTTACAGTTTACTATTATATTACTTATAACTACATACTTCCAGAACTTTCAATTGGTATCAGAGCAGGTTCACTGATAGACAAGTGAAGAAAATGATCATGTTGATCTAGAAGGATGAAGATTATTCGCAATGGAGGATCTGGAACACAACCACCTATCCTTGATGATAGTAATTACTCATATTGGAAGGCAAGAATGATGATGCCTATCAAATCTCTTGATGACAGGGCATGGACTAGTGTGCTTAAAGGATGGACACCACCAACAAAGGTGAATGCTTTTAGTGATTCCGAAGCCAAACCAGAAGATGAATGGACTGATGAAGAATATCAACATTTTAGTTGGAATTCTAAGGCTCTCAATGCAATTTTTGCTGTAGTGGACCTAAACAATTTCGGACAGATTTCTAGGTGCAAAGTGGCCAAAAAAAGCATGGGACATACTTGAGGTAAAACATGAAGGTACTATATCAGTTAAAAGATCTAAATTGATGAGACTTAATTCCCAATTTGAAAATTTAATGATGCATGAGGATGAGTCAATTTCTGAGTTTTACTTTAATATATGTCACATCACAAATTCTGCATACATGCTTGGAAAAACTTTCACTAATGCAGAGATTGTTAGCAAAATAATTAGATCTATCCCAAATAAATTTCAACCATTGAGGAAGTTAAAAACACTGATGAGATAGGGGTTGATGAACTGACAGGCATTCTCCAAAATTTTGAAATCAATCAAAGTACTAGGAAGCAAAAAGGAAAAAGCATTGCATTCAAGGTGAAAACTGAAAAATCTGACGATTAAAGTAGTGATGAGCTTCATGAAACTGATTCTAAACAGATTACTTTTCTAACAAGAAATTATGTCAAGTTCATGAAAAGAAATTTCAGGAAAAAGAATCAAAGAAAGCCATCAAACTCAAGTGATGAAAAATTCAGAAAGTTTAACAAGGAAAATGACAAGAAGAAGCCAAAACAACCTAAAAAGAAATGGCAGATTCAGTGTTATGAATGTTCTGGTTATGGGCATATTCAGTCTGAATGTGCTAATCTCAAGAAAAAGAACAAAGGCCTGACAGCAACCTGGAGTCATGAATCAGATTCGGATTTAGAAGATCAAGATTGCATGAGCAATTTTGTTGCATTTACTACATCTGCAGTTGACAAAGGGAAAGCTATTATGTCTGACATAAAAGAAAATTGTAAAACCAGTGTTGATCATTCTAACGAAGAAGATGGACCAGAATACTATGAAGAGTTGCAACAGATATACAACGCACGCTATGGTGAATGGCTAAATCAGAATGAAGAAATCAAAATCTTGAAGAAGAAGATTGAGGTGCTGGAATGTGAAAAATCCTATGTTGAAAATCATGTCTCAGAGCTGGAGACTATTTTGATAGACAAAACAGCACATATTGAGAAAATCACAACAGAACTGGTTGAAAGCAAGAGGTGTGTTGATCAACTCAAAATTAGAGCAGCTAAACTTGATCAGGTTTTGAGTCTTGGAAGAGACAACTCCAATAAACATGGATTGGGGTACACAAAAGGTAATGTTGTGTCTTCATCAAAAATAGTTTTTGTGGAAGCCTCAACATCAGGTAAGAATTCGGAACTTAACTCTTTAAAGTCAAGTCCTGATTCCAAGAGTAGTGAGACATTTGTCTCTCCACTGAGTTCTTCAAATCCAGTCCTGAAAAGGTAAAGAAATTCATTCTAACCTGTTATCTTTGTGGTAAAAAAGGACATATTAGGCCTAGATGCTTTAAACTATTGAATCTTTTGCATAAAAAATCAAAACAGTTCAAACTATTACCAAAATCACAACAGCAGTGGCTTAAGAAAGACAAGATAGTATGTCATGTTGCTCTTACTGCTCTTAACCAATCACTAATTATTTGTGGTATTTTGACAGTGGTTGTTCTAGGCACATGACTGGAAATAAACAGTTTTTAACAGATTTTAAAGCATGCAGGGATGGTAATGTCACCTATAGAGATAGAGCAAAGAGTAAGATCATTGGTAAAGGCACTTTGAATGTCAAAGGCCTACCCAATTTTCAAAATGTCTTACTGGTTGAAGGTTTGAAAGCTAATCTTATTAGTATTAGTCGGATTTTTTATGACAAGTATATTGTTAATTTCACACAAAACAAATGCATGGTCTTAGATAATTTTGGTAAATGCATTCTAAAAGGTAATAGATCTTCGAATAATTGTTATTTGGTAAAGATTGCATTTCAAGTAGGGATTTTGGATTTGGAATTGTGGCATCAAAAATTAGGGCACTTAAATTACAAAGACTTGGTTAAATTAACTAAGTTAGGTGCTGTAAAACGAGTTCCTAAACTTGATGACAAAGTTAATAGAATTTGTGGACCATGTCAAATGGGAAAACAAATTATAAGTTCACACAAATCAAATACACATCTTAGCACATCCAAAATACTTGATTTGCTTCACATGGATCTTATGGGTCCTATGCAAATTGAAAGCATTACAGGTAAGAGATACATATTTGTTTGTGTGGATGATTTTTCTAGATATAGTTGGGTTGATTTCATTAAAAAAAATCTGACACTTTTGAAGCTTTCAGGAATCTTTGTGTTAAGCTTGAAAATGAGCAAAACAGGAACATTGGCAGGATTGTTAGAGTAAGAAGTGATCATGGCAAGAAATTTGAGAATGTTAACTATGCTGATTTCTGCAAATATAATGGAATTGATCATGAATTTTCAGTTCCTAAAACCCCTAAACAGAATGGCATTATGGAAAGGAGTAATATAACTCTTCAAGAGATGGTTAGAGTGATGCTCAATAGCAAAAAGTTGACCAAGAGGCTATGGGCTGAAGCAATAAGCACTACTTGTAATATTTCAAATAGAGTTTTTATTAGACTTGGCACTAACCAGACACCTTATGAAATTTTGAAAGGTAGAAAATCGAATTTGAAATATTTTCATGTTTTTGGATACAGGTGTTACATCTTAAATGATAGAGAGCAGTTTAGGAAAATTAGACCCGAGAAGTGATAAAGGAGTCTTCGTGGGATATGCTCAAAATAGCAAAGCATTTCGAGTTTACAATCTAAGAACTGAGGCAATCATGGAATCTACAAATGTAGTATTTGATGATCTAGACGATTATGCAAAGTACTCACAAGAGGAAAGCATAACTAGCTTTACAGATGATACAGAGAAGACAGATTCAGACAGCAACAATAAAGAAGATTTTGTTAGGAAAGAGGAAACAGCAGCTGTTACACCCGACGTAACAGTAACATCTGACAACTCAGATTTGAATAAGAATTCAATCAGGAATGAAGATGAAAAGAAAGATCCACCCATATGGATTCAGAAGGCACATCCAACAAGTTCTATCATTGGAACACCAGATGGCTTGACAAAGACTCAAAGCAAGGTAAGAAATCAAGTAAGATTTGCATTTTATATTTCTTTAGTTGAACCAAAAAAATATAAAAGAAGCCTTAAAAGAAGATGTGTGGATTCAAGCTATGCAAAATGAACGTAATCAGTTTAAAAGGAATAAAGTATGAGAATTAGTTCCTAGGCTAGAAAATGCAAATGTCATTGGAACTAAATGGATATTCAAAAATAAAACTGATGAAAATGGACAAGTAGTAAGAAATAAGGCTAGGCTAGTTGCACAAGGTTACACACAAGTAGGAGGCATAGACTTTGATAAAACCTTTGCACCAGTAGCTAGACTTGAGTCAATCAGATTACTACTTGCAATTGCTTGTTTGCTTGATTTTAAGTTGTACTAAATGGATGTTAAAATAGTATTTTTAAATGGCTATCTCAGTGAAGAAGTCTTTATTGAACAGCCTAAAGGATTTGAAGATCCTAAACATCCTGATTTTGTGTACAAATTACACAAAGCTTCGTATGGTTTGAAACAAGCTCTTGGAGCTTGGTATGAAAGGTTGACAAACTTTTTGATCAACAGAGGTTATAAAAGAGACAGCAATGATGAGACTTTGTTTATCAAGCATGCATCTAACTATCTTATTATTGCACAAATATATGTTGATGACATTGTTTTCGGATCAACTAACAAAAGCAAAACTAAAGAGTTTGTTAAGTTAATGCAAGAAGAGTTTGAGATGAGCATGGTAGAGAATTAAATTTCTTTCCTGGATTACAGGTTAAGCAAATGAATGATGGGATATTCATATCTCAATCAAAAGATGCTAAAAATCTTGTAAAGAAATTTGGGCTTGAGAATGCAAAACCAATGAAAACTCCTATCAGTACTAATCTAAAACTTTCAAAAGACAATGCAGGTAAAGATGTTGATGCAAGTTTGTACAAAAGTATTATCGGCAGCCTGCTATACCTCACAGCAAGTAAACCAGACTTGTGCTTTAGTGTAGGATTGTGTGCAAGATTTCAAGCAAATCCTAAAGAATCACATCTTGCAGCAGCTAAAAGAATCATCAGGCATGTTCATGGAACACATGATTATGGAATATGGTTTATAAAGATACAAATGATTATCTTGCAGGATTTAGTGATGCTGATTGAGCAGGAAATGCAAATGACAGAAAAAGTACCTCAGGAGGATGTTTTTATCTTGGTACTAACTTGGTTTCATGGCACAGCAAAAAGCATAATTCTATTTCTTTGTCTACTGCTAAAGCTGAATACATAGCAGCAGGAAGTTGTTGCACACAACTATTGTAGATGAAGCAAATTTTGAGTGATTGTGGTATTGAACAAAAGCCTATAACTGTATTTTGTGATAATACTAGTGCTATAAATATTTCCAAAAATCCTGTTCAGCATTCTAGAACAAAACACATTGACATAAGATACCATTTTATAAGGGAACTAGTAGAGTCTAAGGTGATACACATTGAACACATCTCCACTGATAGACAATTGGCTGACTTGTTCACTAAGGCATTGGATACAACAAGATTTGAAAATCTAAGAAAAGCCTTAGGCATCTGTCAGTTATCTGAGTAAACACTGTGTGCTGTTATGTTATTTGTATCTGTAATATCATAAGTTTTCTTCTAATTAAGCATGTGTGAGCTATGATATAAAAATTGAGTGAATGATAAGATACTAGTTTAAAAATGAAAAATACAAAGAGGACTACCAATATATGATATGTGAAAGCCATCCATTGAGAGTAACTTCATTGTATCTAGGAAATATGGTAAGGTCACCCACTCAAATGGAAAAGGGCTACCTCTATACATGTGTGAAAGCTACTGCATTTATTTATAAATTCACATTGAAACTAACTTTTATGTGTGTAAGAAGCATGTTCAAGTTGATCACTCAATCAGATTAAGTGATAAAATTAATAAAGGTAAAGAATCAACTCTGAAATATGCTTTCTTAGAATGATTAATATGATGTTCAGATATTATTGTTATGTTATTGTTAACTGTTTTCTGTTACTTTTTTTTTAACACACGATGCTTTTTGTGCTTATCCAAAATTTGATTTTCTTGTGTGTCCATGTGTCAAAAATGCCATGTCAACATTATTGTATTGAGGGGGAGAAGTTTAAGTGACGGAAATCCTAATTCTATTAGAATTCCTTATTCAAAATGGAATCAAATTTGAACTTTTGTCCATTAATGTCAGTTATGAAACGGTTTTGGAAATAGAATTAACATTATTTTTTGTTAAAAACAAAATTATTTTTAGTTTTGGCCTAGTATATTACGAATAGTTTTTGGGTCTCTCCTGTTCATACCATACTCCCACAACAATTCCTCCACTGTCCCGCATCCTGTTTCTCTTCTTATTCTACGAAATTGTTACAGACAGTAAACCCTAACAGTGGCGACGAACACAGAATCATCAAAATCCACAAGTTCTTCATCTTCTCACAGCAACTCCAGTTACGACAGGAGCAATAGTGTACCGTCATCTCCAATGCAACAAGCACATGCGAAGATCCTTGTTGATCCCGCCATGAGTGAGGATGAGCAAGTTCCAGTAAAGAAGATGAAAGACAAAGTTAAGCTGAAGTACAATAAGTTTCTCACAGTTGACATCAAGCAGAAGTTCGAGAAGTACACTTCACAAAGGAAGTTACAAATGGAAAGGCCAGTAAATCTTACTGATTTTAACACTTATGGTATGAGTGAGTTGCTTGAGTCTATATACTGGACTTGTACGGTAAACAACTTCCTACATCCTGTGAAGTCTTTAATTCAAGAATTCTATGCCAATATCTCAACTGTAATTGATGATCTGAAAAGTTTGTGAAATTCTCTCCAAATGTCATAAACACTTTTCTGGATATTCCTATAGGCAGTTTTCATTCTTCAGATGAGGAATTTAACATGGCTGAAGTGATAAAGGAATTGACTTGCAGAACAGACATTGTGTGGAAATCGAAAGATGGCATAGACCAGCAATACCTTAGGAGGAAATATAGAGTGATGCATAAGATAGCTCAGTTCAATTGGCTTCCCTCTTCCCATCAAAATCAAGTTCGGGAAGACAGAGTGAAATTTTATATTGTTTAGGCACCAATCGACCAATTAACTTTGGTTTGCTAGCTTATAGAGCAATTGTTCAGATTCATTCATATCACTCTGATTATTACTTGCTCGTGTTTCCATGCTTAATTCAAGGGATTCTTGCACAGAATAGCATCCCTATAAGTCCCAAGGAACAGATAAAAATTCTATCTAAATCCATTACAAAGGGATTTCTTCAAAGATTACATGATAAGACTGACTTGCCTGTACTTGAACTGAAGCCTCAGAGAGTTAGGAGAAATCAAATGAAAACTATTGAAGAGTAGCTTGCTTTGATAAACTCTACTTTAACTGAGATTGTGCAGGATTTGAAAACTATCAAAAAAAGACAGCTTGTTTTGGAGGCAAGATTAGCAAGGCAATATGGTACAGTAGTAGAGTCACAGCCAATAGAGACTGAACATGAGGCCCTTGAGAAGTCAACTGAGCATACACCAGTTCCTGATGCTCCTATGCCTGCTGAAACTGAGCAAATAACTGAAGCAGAACATGTTGCACAACCTGCTATTGAGAAAGATATAACAGCAAAAATACAGCAGAAGCTGAGGAAAGTCAAGTCAATTGCTAAGGGAAGAACATTGAAGAGGAAGAGGAAAAATGAAAAGGTGAAGAAATCATCGAACAACCTAAAGAAGAAAGTTGACTCCACAGCTCCAGAATTGCAGGATGAGTCACTGTCAAATGAACCAACAAAAGTTGAAATCGAGACAAAACAGTCTTCACCACTTGTTGAAAATGACCCTCCTGTTTCTTCCATTCCTGCAGCAGAGCATTCTACTTCTCCACCATTCACATAGTCACCACCTCATGCAGATCCAACTTTATCACCTGCAGCACAACCAGAGACAGTACACACAGAGGAACCCCCTGTTGTAGATCAAGCGTTAGAACCATCAACACCAGCCAACTCTCCACCAGCTACACCAGCAGAAGTTCCACTGGTTCGTACTCCACCACCTACTATTGAGATAACCACAATAGAAACCAGTGCAAAAAGATGTGACAGGGAGATTTGAAGAATTGTAGCTGAAGTCACTGCCACCTCTTCTGACACAGCTGAAGAGCAACCTGCTCGTGCAGCTTCTAAGCAGCCAACACCTACTACCACCAGGAAGTGATACAAAATGAAAGCTGGTAGATCCCAGAAGCGCCCTGGCAGTTCCTCTTCCCCTCCTGTTCGAAAGTCTCCAAGACTTCGTTAAGTGCTTTTAGCACTTGTGCTGAAATCAAGGGGGAGAAGGAGTTCTGATCTGATCTTTTTGTGATTTTTTTTTTTTTTGTTGTTTTTAATATTTCTGATATAACTATGTTTACACAGTTATACTTCTGTTTTGTTTATATTTTTGCTTGGAATGTACGCAAGGTGTAAGGGGAAGTAAGAAGAACTTATTATGTTTGCTGTGTGTGTGCAGTCAAACTATTTTGATACTTTGTGTTTTTATTGTGTTTGTGTGTTTGTGTTACCCTGCTTTGATGAATGTCTTGCTCTGATCATGATCTAATTACTTTGATAATCTGTTTGCATTTGTTTGCATTATTGTTTGGCAAGTTTTTCAAACTTCATTTTGTTCATAGGATATACATATTCTAATAATGTTATGTTATACGTTATGCAACAGCACAAGTTATTTCTTTACACATGATATTTTCTGTTTGTTATTTCATGATAGCTTATTGTTATGATTGACTTATCATGTGTGATTTTCTTTGATCAGAAACAGTTTGGTGTGTTCATCACAAGTTGCTAAAAAGGGGGAGATTGTTGGTGTCAACATGCATGTGCCATACACATGATGAATTTTGTTCAACTTGTGATAAAACAAGAATATTATTTTGTTTCTTATTTTACTGTTTCTAGAATTATATCTTATTTGATTTATAATAAATATCTTCTTAGATTAGGATATAGTATCTTGTATCCTAATTAGAATAGGAGAATATTTATTTGTCCTAATTCCTTTAGGAGTTTAATTATATTCATTCCTATTTTATTTCTCCTAATCCTAATGTGATTTTGATTGAGATATTTACAGGATTTCTAGGAGATTTCGTCCAGGCCTCTCACTATATATATATACAGCGTTATTTCTACATAACGGGTTAGACAGATTGGCAGGTTAGCTGATTTACTTGTGTTTTGAGAGAGTCTTGGTTTTGGCATTCCATGAATTGATAGAAGAGCTTCAACACAAATTAGGATACTTCTTTAATTTGATTCTTTGAGTCTTTTGATTCATGTATGAGTGGTAGAAATCGTACATAAGTTGTTGATTGAGTCTATGTGAGTTAGTAGACACTTGGGATAACTTGCGGGTTAAGTGTTTATGTAATTCAATATTAGATGTCATGTGTTATGTATAACTTAACAGTGTGTTGTTAAGTTATTTGCAATAGAGAGTAGGCAGTGTCACTAGAGTTTAAGATCTTTGTGAAGATTTTGTTTTACAAAGATTAGGTCAATGTATGAGGGTGAGTCAGCACTGTAAAAGGTTTAAAAGATTGTACAAACAAGAACTTAGTGAATTGCAGCTCTATAGTTGTCCGTGGATGTAGGTTTTATAACTGAACCATGTAAAAATCCTCCTGTGCCGATTTACTTTACAGTTTACTGTTATATTACTTATAACTGCATACTTTCAGAACTTTCACTTATGATAAAACCACAAAGATAGTCAGCAAGTGATACCTTTCAAGAGGAAAAAAACCATAATTTAGAGATGTGGTTTTGTGATTATTCTATGAGCCGAGAGTCACGGTGTTGCAAGAGGAAAGAATTGACAGAATAAATATAGAGTGTGTTAGCGGATCGTCTAAGAGGAGGAGATGACAAGAAGTTTGATTAAATTGGTTTAGGTTTAGACTCTTCAAGGAATATCAAAGACTAGTCAATTTTAGGAATAAAATTCAATAATAAAATAAATCTGATGGGTGACTAAATAAATAATAATAATAATTTATTTTGGTAATTCTCTTACTATAAATAAATAAAGATTGTCGCTAACAAAAAAATAATAATATTTCTTTACCTATTCTGACACATACAATGACTAATTGTCAAAATTGGTTATATTAAACCAAAAATTTAGGTGCTAACTTATGCTGGTTAAAAATTTTAACATTTAGTGATTAATATAAAAATATGTCACTATATAACTCTTATATCGACAAAGTTTTAAATTTGTTGCAAGTTGACTGTCTATATAAGTCACGTTTTTGTAGTGTTTGAGGGTGATGAGATTGTTGAGTATTTTGTTTACTATTAAAGATTAAACTTTTGGAAGATAATACTCAAATTCATTCAAGGAAGTATTCATCCGATGCATTATGCAAATCATCGTAATGATTTGAAGTGAATTTTGTCTATTCTCGAACTGTTGTGGTCGTGAGAGCATATTTGCAAGAACATGTCCTCAAGTAAATTATTTTGAACGGCTTGTTGTACTCTTTAATTATATCATAATATTTGAGGAGGTGTCCAGCTGAAACTAGCGGGAAAGGTACTCCTTTGTTTGGTTTGATTAAAAGCCTAAATAGATAAGATATGCATTTGCTTTCCTTAGATAATAATATATTAAAATGTTAACCAACATTGTATATTTTTTATGTGTCCTAAAATAATCTTATTTAAATAATTGTTAAATTTTGCACAATCAATTATTAATAAAATATTTTTTCAACAAAGTCCAACAACTTTGCAGACTTATATGCTGTTTTCTTTGGGAGTATGCCCCTTGCCCTTGGTCCCAAGCGTTTGAACTAATTAAAAGAATTTACAAGAAAAAAGTCAATTATAAATAATATATTACTTTTTAGAAGATTATAAACTTTTTTATTTTCGTACAAATTAAAAAATTACACAAGTTGAAGAAAACTATTGTTAATTGGTGGTTGCAGAATGTGGAGTGGCCTTCCGCGCAGAACTGGTAATACTACATTGCTGGAAGCTTGGTGGTTTCATAAATCATTGACCAATGATCTTGTGGTGTCGATGGCGACTCACGCATCAACCTTCTACGGTGGCCAACGGTGGTCGACATGACTACCAAAATTTTACAACTTATTTCTATTTTTTGAAAAATAATATATTAATTGTTTAGAAAAATTAAAATTTGAAAGTTATGAATAATAAAAGATTATTTAGCGGATATGATTCTAATTAAATATATTTTATATCAGTGACAAACTCAGGATTAAATTTTTGAGGACGCCAATCAAGCTTTTAAAAAATTATTATAAATTAAGTTTAAATACTATATCGATAAACTAAATTATATATATAATTGAGAAAACAATAATCATATTATTCATATTAATAAAATATAAAAGAAAATATGTATACAATAATTCATTAAAGTTATATCGGAGTTATAGTGTGAAAAGGAATTAGACATTCAAATCTCAAAAGTTTTTTGTAATTGTTCCTATATTATATTTTTGTGCAAGATAAAAGATTAACATTTCTTTACATAGGTATTATATAATAAATATTACTTTCCAATTTAACTAAATGTTAAAAAGAATAATCAATTAATATACGATAAAACAAAAAAAATGTATGGATCACTTATTAATATCAATTATATCTTTTTACAAACGTAGTAATTTAAAATATATGGGAGGTCAAAATAGGAAAATCATATAATGTGCAATACATAAAAATATAATATTTTAAAAAATTAAATAATTTTTATTGGCTTAATGGAGTCCAGACCCCTCTAAGCCAAAGTTATATTTGTTATCTATTTAAAAAATAAACTTTTATTTTAAAAAGTTATTATTAAATTGCCACATAGAATATCATATTATTATCTAAATAGATTATGCATTTACTTTATAAAATAATTTATAAAAATAATATAATTTAAATTTTTATTACTAAATATATTTTAGTTTATGAAAAAATTTCACTGACAATGCTTAGGTTAACCAAATGACATGTCGACCTCACTTTTATCAGATTGGCCATCCGTAACCCTATCATTTGGCTTTTTCTACTGACTTGAGTTTAAATTCATGCAATTACTTTTTTAGCCTTCTGACGTTTAGGAATCTGAGTCAAAACAGGTATTCATCTTTATGTCTTCTCTCTTTTTCTCCTTCTGGCCTCTTCACGATACTTTCTCTCTCACATATCTTATTTTCTCATTCGTCGCTCCTATTGCAGCCTTGCTAACATTTGTTAAGGAAAAGTTAGTTATATGGTTTCCAGGAATCAGTTACTGCTAGCTCAGGATGCTATTTGTTAAGTCCGTCAGTTATTCTTCTAGAAGTTAGTTACTACCAACTCAGCTCAAGTTTTTTAAAGCAATTGTATATATATACTATACATACTCTCTGTAAATTCATTAATTCAAGATTTAATCAAAGTTTTCAGTTACAGAAAAATCTCTCTGAAATCATCTTCTTTTCTTGTTTCTAAGTTCAACTTGGTATTAGAGCTTATGGTCATAAATCATGGCCGATCATCATAACAGCTTTCCTGGAAATATGAACTTTCCTGGAAACACAAGTTTCTCGGGAAACAATCAGGCTCATCCTCATGGAAATTCAAGCTTTGTTGATGGAAATCCTTCTAATTCTCACTCTCAAGGAACTTCTAGTTCATCATCTCAAATCTCTCAGATCTCATTGCCTTCAGCACCACCTGCACTGTCAATCAAGCTCACATGCAGCAACTATGGATTTTGGCGTTCACAAGTGATGCTTACCCTAGGAGCTTATGAACTTGAAGGATTTATAAATGGAGATAATCTCTGTCCTCCTTCTCTCATAACTGTTCTCAATTCTAGTGAAACTGATAATAGTGTAACTCAACCTAATCCTGAATATTTAGCATGGAAAAGAACAGATAAGTTCATTCTAAGTTGGTTGCTTTCATCCATGACAAAAGGCATGTATGGTTATGTGGTGAGATGTCAAACCTCAATGAGTGTTTGGACAACTTTAGAGAGACTTTTTCATACAGAATCCAGAGCTCGTATAATGCATTTGAAGCACACACTTCATACCACTAAGAAAGGATCTTTATCAGTTATAGATTATTTTCTTAAAATGAAAGAAATTTCAGACACATTGTTTGCCATAGGTACTGAAATTACAGAGGATGATTTGCTATTGCATATTTTAGATGGATTAGGTCCTGAGTTTGATGCCATTGTGGTGAATATAACTTCAAGAGTTGGTTACATTTCTCTTGAAGAAGCTCAATTTCAATTGCAGAGTTAAGAGTTAAGGTTGTCACAGCATAATGCCTTACAACAACTTCATGTGAATCATTTTGCTAATGTGGCACAAAAGGGAGCTCAATTTTCTAATTCTTCTCAGAACACTAAGATAAATAGAGCACCATTTAATGCCAATTTTAGAGGCAGAAGCCGTGGCAGAAGTCAAAACCATAGGATTAGCAATTACAATAATACTTCTGGTAAAGGAAATGGTTATGGAAAACCAGTTTGTCAATTGTGTAGAAGGATTGGACATGTTGCACTAAAATGTTACCACATATTTGATGTGAGTTTTCAAGAAAATTTTCAAGGGTCCATTGGTGTTGGTCAAGGAACTGCTTCATAGTCTTCACAACATAATAGTCCTCAAGCTTTTGTTGCTTCTCCAACTACAGTAACTGACTCTTCTTGAAACTTAGACGCTAGGGCCATAGATCATATTACCTCTGATTTAAGCAAGCTTGATGTTAAGGAGCCTTATGCTGGTTCAGAAACAGTTCAAGTTGGGAATGGTAATGTCCTTTCCAATTCTGCATGTTGGTTATGCTCTACTTAATAAATTTTCACAGAGCAAGCCTTTATTGCTTAGAAAAATTTTACAAGTGCCTATCATCACCAAACATCTGTTGAGATAAATTCATTGAGTTTCATCATGATATTTGTCTTGTCAAGGACAAGATCACAAACTCAACAATTCCAGTTGGAAAGCCTGAGGAAGGTCTTTAAAAGATCACAGTAGCTGAGCATAGTCCTGCAATTGTTTCACAGCCTGTTTCAAGAAGAAATGTTTCAGCAAGCCAACTGATGTGTGCAATAAAGCTATTCTTTCTACAGTGACACAACCCTTGTCATTACTTTCTTGTGTGATAAGTACTAATAATTCAGATTCATCTTTGATCAGGTCGCATCAAAGACTTGGCCATCCAAATGAAAGTGTTATGGCTCAAGTTGCTTCTACTTGTAAGCTATTTCTAGTCATATTAATAAAAGGCTGTTATGTGAATCTTGTAGATTTGGAAAACAGTGTCATACATCTTATCCATCCTCATTAAATTCAGCTTCAAAGCCTTTGGAGATTGTTTATGCAGATGTCTGAGGCCTTCACTAGTTCAGTCTGTGGATGGTTATGTTTACTATTTACTGTTTGTAGATGGCTTTAGCAAGTATACTTGGATATATCCACTGCATTCTAAATCAGAAGTAGCTTGTGTGTTTCCTTTCTTTCTATCTATAGTTGAAAGGCAGTTTAGTTGCAAGCTAAAGTGTTTACAATTAGATTGGGGAGGTGTGTTTAGACCTCTTAAACCATTACTTAAAAAATAAGGCATAATTTTCAGGCATCCATGCCCCTATGTACATCAGCAAAATGGTTATGTAGAAAGAAGACATCGGATTGTGGTTGACAGTACTAGAAAATTAGCCTTTTACGACAGGCCAAAACCATGGTAAAAGATCATTTGCGACGGTCTTACTGCGGTTTCAATCCGTCGTAGTAAATGGCGTCGTAAAAAGTCAATTTAACTTTTTTTACCGCGGTTTTGGCCCGCCGTAAATAACTTTTACCACAGTTTTTAGGCCCGCCGTAAATAATCATTATGTGATTGTCCAACTATTTACTACAGGCCTTAAAACCGCAGTAAAAGCTTAAAACTGCGGTAAATAGTTTTTACCGTTGTTTCAAAACTGCGGTAAAAAGTATATTTTTAGGTTAAAAATATATAATATTTTAAAGTCAAATTTTTCATTAGAAAACCTGCTTTTTGTGTCTACTAGTAATTTTAATATATTTATTTCATGACAAATCTAAATTAACAAAATCCAAATATTATATATATGTATAAAACAAAAATCAATTAATAAACTCAAATTGTATAAATCATATGTTTTCGATACATTATTTATAGTTAAAAGAATCTATATAACTCATTAATTAAAAACTTTCTAAAGCCTAAAAAATCAACCATTTAGTAGCAATTGACTGTTGTTCTGCTAAATCAAGAAATTACAATAATGAGCACTTGTTAAGCTTTTAACGTTAAGCAAAACACAACTAATCAAGGAATTGTGGTTTGGTGACGCTTGCCAAAATCTACCTTCTGGGGGTGGATATTGCATGAAAGAAGACTTTGGTACAAGTATTGATTCACTTGAATTCTTAATCCCATTTTCATGGTGCTCTCAAAGTTGTCCCATTAACAAGAAACCTGTTGATTACAAATTGATTAATTATCAACCAATAATAATTATAAATCTATCTAAAAGACCACTAAACTAACAATAATCACTTTCATTAATGATTACATATGAAAGGTTCATATATGCTAAAAAAATAAATGGATAAATTTTAGTCATAGATAAGAAAACCAACCTATGAATATAGAAGCAATACAAGTTAATTAATCAACATTTTAGGGCTCTAGAAATACAGTTCCATGTTGTAATACTTTATATATTTTTTTAGTTTAAAGTTTCTTGGTTATGTTGATACATGGACATCACAATATATATACACACACATACTTAATTAAGTTGAACAAGAATTTATGTAATCAACTTATTGGTGGCAAGTTTATTCAACTAACTCTCTAAAACAAAGTCAAAGCCAACCTCAAACACAAATCAAATTTAGAATTCAGTATCAAGATTTATAAGAAATTATCAATGTAAGTTCATGTGGTCTAACTATATACACACTTTGATCCGTGCACTTTTATTTAAAAAAGTCATACTTTAGAAAACATTTAATTAATTGCACCCAATAAATCTTGCTAGTGTATTTAGGACCTTAAGGATCTAAAATGCTCAACAATATAAGAAGCTGTAATATAATAATATTCAATATCACTAAAAGAATAATTCAATTAAACTTGACAATCCTCTAGTAACAATTTTAATATTGTTAGGCTTTACTTCCAATTCTACTATTGAATCTTGTAAAAGGACATGTAAACTAATAGACTATTGGATGTCAAAAGATTAGACAAGTAATAAGAAATTAGCTATAAATAAACTTTGAATAAAAGAATTAGTGTTTACCAATTATGAGATGAAAAATGTTGCTGGCTCATTGAAATTGAAATATGATAAATATTGTAAAAACTGGAGGACCTGAAAAAAAAAAGAATTTTATAACATAACTCATTATCATTATGTCTTGAATAGTCTCTAGGTGTTTGTCAAAATGCCCAGGAGAACATTGACATGATATTATTATGTACAATAAATTTACAACTACAAACATAGCAAGTGAATCTCACTAATTCAAAGAGCTAGTCAAAGATAAGGACTAGTCAGTGCAAATTCATATAAAATCTCAGAAGTCAAAGACAAGAACTAGTCATTGCAGCTTTCTCAAAAGCTGGAGCAAAACAGGGGAGATATACAAAATAAAGAACTAGTTAGTGCAGGGTCATATTGATCACAGATTGAAAAGTGAATCAATTAAAGCAACATATAATTAAATTTAAAATATTGAAGAAGGTGATGAACATAATATGCTTCGCTAAAAGACAACCAAAGTGAGCTTAATGAAAAAAAAATAATAGCAACTATAAATAAAGAACCACTTCCACCTAAACTAATATAGGCTTGATGAAAAGCAATCATTTTAAGTAAAGGAAGCTCCCTAGAGAGTCGCCTAGTCCAACTATGCTTGTCCAAACCAAAATTCCAATGCCACTCACCTTTCTCTATCTACTTTAACCATAATTTAAAACTCAAGGATCTGAAAATTTGATGAAGTAAGACAACAATTTTCATGTAGGGAAAACCAATAAATATAGTAACATTGATATGCCAGCTATTTCGTGAACTTGATAGATATAGAGATGACATCGATATGCCAAAGCTTTTACATGAACTTGAAGACTCCAAATTGGATTCTAGAGATAAAATAAATTGACTAGGAAATTAGTAAAATTGGAAGTGCAAAAAAATTGAGCTAACCTCTTAACAAAAAATTACAACTAATAAAAGACATCATTAATCGCTAAAATTGAAAACAAACAATCGCTCACTCCAAAAAGCAACTTCCCACTTTCTTCAAAAACTGAAGGTAATTATTAAAAAAAAATTAATAAGCTTGTAGTTACCTACATCCTGAGTCCGACGAAAATCTTGGCCAAAATTGGTCTCCTTCTCTTTTTGTTCTCTCTTCCTTTCGTGTCAATAATCTAGTTCCTAACATTATTTTAATGACAAAGAAGAAACACAAACTCAAATTAATCAGCCTAAAAATCTGAGATGGTAAAAAAAAATTATAAAATTGAAAAAAGCATTGAATTCTATATTACTTATAGCAACTTGGAGTCAATTAAAAATATAACAAACAACTTCAGAGGCTTCTGTAAGCAGCTTCGATTTGATGCACCACCCACAATTTTTTTATTCCAATTTTTTGATCTAAGGACCTGTTCAACCAAGATTCCAATTTCATGCACCAAAACCTTGCCTTTCTATCACAGTGAACACAAACACCATTACCACTATCAAAACAACAAAGCAAATGAATACCACCACCGTACCTTATAAGCAAAGCTCAAGAAACAGGGGAATAATTGGGAAATTAGGTGAGAACTTAGCCAATTTCGTTTTGGAGGGTGATGATGAGATTGGTAGAAGAGAGGAATGAGAAATAGAGAGATGTCGAGTTCTGAAAGAGAGACATGGAGAGATGGCTAGGGTTTTGAGATGAAAAAGAAGAGATATAATGAGATCTGAAAGAGAGACATGGGCAGACGACCTTCCAATTGCTATGCAGGAGGAAGTTTGAAACAGATTTGAGAGGGAATTTGATTATAGATTTCAAAGATTGGGGAACTTAGGTATTTGAGAGGGGAGGAGAAGAGGGGGGATGAAAAAAAGCGTAAATGAGAGCACATAAAAAAAGAGATATAAAAAGGAATTTTATTGCGGTTTCGTTAAAATGCGGTAAAAATTTATAATTTCTACTACGGGTGCAATAATCCGCTGCAGAATTTGAACATTTACCACATTTTTTTAAGCCCGCCATAAAAAGTTACAGTAAATGGCACATTTTTTAGTAGTGTGAAATGGGATTAACCTTGTTGGCTCAAGCATCTCTTCCATTACATTTCTGGTGGCATGCATTTCATACTGCCTGTTTTTTATTAAACAGACTTCCTACACCTTCTTTGAGTCATATTTCTCCTTATCAGAAGTTATATAATATTTAGCCAGATTATAAGCTGTTAAAAGTGTTTGGATGTGCATGTTTTCCAAACTTGAGACCTTATCAGCAACATAAATTCTCATTTCATACTTCAGTATGTGTTTTCTTGGGATTCAGCAACAATCACAAGGGTTATCTATGTTTACGTTCATCTAGAAGAGTCTATATCTCTAAAAGTTTTGTGTTTCATGAAGAAGTTTTTCCTTTTCAGAAGGGTTCTTTCTCTTCCACTTCAATAAGTTCTTCTGGTGTTTGCTCTTCATCTCAGAATAATTCTTGGATTTTCGCAGCAGCAACATTAAAGTCTATGTTCAAGCCCAACACCACGTACATTCCTATTGTTACCTCCTTTACTGATGACCCTATATCTCAGCATTCTTCAACAATGCAAGACAAATCGCCACTGCAGATTTCTACTTCTCCAGCTTTATCAAAGCATTCTTCTTTACCTGGTGTTGCTACTTCTCAGCAAAATGTAGACAACTCAGCAACTCCTTCAACTTTTATACATCCAAATGCATTATCAGATGCTTCCATGCCTACTGTTCCTTCAACTTTCAAGCCTTCTAATCAGAATGTTCATCCCATGGTCACAAGAGCAAAGGCTGGTATCTTTAAGCCAAAGATTTTTCATGCTACTGTTGATGATTCTTTCCTTTATTATGAACCACATACAGTCTCTTAGGCCTTATCTTATGCCCATTGGAAGGCAGCTATGCAATCAAAATATGATGCTTTAGTTGCTAACTCTACTTGGCTTTGGTACCTTATCATTCTAACATGCATGTAGTTGATTGTAAGTGGGTCTTTAGAATTAAATATAATTCAAATGGTAGCCTGCAGAGATATAAAGCAAGACCAGTTGCTAAAGGATTTCAACAAGAGCCAGGCATAGACTATTTTGAGACTTTTAGTCCTGTTATAAAGCCATCTACAATTCGGGTATTCTTCTCCCTTGCAGTTACATTTCATTGGGATATTCAACAAATTGATGTTAATAATGTCTTTCTCCATAGGGATCTTCAAGAGGATGTTTATATGAAATAGCCAGAAGGTTTTGTTGATCCTACACAGCCTCACTTTGTCTGCAAATTACATAAGTCCTTATATGGGTTGAAGCAGGCTCCTAGAGCTTGGTTTGACAAGATCAAGAGAGCTTTGGTTCAGAGGGGTTTTATGATGTCTACAGCAGATATAAGTCTTTTCATTTATAAGAGAGAAAAACACATTATACTCCTACTTGTGTATGTTGATGACATTCTAATTACAGGAAGTGATTCTTCTCTAGTTAAGCAGGTAATTCAAGGCTTGAATGAGCATTTTGCACTAAAAACTTTAGGGAGCGTAAACTATTTCTTAGGCTTTGAAGTGCAGGGAACTGAAGCTGGTTTATTGCTAACTCAGAGGAAATATGCTTTTGGTTTGTTAAAGAACTGTAATTTGGTAGAAGCCAAGAAGGTAGCAACACCAATGGTGGCAAATTTGAAGCTGTCAAAAGATGATAGTGAAGTTTTTGATCAGCCTGCATTTTATATAAGTATTATTGGTGGTTTGCAATATTTAGCCATGACACGACCTGATATAGCTTATGTTGTTAATATGCTAAGTCAATTCTTACAGACACTAACTAATTTGCAATGGCAGGCTTGCAAAAGAGTGCTCAAATATGTTAAAGGAACCTCTGATCATGGTTTATTTTTCAAGCCTATATAGAAATTAGCCTTAACAGGATATTGTGCAGATTGGGCTAGTTCTGTTGATGATAGAAGATCCACTTCAAGGTGCTGTATCTATCTTAGTGACAACTTGATTTAATGGTCTGTAAGAAAACAGAAAGTTGTAGCTCGTTCCTCAACAGAGTATGAGTATAGGGCATTGTCTCAGCGTGTAACTGAGGTGATTTGGTTACAAAGTCTTCTGACAAAGTTAGGATTTTAGTTGAGTGAAGTTCCTATTATATAGTCTGACAATAAAGGTGCTGCATCCTTGGCTGCAAATCCAGTCTTTCATGCCAGGACAAAGCACATTGAGGTAAACATACATTTCATTCGTGAGAAATTGTTGGCAAAGCAATTGGTTGTTAAGCATGTGCCTACAAAGTTTCAAGTAGCTGACATAATGACTAAGGCTTTGCTTGATACCAGATTTAACTTGTTGAAAGCAAGGCTTAATATTTGTTCTGTTAGCAAGTGTACAGATCAAAGAGATCTAGCTACACTTGAGGGGTATGTTAAGGAAAAGTTAGTTATATGGTTTCCAGAAATCAGTTACTGCCAGCTCAGGATGCTATTTGTTAAGTTTGTTAGTTATTATTTCCAGAAGTTAGTTACTGCCAGCTCAGCTCAAGTTTGTTAAAGCAATTATATATATATACTCTACATACTCTCTGTAAATTCATTAATTCAAGATTTAATAAAATTTTTCAGTTACAAAAAAATCTCTCTGAAATCATCTTCTTTTCTTGTTTCTAAGTTCAACTCTATTATTATTATTTTTTTTAAGAAATGGAATTCCAAACAACCTAACTAGTCTTCATGATCTTTTTTTTTTTTTGTGGTTTCTCTATCTTTCTTTCCCTCCCCTGCCCACCCCCACCCCCACACCCCTTCATTTAGCAATCAAACAAAAGAAGTTCAGATCAACACCAATAAAATTTGAAAAAAAAATTCCAAACCCATAAACCCTAGAAACCCAGTAACTGACTTCAATTATGCCCAAATCTAAGTAAAGTAGTAGTTTGAGAAAAGTGGTAATGTAAGTAAAGAAGCAGCGTGTGAAGTGGAGAGAGGTTTATGGAGAGAACAGTGGTGGAGGTGTTGTTTGCCTGAGTGGCTATTTTAGGGTGGGTATGTGGTGGCTGTATGAGTGATTACCAAATGGTGGTGATGAAATTAGCCATACTAATTATTATTGTTCGACTGAATTGCTGTTTGTACATAGTAACTGTACAGGAATCTAAGACGATGAACAAGGAATTCAATGAGGAGAGATGAAGTTGATGATTATTTTAATAAAATAATTTTTATTTATTTTTTATTTTAAATATTATATTCAAATATTCAACTCAGCACTACCAAAGTAAGATCTTTTGAAAATTTCAAAGTAATTGGAGACTAAAAATACTATTATACCCTTCACCAAACCAATTCAACAAAAGATCACAGCAAGCTAAGCTAATTATAAAAAAACGAGGTTATCCGTAGGGGTGTTCAAAATTAACCAACCCGACCTGACCAGATCGGGTTTTATCGGGTTTGTCGGGTTACGGACAGGTTAATGTAATAAAAAACCCGAAATCGGGTTATAAACTTCGTGTTTTTTGCCATCAGGTTTGGGATCGGGTTTAATTCATGTAACCTTACATGTAAATGTGAGTGTCGAGTAGATAGTGTCGAGTGTCGGATGCATCATCCAACACTCGATGTCTTCAAAAATAGCCTGATATTGAGTGTCGGTTGTGAATCTGACTCGACATGTAAGTGTCGAGTGTCTAGTGGCTAGTGTCGAGTGTCGGATGATGAATCTGACATTCGATGTCTTCGAAAATAGTCTGATATTGAGTGTCGATTGTGAATCTGACACGACTCGACATGTAAGTGTCGAGTGTCGGATGTATCATCTGACACTCGATGTCTTCGAAAATAGACCGATATCTAGTGTCGGTCGTGAATCCGATACGACTCGACATGTAAGTTTCGAGTGTCGAGTAGCTAGTGTCGAGTGTCAGATGATGCATCCGACATTCGATGTCTTCGAAAATATACTGATATCGAGTGTCGATTGTGAATCCGACATGACTCAACATGTAAGTATCGAGTGGCTAGTGTCGAGTGTCAGATGATGCATTCGACACTCGATGTCTTCGAAAATAGACTGTTATTGAGTGTCGGTTGTGAATCCGACATGACTCAACATGTAAGTGTCGAGTGTCGAGTGGACCTGACAGACCCGACCAACCCAATGATTCGGGTTACATGCTTCAGAAACCCGATTATGGGTTTAAAATGTCTAACTCGATCATGTATTGAGTTTTATCGGGTTGGGCAAAACCCGACCCGTGTGCACCCCTAATTATCCGAGCAATTAAGCCAAACTTCAGAGCCATTAGGGATGTTATCCCTTGTTTTAATATTGACTTAATTTGCCTTTCCTTGTTATAAGATTTTAGGGCAGAAAATTGTACAACCAATTAAAGAAAAAGTCTTTTTAATCTTATTATTCCGCTGTTTTCATTTTTCCTTTCCACTCTATTTTTCTTTAATTTTACCCAAACATGACCTAAAAAATAATAAAAGTTCCAATGCTCTCAATCTATGTAAGGGCTTAAATCAATGCTTGAATTTTTATCAAAGATTTGAAATTATATTTCCTCCTCTTCTATGATTCAGTGTCATCTCATAGATCGTTGCATCTACAATCATTGGATATTTTCAATCATTTTGATGTTGATATATGACAAAACATATGTAAACATTGACAATGAAGGTTAACACCTCAGTTGCAATTATAAGAATTTTATTTTCTTTTAAACTTTTATTAAATTATTAATCGTACTTTTTTTTTTTTTTTACGTTTCTTAAGTAAGGGAAATGACATTCAACGTCAAGGTACCCATTGGATAGGATAAGTTCCCAATAGGGTTGGGCATTTGCCCTGGACCCACCATGGACCCGGTCCGACCCGGTCCTTCGGGGCGGGTCAAGACCCGCCCCGGAGCATTCATAGGGGCGGGTCTGGGGCAGAAAATTTCTGCCCCGGCCGGGGCGGGTCCGGCCATTTGGACCCGTAGACCCGCCCCGCCCCGCAAGGTTAGGGGTATATTTATAAAATTTTTAAAGTTTAGGACTGTTATGTAATTTTTTAGGTTATATTTGTTAAACTTTTCATATATATAAAATTTTAATAATTTTACAAATAATGCAAATACTTTAATAAAAATGACATTTTAATTAATAATTAATATCTTTTAGTATATTAACATCAATTTCGTCATATTATAATGACAAAATAAAATATTTGTATTTTATAATAATTAAATTTATATAATATATACAATCTTGATATAGATTATTAAGTACTAATTAAATTATTACAATATTAATAGATTATTTTTAAAATATATATCTATAATATAATCAGTATATTATTTTTTAAATATGTAAATAGAAATATGATAAAAAAAATCTTAAAACCTTAAATATATGATTTATTGTAATTTAAATTAATTAATTAAATCATTAATGTTTCATAAATATATAATGTTAATTATTTGGTATATGCCAATAATATTATTGCGATTATTGGATTGAAATTAAATCAACATGTTACTAAAAATTTATTTAATTGTATTTTTAACTATTTAAAAAATTGTCAATTAAATAATTTATAAGCAATAATACATTTTTAACATTATTTCTAATAAAGTATGTAACATTATTACTAATATAATTAAATGACTTTCATGATAATTAATTATTTATATTTTATAATAATTAAATTTTATAATATATACAATCTTGATATAGATTACTAAGTACTAATTAAATTATTTCAATATTAACATGATTATTTAAAAAATGTATATCTTTAATATAAACAATATATTATTTCCCAAATATGTAAATAAAAATAGGATAAAAATAATCTTATAATCTTAAATATATATGATTTATCGTAAATTCTTAAATAAATTAATTAATTTAATTATTAATGTTTCATAAATACATATAATGTTAATTAATTAGTATATACAAATCATATTATTACTATTATTAAATTGAAATTAAATTAACATACTATTGAAAAAGTGTTAATTAACAAGTTTACAAGAATAATACATTTTTAACATTATTTCTAATAAAGCATGTAACATTATTACTAATAAAATCAAACGGTAAGTAAATATTTATATTTTATAGTAATTAAATTTGTGTAACATATACAATCTTGATGTAGATTACTAAGTACTATTTAAATTATTGTAATATTAAAAATATTATTTTAAAAATGTATATGTTTAATATAATCAATATATTATTTTCTAAATATGTAAATAGAAATATGATAAAATAATCTTATAACTTTAAATATATGATTTATCGTAATTTAAATTAGTTAATTAAATTATTAGTATTTCATAAATATTTATAATATTAATTATTTGGTATATCCCAATCATATTATTACTATTATTAAATTGAAATTAAATGAACATGTCATTAAAAAATTATTTAATTGTATTATCAACTATTTAAAAATTATCAATTAACTAGTTTACAAGCAATAATAAACTTTTAACATTATTTCTAATGGAATATGTAACATTATTACTAATAAAATCAAATGATAATATACAACTATTTTGATTTTAGTTTGAATATTTATTATTTTTATGATTGTTAAAAAATGATCATAGTTATAAATGGTATGATGAGAAATTGATAAGGGTGTTATTTACAAAGATATAAATATTACAAGGGATGAAGTTGAAAAATATAAAGATTATAGGGGTGTAATTGTAAAAATATAAACAGTGACGGGGCGGGGCTGGATACCGGCTGCCCCGTACCCGCCCCGCCCCGGTTCCAACCCTAGTTCCCAAAATTTTGAAATTAATGAAAGACCAGTCTTCAATATTATCCATTATAAATATCCTCTAAAACATAAAAAAAAATTAATGTTTAAAAATATGGTATATAAATTCGAAGAGAGGATATTTGATTTTTTATCGATATACTAAAAAATTAGTCTTAAGATAATTTTCTTTAAAAAAAATATAGATATAAGAAATTATGTTAGAGAAAAGGATAAATGTTTTTAAATTTTAATTATTAATTCTTATTTATTATACATTTGAGGGCATTTTAATTTTTATGCAATACATAATATTAAAGATGGCACTTTTCATTTTTTTTTAAATAATTATGTTACTTTCATCAAACATAAAGAGCCTTTGATGTAATTTCGTAAAAAATTTATATTATTTCTTTAAATTTATTCCATCAAAAAAATTAAATTTAATGGCCTCCCTCATCGCTGTTTCACTCACTAACGAAAGGTTATTTTTGTCATTTGACTTCAATTCCCGCCAAAACACATCGATCCCCACCCACTTTCCCGCCAAAGAGGAAAACGCCCCTGCCCTACCTATCTTTCGCGCCAAATCCGACTCTTTTCTCTAACCATACACTGTTTCCTCTTCGACAGTGAAGCTCCAGCCGCCATGGCCAAACCAAAGCTCGCCTCCAGTAAACGTAAACAGCCATCTTCTACGACATCTCCTCATCCCTTCTCCGGTATCTTCACTCGCAGCAAATCCAAGGTCTACCTTCACTGCAACCGCTCAGGGAGATCCCGCCGCGACGCCTCGCTTTTGGACCTGTACCGTTTCCAACCGGCTTCGAAGAAGCCCAGAAGAAGGGTTTCGGGAGAATACGGAGACTCATCCTACGTCAATGACTTGTCTTGCATTTCAATCAAAGATCTCCGCACGAGGCGCGTTTTCTCTGATGGGTGTGGTTTGAGAGGGGAAAGCGAGGAGGTGAAGGGACTTGAGGAGGCGAACGGGAAATCGGGAAGTGGGCTTTCTTCCAACTCTTGGTCTTTAGAAGATAATAGTGGGAAAGTTGATAAAGGGTTCTGTTCTAAAGATGCGAATGTGGAAGAGAGAAACCCTAACTTGGCCTTTGAGGAGGCGAACGGGAAATCGGGAAGTGGGCTTTCTTCCAACTCTTGGTCTTTAGAAGATAATAGTGGGAAAGTTGATAAAGGGTTCTGTTCTAAAGATGCGAATGTGGAAGAGAGAAACCCTAACTTGGCCTTTGAGGAGCCAAGGAATGATGAAGGGGCTGGTGTGTTAAATAGAGAATGTGAACTGAAAACGCCACCGGAACTGGATACCCATGTCTTAATTAGTATGAAAGAAGTGGAGCAAAGTGGAAGCGAAAGAGTGGAATTTGTTTCCAAGGCTACTGACGAGTTTGTGGACAAGCAAAAGCAATTAAATGGAAGCAATCAGAAGAAAGATAATTGTGTTCGGGAGGCTTTTAGTGACAAGGGAAATGGCACAAATTCTAGGGCCAAATCAGTAAGTACTCCACATTCAATCCGCAAATTTTTTTCCTTAATTGTTTTAAATTATATTTATTTCCTCGTTTGAAGCTTGAAGTGGTAAGACTGTGATTCTTTTGATATGTGATACTGAATCTGGGTTTGGATTGTCTTGACTAGGATCTTAGTCCGTGTTCCCGAAGGAAGGTTTTCAAAGCGCCAGACTCATTCAGCTATAGAAGATTGCTTCCCTATCTGATGGATATCTCAAAAGATAATTCTTGTACTTTCTTTGCTCTCTTCTTTAGATAACCTATCAGTTTATTTTTTCTTCTTTTGATTGGATAATAATGAAGAAAATTGATGTTTGATGAAAACTGTAATGGAACCAGGACGCTAAAGTTTTTCTGAAACAATGTTACAGATGCTCCAAAATTGGGTCAGTCTCTGAAATGTGAGAAGGGTCCGGAAGAGAAGAAACTTGTGGCTTCTCATGGTCAAGAAGTTTTGATAAATGAAGCCAGAACAGAGAGTTGTCCTGTCAAAAGTAACAATGTTGATGCTGTTGATGAGTCAAATTTAATATCCATTGAGTGCATTAAGGAATCTTCAATGTCATTTAAGTCACAAAAGGAAGTTTCAATAGTTGAAGAGTGGTCAAAGCCAATTTTAGAGGGAGGAATCGAGAGATTTGACATTAAAATTTATGGTGAAAATCAGAAGTCGAATAACTCAAACTGTTCCATTTCTGAGGATTCCTGTGCTCCTCAAAACATTAGCACTTTGAAGGGTAGTTTGTGTTCAATCATAAATAATTGTGATTCTAGCAATGATAACATAGTTTATGAGTCTCCAGAAGTTATAAAGCAGTGCCCAACTGGGAGATTGCACAAATCTGATGTTGCAGATTCTCCTCAAGTTAAGAATCTCTATCAAACGAATTCGAATTTGTGCGATATGGGATGGAACGACAGTTTAAGTAAGGCAGATGAGAGAGATAACGATGATGTTGAGGCTTCAGGCCATGGTGACAATTCCAATGAAGAATGTATCCAGATGACACCGCCAGATGCTGATATCTTTGACAAGCCTGTGGATCAGAAGGCTCTTGGGAGGCCATTGGAAGGAAGTATTTACAGAAATAGAAGCTGTCTTAACGACGAAGGAACTGATTCCAGTCCTAGACAGAAACCGGTAGGATACTATAAGCAGATGATGTGTTCATTTTTTAGGTTCTCTCGATACAGTAGTTTTACCTTAGCAGAATATTATTAGTGGCTATTAACAGTTGTGATTATCAATGTGGTCTTAATTACTTTTGTGATCTATTCTAAGTTTGACTTGCAATGGTGATAGGTTCTCAGTCGATGCTCACAGCTAAAGTTGTTCAAAACTCCAGGTTCAATGAGTTATAGAAGGATGCTTCCATTTCTGATGGATGTTACAAAAGATAATTCCTGTAAGTCCTGTCTTATTGTCTATGCTTTTACTTGATTCCGTTGGGCAATGTTAATTTAATGCCATTATGAGTGAAGCTAAAGCTCCATACAATTTTTTTTTAAGATGCTTCTGCGAAAGGTCATTGCGTGAAACTTGAAAGAAGTCTAGAAGCCAACGTGCTTTCACAAACCCTCGTATCTGGTTGTCAAGACATGCCGATGGGAAACTCTAATGGCAACAACTGCCAAGCGCAGTGTTATAATGCTGGTCATAGTGTGCTGCCAATCAATGTATCAACAGCTTCATCAAATGATCAAAAGCCAATTTTTTCATTGCAGAAACATGTTAATGAATCTCCAAAGCCATTAAACTCACAAAAGGAATGGGAAGTTCATTGTGAACAGAATTTATCAGATACGGAAAGGAAGTTTGGGATTGGCCCCCAAAATATGCATATAATTCATGGAAGTAGTCCATCAGCCATACCATCATGTTCTCTTGTCAGTTCTGTCTCTTTTTCAAGAGAAGATGCTAAAGTCTTGGCAAATGAATTATCCAGAAACTCTGGAGAGAATTGCTCAAAATCATTAATAGAAGTTACAGATGGTTCTAAGCAAATTGAATCAGGAAGCTTGTATCAAGACTCATCCCACCATGGAGCTCCTTTTCATTTGGGCATTCCTGCTACTAATTTTACGAAGGGGATTCTTAAAAAAACTCCTCGAGGATGCAGAGGGCTTTGTACTTGTTTGAACTGTTCTTCCTTCCATCTGCATGCACAGAGAGCATTTGAGTTCTCAAGGAATCAGATGCAAGATGCTGAAGAAGTGGCTTTGAATTTGATTAAGGAACTATCAAACATACGGAATGTGTTGGAGAAATCTGCTCTTGGTGCTGATGGTTGTGCTGCTACCGGTACCATTCAGGTCAGTATATCAATATGCATGAACATCAGATGCAATTTTCTGACTCTTCTTTCCTTGTTTTTCTTGTTTTATTTCCTCTGTTATTGCAAGTTGCACACAATGAAATTTGATCTTCCGTTTGGAAGGCATTTTTGAAGTATGTTACATTTTTTTTGTTGTTACATTATGCATTTGCTTCATAGTTCATCCTATAGTATAGATGTAGGGTAAGCAGAGAAATGTAACTTTCAGAATCAAAGAATTTCTAAGTTTGATGTTGGTAGCTATCCACATCCACATTCGAGTACAATTCTATAAAGCACTTCTATATGCTTCGAAATTTTCTGCTCGCTTTTGTTCCACTTTTGCATCATCATTTTCTGTGTGACAATTGTTAGCTTAACATTATTTGTAAATATTTTTAGAGCTGTCATGCACTTAGATTTACAAGTGGCCCTAAATGCTATCTTGTCCGTGAGCATTCTAGCTGTTTGTATAATAATCGGTGCTATATTCGATACTCGCATATCAAAAGGCTGCTTGTATTTTGACGACTCTATGTTATAGCAATTACTAATGCCTATTACATGGTCATTATAGTTATTATAGTAAACTTGCCACTGCTTTTGCAATTAATTGTGCAAATATAAATTCAACGATCTGGTACACAAGAATTTCACCTGTTAGTGTGATGGTCAATTTTCTCATTTCAAGGTCGAGAAGAAGTTAGTTTTTCATTTTGAATTAGTTTTTCATTTTGAAATGGCTAGTTGTAGTTACCATATAAGGTACTAAAAACATTTTGGTACATGCTCATCATTTTGCTCAAGGTTGTAACATGGGCAATGGTTGCACTAACTTTACATACATTGACCAAAAGAAAGAAAGCTGTTATCAGAGGTAATTCTACCACGGTACGTAGTTTATATGGAATAGGTGCCAATATAGAAAAAGAAAAAATAACGCCCAATAATTAGCACAGAAAAAAACTGCTATTCTAACTTTAATTTGGGAAGTTCGTTGGCAATTCTCTTGACTGCTATTTATCTATTCATTACATTTGTAAATAGTAATTGACATATAAGTTTCGTATTTTCTTAATCAAGGTGAAAGAAGCTTGCAGAAGAGCAGCTGAAGCAGAAGTGCTGGCACAGAACCGCCTTACCCAAATGAATTTTGAACTCAACATTCACTGCAGAGTCACTGTAAGTGTCGCTTATTTAACTCTTACACTTTCCTAGCATTTAATCTGTTTTTTTTAACCATCTTTTTCCATCAGGCACAATCAACAGTTTTATTTTTAACAGAACAGTTTATGAACAACATCAATCTTGTTTCATGTAGTGTGCTCAGCGACCAAGGGTGAGATTTGCCAATAATATTGAAGAAAAAGTCATTACAGGACCACATTTACCAAGCAAATAGTGTTGAATTTAGGGAAAAAGATGCAAGAAAAGAAAGTTACAAAGCCTTCAAGGTGATATAAATCCCTAGGTTTGTTGTACAAATATTCTATGCACACGTAAAATTGAGACTCTGGCTACTATCACAGATGTATCTTTTATATGAAAACTTTGCCTGACATGTCGGGTAAGTTGCCAGATGAGGAATTTGCTCCTAATAAATAGGCTTTGTTGATGCTATGGCATACATGCTTCCAGTGTTGGGTATGCATTCAGCACGCTTTATTTCAGTTTTACAGACAAAAGAGGAAAGCATGCATTGTATTTATATCTTTGAAACGGAAATACAATTAATAAATCCTTGTTTCTAGATAAATGTGCTACTTCCCAAGAGAGTTTGCTGGTGCAAAAGCAGAGTTTCTGGGTCTGGCTATGGTCCACCTGCTGTATCATACAGCAGGTGGCTTTGTGTTGTAACATGGAAGCAAAACTTGTAAATACAAGTTTTGCTCCCAAGCAAAAAATTGAAAAAGTCCCCTGCTGTATCATACAGCAGGTGGACCGTAGCTTCACCCAGAGTTTCTATGCAATATGGAAGACTCCAATCCTGTTTCCTGTAATTTACAGTTGTAAGACATCAGTGGTATTGAATATTTAACAAGTTACAAGCACAAATTTTTGTCCATTGCGCTGTAAACGGGACCTCTAGATGCTAGTGCTTGGCGGTGGATTTTGGTAACATATATGGTTATATTATGTCCGCTGATAAGTCAAAAGTCGAAGATAAGAATTTTTGTAAATCTATCAAAGATTACAGACTGCACTATAGAAAATGCATATTTACAAATATTATTGTCAATATTATTACTTAATAGATATATAATGTACCTTTAACGTTAAAATTATTATTATTATTATTATTATTATTATTTTACCAAGTGCTTTTCACAAGAATCTTGACAAGCCCCTAAAATAAGGCAGGGAACACGATTGAGAAGTTCTGAAACCTTTATGTAAGGTCTATCGATACTGGACGATCATGCATATTTACGTTAAGCTGCCAAACGGTTCAAATTGCTACTCAGTTTTGATGATAATTATACGTGGAATGACACCAATCTCAAACTCAAAAGTTTTGAAATGATAAATGGCCTTGACTTTCTCTGTTGTTGAATATAGAACAGGAAAATTTTATTTTATGCAATAGAATTTACAACCATTTAATATATTAATCTCACAGGTCAAGTGAACAAAACTAATAAAAGAAACAAGAAACAAAGAATCTGATTTATTTAACCACAAAGATCAAGCTGCGTGAAACTTTGAATGCAGAGAGGAAGCTGTAGAGAATATCCATCTATTTCACAATCACCATGCAAATTTCATCCCTTATCAGAACCTTGAGCGTTGTCTGCATTCAGAAGGGATGCCTTGAGGGAAGCGTTTCAAATCAGTACAGTAGTTGTAAATCATGAAATACTTCTGAACCCATCTCAGTCTTCTTCTGCTGTTGGCATCAAGCTCGTCATTAGTAGTCTGCCATTCACCATTGGAGAAGGAGCTGGATGATTTGAAGCCACAAGAAGCACAGGGGATGGCATTGAAGTTTCTATAGTATGCTGTAAAGGGTGCCTTTGTCCAATCAGTTTTGACCAATCCACCTCTTGTAGCCCAGTCATCAGCATTCCAAAGGCTGGAGTAGATCCTCATAGGTTGGTTCTTAGGGAAAGGAACGCCAAGATTTTCAGCATTTTTGAATACCCTTATGGGAATGTTGTCTACCAAGAAGCTGAAAGAGAACAAATAGATAACGTGTCATCAAAATCATTAAAAACTGAGATAAAATTGGATCGATAGAAGATCCTAAAAGCGAGACAATAAATAAGTTAATTTATTTTTGTTTGCTTACATGATATGTTGGGGTTTCCAGATGATGGAGTAAGTGTGAAAGTTTCTTGTCGGGTCGAACCAGAGGTAGAATTGTTGTTCTCTGTTGCCTTGACCCTGAGTGAACACGTTTGTATGCAGAATATAAGGGTCACCGCTAAGGTTACCCAGGAACTCAAAATCAATCTCATCATGGGTTGGCCCTTGAGAAGATAACTGCGCCATAAATAAATAAATAATTAAAATTAAAATCATAAAATCAAACAACCAGATTGATACAAAATCATACGCAGATGGAAAGCTCTGTTTTATTTGGACCCACTTCTAAAGCTACCGAAGCAACATTTCTTGCCGTATAAGAACAAGGATATAATTATTCTATATGTTGTTGTTTTTTATGTTGGAGACAAGTTTACACTCGGTGCTTGTCTGCTTGCTAACCTCAATCGTTGGGCTCAGCACTAATAATTTTGTCCTCTTTATTAAGGTTAATAATTTAAATCTCTTTAAAATCACCTATTTTGGATATACAAAGAGTGTAATAAAGCTTTGTAATTCGATGAATACAGAAGAGGTGGAGAGATTTTTTGGTATGATATAAATATATATATATGAGGTTGCCTGCTACTACTAAAATGAATCAAAACTTTAATAAGCAAATATATGTTGTCAACTCATTTCACATCACCACATTTAAAATGCATAAAGTAGGTGAATTAGTCAATTTAAATATTCTTTGTATCATCACGGGTGAATAGAAAAAAGAAATAAATTAAAAGAGAAAGCAAAAGCAAAGAAAAAAAAGAAATGAAACATACATAGTAGGCTGTAACCGTGCCAGCAGAGTTTCCAGCAACAAGTTTGAGCTGCATATCAATCCTGCCAAACATATACTGTTTCTTGGACTGGAATCCGGAGCCTGAAACCTTGTCCAAAGAGAGAGAAAGGAGTTGTCCTCCATTGAAAACTTTGGCTCTGTGATCACCCCAAGTGATATCAAAGTCCTGGTAGAAGTTGCCAGCTGAGGCAACAACCATTAAAGAGCTGATCAGAAACACAAGAGCCGAGAAGCCATTAAGGGAAAAAGCCATCTTTAATGAATATGAAGTGTGAAGAAGAGAGAGAGAAAGAAGATTGCTAGGAAATGTTGTGACAAAAGGGTTTCGAAGAGGGGTGGTATATATAGAGAAAGAGAAAAAGAAATGGTTGTGAAGGGAATAGAATTGGTAGAGTATGGGAAGGGTAAGGTTACGCGTGAGTAATATAACTGGAGGAGCTTGGAATTGCTAAAGCTGGTGCCAGCTTAGCCACCATCAAAGCTGGAACCTTTTAATTTGTTTGGCATGCATTTTGGTTGGTTTTTTTTTTTTTTTTTTGCCTTAATTTTGCTTTTCTTTGTCTTTTCTTTCTTGTATGGCCTTTGCATTTACACTTAATGCAGATAAAAAAAGAGGGGTTAATCTTGCTCAACACCCTCGTATTTTGTTTTAATATTAATCACAGAAAGTCAACTTAAAAAAATTAACACAAGTTCAATCACAAAAGATATGTCAACTGATATTGCATTACAATATTTCTTACTACGTCATTGTATTATCACCTTACTTAAAATGAGATTTAAAATAATAGATCGAAAAGATAAAAGAAATTTCTATTTACAAATTCTAAATCTGCTTCTTAAGAGAAAAAGGGTAAAATTATTTTTTTAAAAAAATTATTTTTCTTAAATGATAATAGCTAATTCTTCTTTTTTAAACAAAAAATAGTGAGAGGATTTAAATTTTGAGGTAGGGTCCTATTAGAATGATTGCAAAGGAAAGCTGGTGGATGACAACTTGGTATGGTATAGGGGAATAAAGGTGTCATTGTATTATGTGTTCTCCGGGACCATCATTTCATGTAATATGCATGCTTATAAGGTCTAACCACTAGATCTTTGCCATATGGATGGTTGATATCTGGTCAACCTTCAGAATTTGACCTCATGGAGACTTCAGTGTTAAAATAATTCTCTTTGCGAAATGTCCATCAACCATTATTTAATATATGAATATCAATCAAACTCTTACGAGTTACGAGCATCAGTTTTTAAGGTTATGTCATTTTTATGTTTTTCTTATAAATTGAATAATTCTTGTTTCAAATACAAGCGAATCACTCGCTCATTGTACAAAATATACCATAAAAGAAATGACAATAGTTTAATGAAGTAATTTTATAGCTTTATCAACTATTAGATTATCTAAAGAAAAATTAAAAAACCACTATCTATATAATAGATTTTGAGAGTATTTATTTCGGTATAAATAGTCCAATGTTCGATAATTATTTGGATATTTAAATAAACTTTTTTCTTCAGAATTTTCCTAATAGTTTTTAAATTAAATTATGATAACAGTATTTCTTTTTTCCTTGGCCTTATTAGACCACTAGATGTACGGATGGATAAATGATTCCTACGAAATTCCATATTTTATTGGTTCGCGTACCACTCGTTTGTCAGAGGAAACAATTAAAAAAAAAATTGAAGTCTTGAATTAAACATTTTCTATGAACCTGGAAAATTTATATATTACTCCAAATGGAAAATTGAGAAAATAGAGTTTAGATTACATTTATTTGTATCATGTTGCATAAAGATATAGTATACTATATATACATATATAACTATATATATACGATTATGAATTGATGAGTGTATTTCACTTTCTTAATCTCATTAATTTAGAATAAAATATGAAATATATTTATTATATTAATCATTACTTTGATTGATATGATACATCTGCAATAGTGGGTTGACGTGTGCACATTAATTAATCCACAACAAAGAATTGATTAATTATTAAATTTAATGACATCAATGGAAATTCTCTTGTTATATAATCAACTTTGATGCAAAGTGGAGGTAAAGATGTTTCAATTGCGGCAGCCAATCTAGGATATATATATTCCTAGATTTACTTATCATCTTAATAAGATAATATTTATAGTGCTACACAACCATGTGTGACGTATATGATGCTGTGACTTGTAAGACTCCAAATAATTCTTATAATAAAGAGTTCTTCAAAGTGGGGAGTTCTTGCGTTACTGCTGGGTCCAATTAGTGCTTTCGATCACCAGTTGAACATCTATTACATGTTCTCAATTATTCTCCAACAAATCATTACTCGCATTATTCTGATTAATTAGTGTGAGAATATTAATATAATTAACAATAAAGTGTCATGTGTTTTTAAGTAACTAATTAATATTCCCTAAACTTTCTTTCTGTTTCTTTCCCTGCTCATATAATTTTTAATATTGGAAGGTTTAATTAGGATTTGATTAAAAGCTTTTGGAAATTTTAAATATTTCAGAAATCATCATAGATAGACTCCTTGTGGTTATTGCAATGTGTTAAAATTAACATATAATCATCATAAAAATTTCTAACTAACAATTTTAATGAACCGAAACAGATGATTTGTGTGTGTAGGGCATATGTTTCACCAAATCTTAAGGTGTTTATTCGGTAAAAATTTTGACGGAAATGCATGTAAATCTACGAGTTATATAATCACTGAAGAAGTACTATTCGAGACACAAAAAGTTAGTAACACACTACATATTGTATAGTCATATCTCGAATTTGTTTTATATGATATAATTGACTTTAAATTATTAAATTATTTATAATAATATTACGTTATCCATCTGACAATCAACTAGAATGCAGTTATAACGATGTTCAGATATAAAATTTAAGAGACTGTACATTTTCTGAAGCTCAAAGCTCGAGGCATGCAGGGTGGCTTGCTAGCTAAGGTTCATGAACTGCATTTGAGTCCTTGAATGATGAGCTCTGCATAAGTTGATATATATCTATACCTTCAATTTCAGATTTTCAGCTTAAATTGTCGAAGCATGGACAGCTTCATTTAGCTTTTGTCAACCATCCAAGCGAAAGCAACATTGTTTTGGACCACACTTCACTTCTTCGCATTATTATTGCTCATATGATAAATTATAATAATGTTTGGATTTTGTAGCATCCTAGCCTTGCTGGCAAATGAATGTAGCTGGAAAATTAAAATCTCACAAGGAATATGTGGTAGGAGAGCGGGCCAGAGCATTTATTAGTGGGCGAATAAATAAAGTTTCTTTGGAATTGCAACTAAGTAATTAATTTTATGCTTTGCTTGATAAGGCGGGAGCAATGTTTTCGGCGGTTTTCTTTTCAATAGCTTTCCATAATTCATTGGGTAAATAACATTACCTTTCAAGGTTAATAAATGTAATTACCCCCTTTGCGATTGAGAAGTTTTCCAAGGCTCTCAAGATTTAGCTAGCCTAGGGATCAAAGTGTTTGGAACGTGTTTATTTGTGTATTTGAGTTTTTATTTTTAAAATTTAGAAAAGATATTTGATTGGTTTTAAATTTTAAAAAATGATATATTGTTGATATTAATTTAAAGTGTATTGATAAATATGCTTTACAAAAAATGGATTTTAAATCTTACGACTATCTAGTATAAATATCTCTTTAATCAAACTTATATTGAAATTCATTTTTTATCCTTGAATGAATAGTATTAGAAATTAAAATAAAAAAAAAAAGAAATCATCTAGTGTGTGTGTGTGTGTCTACATTGTTTAGACTTTGAGAAAGAAAGTTGTTTTATGAAATTAGAGAGAAAACATCGCCATTCATCTTAATACATATAATCTATTGAGGAACTAAGTATGCAAACCAAAAGACTAACATTTTTGATAGAGGGACCAATCCTCTTTATAATCCAAGATCTCCTCTTACAACTGTTTAATGTGGAACTTCTCAATGTGATCCTTCATTGAATTATCAATATTCTCCTTTCTGATTTGAAACTTTACTTGCATTAATTTTTCTTTAGTAAGAATCAAGCTTATGATTGATAGTTGTTACACCTAGAATTTGCCCGTGGCACACTAACCCATAGGGCATCATATGACCCTTTAGAGCCTAGCTAGGAACCTATACAAACTCTCTCCATCTCCATACTGAGGAGGCAATAGCACTCCTATACTCTCTTTGCCTCTGAATTATTCATATTACAATAAGAACTCTCTTTAAAATTTCAGGACATTAGAAATGGATTTCAGCTCCTTCATTATCTTTCTCATGTTATGCATGCACCATTTCACATACAAGAACTCGATCGCTCCAATTATATCGCATGAATTTCTAAAATATCATAGGGATAATACTAACTTAACATATAAATGTGGTAACTTAAATCAATCATAAATAGATAAGTAAACTCATGCTACATACACGAATTTATTAGTTAATTAAATTTAAAATTAATTCATAATATATAGTCGAACATAGAATTATCAATAGATACATGAATTAGGTGAACAAAAATCCTATGGGTGTTCTCATTCTATCTAAAACTTTTCTATAAGCCATTCAACGCTCCATCACCTTTTTTATTTAATTTTTTCTTTTTAAAATATAGATGTAAATTGCACCGCAAAGATTTATGCGTCAACGAACCCACGCGGCTCCACCAACCGGTCAAGCAAGCAAGCGCGGCGGTGCTTACTTTGAGTGTGGGGTCTCGACCCACAACAACATAATATTCTTGTGGTCACAACTACAAAATATTCATTGATTGGTTTGTTAATCATAATTCATCAAGATTCCTTTTTTCTAATTTTAAAGTCACATTACACCCGTGATTGCCATAATCCCTCTACCACAACTACAGTTTGCAATTCCTTCGTGTTCTATTCTATCTATCTCATCTTATTCAAAAGAGAAAAGGAGACACCTTGGGATTGGAGCTTTTTCATTATCAACTTGTTTGGTGCATGGGAATCATCCTTTCCAAGCACGTATATACTTCAACTTTGGTATCAGTAATCTCATTAAAGTTACATAAATAAAGTTCCGAGGATTTGAGCCAACAATTAGGATGACAATTGAATCCACGTACTCATAGATTTGAGATATCAAACCCTAATAAAATAAATTTAATATTAGAGGGTTTAAAATATTAGTGTTAAGCTCACATCTATGAGCTTAAGCTTTTAGAAAAGTGGTAAACTTAACATGGTATCAAAGCGATTATCACCCAACAATTGTAGGTTAGAATCCCCTATATATTATCCACGTTGCAAGTGTATAGAACCCTTATATCTGAAGTGGCAAACTTAACATTTTAGATAATTTTTAGACCCATGATCGGTCTGAAAGCAGTTTGAGTCTTAATAATTTTTGTGAGTTGAGGTTTAGGACTAACTAGACCTATAATAAACTAAATTATAATTTTGCCGTCATTTAATAGGAGATAGGAGCTAATGAGATAAAAAAATAGAGGTTGAGTAAGACAATTTTTAAAAGAAAATAATAAAAACAAAAATTATGGATCCATAGACCAAAGGATACGGGACCGTAACGGAATGAATATGGGTCTTCAAATTTTTCATATGTTTGGTTCTAAGACCGGGTAGATTTCTACCACATTCAACACATTGTCATCACTAACATTGTATCCCCGAAAACTTTTATTGTATTAAGCAAGTTTTGTATTGAAAATGTTATATGATTATTGTATCATATATTTTAATTTATGGAATTTATTTTTAAATTTTTTATTAATATCTTTGTATTACATACAATTTGGATATAAAATTACATTCCAAAAAGAAAAGGATTAAATTCACTTATCATTTAAAACTAGAAGATAATAGCTTACAAAATAAAATAATTTGTAATTTACGGGACTCTGCTTGGCCAGTGAAAAAAGCCAGGCTGGGCTGGACATATAGGGCGCGTTTGGGAGCGGGCCAGACATGGGATTGGACTAAACTTAGTCCAATCCCATGTTTGGTGCAGAGGTGGGACTGGACTGCTAGTCCAAGTCAGTCCCACCTCCCTCCCAACCAAGGCAAAAAATTTGGGACTATTAGTCCCACCTTATAATGTGGGACTTATAGTCCCAAATTGGGACAAAATTTTTTAATTTTTAATTAAAATTAAAACTAAATAAAATAATAAATATAATATAACAATAATTTTGTAATTATATTTAAATATTTAATAAAATCAATTTTACTAAAAAAATAATGAAATAATAGTATGATATTAATATAAAAATAACTATTAAATTAATAATATAAAAATAAATATCATCTAATAATATTTAAATACTAATTATTAATAAATATTATATTTATATAAAAATTAATTTTAATATAAAATATAATTTTATTATTATTTCTATAGAAATATCAACAAATATTTAATAATTATTTTTTATTCAAGTTCAATTTTAAAAAAATTAAGTTATTTTATTTTTTAAAATTATTTTATTAAAAATTATTATCTATGTTAATAGTTTAGTCCCATATTACACCAAACATCAAACAATATTATTTAGTCCAATCCCATATAATACCAAACATAAGATAATATTACATAGTCCAATCCAGTCCAATCCTAATCTCAATCCTAATCTCAGTCCAGTCCAGTCCAGTCCAATCCCTTCTTCCAAACGTGCCCATAATGAACCGACAAAGCCTATTTAGGCCTTGAATCTAATCTAGAGTACTCGTGGAAACAAATTAAAGCAGAAAATGAGCGTAGGACCCTCCTGCATGAGATAAAAGTAGCCTATAAACTTGAAGGAAACCCAGGTTCATGTCTTAGATTAGAACTGACAACAACCTTCGTAGGGAATATTTGTAGCAATTCGACTTATTCTTTTTGGCTGTCTCGGTACGATCATAGGACTATTTGATCAAATATAAAGTAAAGAGCATCCAATGGCTCAGGTTAAAGGGAAAAAAAGTTAATAATCACATTAAGAATATAAGATGTTACAGTTAGGTGCAGGGGCGGAAAACAGTGTGGGCTAGGCCGGCCGCAGAACAGTTACAAAATTCCTTTATAGCCCTTAATATTATTATTAGTCACATAGTCGTGAATATTTTTCTTTGAGTAATGTTATATTTATAATATTCAATAATATATATTTTATAATATAACGTAGTAGTTTATTTTATCAAATTTTATTGGATGAGAAAAATAATAATAGATAATTGTAATAGAATTTTATCGCTTAAGCTGCCATGTCATGTTATAAAATTTATATTGCACAAATGTCGTAAGTCTAACATTATTATTTTTTTTCATCCTTGATTTACAAGATTGCCATCACTTATATTTAATAAAATGTCAACATCTTCTCTCTCTCACTACTTGCTTTACTCTTTGCATCTTGAACTTCTCTTTTATTTCTCTCTCTCTCTCTTCACTGTTCAAGACACTTTCCACTTTCACTTTCTCTTAACTCATGATTCAAAGCTAAAATCCTAAGGCTTTATTTGGTGGGTTTTCTTATTTTTTTTTCATTCCAAAAGACTAGAAAACTTGGATTAAAGGCATTCCTCTAAATCTTAGTAGTTATTTGAATGACTTAATATTAGGGTTCTGTATATCTTTGTTATGGGTTTTGTTTTTAACATTCTTCCAATTTGTATTCTTATATTGTTTAATATGATATGTACATGTAATATTTCGATCTTAGTTGATTTTTTGTTAAATAATTATTCTTTGTTAAATTTAACTATGTAATTGTTGTTGAATGAACAAATCTTAACAGTAGAATTTTAAAATATTAATGGGTTTTGATTATATTTATATAAACTGTTGATACAAAAATGAGTTTTGATAATATTCAATGGTATATTTTTTTTATAATGTTTATTTTTGTATAAACTATGACATTTTAAGGGATAAGGTTCATTATATCCCCCTTCACTTAGTGCAAATATTTTCTTCTTGATATAATTTTCTCGTACTATCAAGGTTTGCCTGATGCAGGCTGGGAAACCTTTTTCGGTTACGCCCCTGGTTGTGTGGACTTTTGTGTTGAAAAGAATATTATTTTTGTCTAATTGTGTCGAATTCAGATAGACAATAGACAAATTTTAGAAACTTGTGACGAAGCTCAAAATTTGGCTATTAAAGCAATTAACCTTGGGATTAACTCAGGGTTAGGAATGAGACCATCTCAGCAATGAGAGATTACAAGCGAATGAGTAAATTTGAAGACGAGAAACCATTTTCTGAGCGCACAATAAGTGACCTTAAATTATACAATAATAGAAGGATTCTCGTACATATCAATAGACAGCTATAATTTTTGGTTAAATTGGGGGTTATTCTACTATGGAACATTTCATGTACCATTACGATTTATAAAAATTTGTATAAAATTATAAATGAATATATAAAAATTGAAGATCATTTTTTTTTAGTAACCTAGACTCTTGAGTGCTATCCGCCTTGGCTAGGCCCCAAATAGAGGGTCAATGAGACGCCCTAACCCCATGACTAGAGAGACAAGGAAGGGTAAAAACTTTTAAATTTTCATCAAATGGCCACGAATTTGGAACTTTGACGTATTTGAATGCACCAAGTCCCAGGCCCCATAAATATTTATCCAAACTTCTATTAAACATGTTTTAGTTTCCATCAATTTTCAACTAATAAGCAATTTTGAAGGTTTCTGGCCTCTTTCTTCTCACGAGGATAAGTGTGTTGGGTGAGCACCTCTAATAGGTAATGCTGGATAAGAATTGTGCATCCTATCCTTTAGGATAAGACTTATTAAACTCAATGTTGGGATTGTGACTATGGACTTTGATTTCTCAAGTTTTAAAAACTAAAGGGTTGTTTGTTTTTATCATTTTTCACTTTAAGTCTTAATAGATTAAGATTCAAGTGTTAATTTTTTTTGTTTGTCTTTTGATTTAACACTTAAAATAAGTGATGTAACACTTAATAAAAAAAGTGAAATTTTTTTTTATTTTTCAGGGTAAATATCTAAATTGATTGATTTTACAAAAATACCCTTATATTTTCTATTCTAAAAATTAATATATTATTAAAAAATTATATAACATTTACTAATTATTTTTATTTATGTTAATGAATTAAATAAAAATTATTAACAGGTTGTCGGCCTCCACCATCCACCACCACTGTCCTCCACCATCACTAACACTGTCCACGGGTGAACTTGCTCCTCCGACAGTAAAAAGTAAATTAAAATAATCATCCTTCCACGATCTACTCAGCCACGTAGATTTAAACAGTGATTAATGCTTCATTTGTCTGTAGGAGGACAGAAAAGACTCGGTTTCGTGATAAATGATCGATTTTTGGCAACAAACGTTCAATGAACACCCTTGGGTTTTGATGAGTTGTAGCCAAGAAAATGGTTAGGAGAGGCAATGATGGCATACGCGTGGCGGAAGAGGTCAATAGAGATTGTGGTTGTCAAATCGGTTTTTCTTAACTTTAAAGAGTTTCTGACGATTTTTTAGGGTCAATGACGAAGGAAAGGCTGATGAAGAGTGACCCATCTATCCTTTGGTGTAGGCAGTGTTGGTTGACATGTCAGTAAACAGTAACACATGGCGGTGGCGGCGATAGTGGAGGCCGGCAACAGTGGTGACCAACGGTGACGGCCTTTTGAGGTTTCTAAAATTTATTCTTTTAACTTTTTAAAAAGAAAATCTTATTGTATATTTTCTCCTCTTTTGTATTTTTAATATTTATTACCAAAATTACATATTATTATTTATTATATTTATTATTTACCGTAATTCAATAGATATGTATATTTAAAGTTGGTAAGTTTATTATTTACAAATATTTTTATTTTCATTTAATTTTGTAAGCTATTTAATGTGTAAAATATATTAAATATCAATATATTTTAATTTCTATAATAAAGAAAAATATGTTATATTTAAATTAATTTATCAACTTAAAACATATTGAAAAATTAAAAACAAACATATCATAAAGTAGAACAAAAACAAATGCTAACAACTGTTTAGTGCCAATAAGTATTAAAAAATGTTAAGTGAACAAAAACAAACGAGCCTAAGTCTCTCTGGTATTATCTTTTGTAATCTTTTTAGGCAATTTACCTTTTATTAACATTAAAATCCAGGAAGAAGTCGAGATTCATTGCAATCTGCAAGGCTAAGCCGAAATGTACCAGTATTTGTTGTTTCCTTGTGTCTACGTCCCAAAAGTTTGTAAAGCACCCACCGATGGCTTAGCAGAAGGTGAAACCAGTCCCCGCTGGCGGCATCTTCTGCCTTTTCAATCTTTTTGGTATCCTTTTTCTATCTAGAGCTTATAGCCTTCCTAATAGAAGTCTAACTTATAGCCTTTGAGCGACGCTGGACTCATCTTTTGTGATATAGTGGCTCTAAGCTGGTCTTGTTCAATCTACGATCACCAATTTTTTATTTTAACCCTGGAATAATATATAAAGCTCCTGATAGTCTGATACACATGATGATGTGACTACTCATAAAAAACTAACGACAACAGATCTGACAACAGATCTCCGAAACCTTTCATGCTACTCTTAAACAGACTGCCGTTGTATAATAATTGACAATCTAGTCTAACGTCATCACCTCCACCTCTCCAGTTGGCTATTGCTGGTTGGGGTCTGTTGAAACATCAAAACCAGGTGGGATGAAAACAACATCATTCCATGTTGAACTAGTACTCTCCTGCAAAAATAATTATAATTATTTTAGCTATAAATTTGAAAATATGCTCACAATTTATTGTTTGGATAATAGAACTGCAGAAAAAAGTCAATTCCTTTATCAGATGGAGAACTGCAGAAGTAAGTAGTTGGAACCATAACCTCTATCTTTATCATAATCTCAACTTTTTACCTACAAAACTACCCTTTCTCTTTTTCTAGCTCTCTTCAGTACTTAAAATTCAGGTGATTCCTTAACACCATATATTTTTTTATAAAATAAAACTAACTTGGGTTAAGGTGTTTTGAACATGTTGATTAAGATTATTTGGATTTTTTTTAATTTTGTAATTTTTTTATAAGGTTGGTTTAGAATTTGTACAAAAATGTGACATTGATTAATTTGTATAAGCTAAATATTGAAAGTAATTTTTATCAACTAATCTTCTTTGATTAATATTAATTTATATTTGAACTTAAAAATTTATATTATTTGTTGGCCCCTTAAAATCCAAAATCTTGGCTCAGCCCCTACTTGGACTTCATCTTCAACTAAACAAACAATAAATATAGAAGATCGACATAGATTTTTTACCTTCATCCCCTTAATTATTTCCTCAAAAACAGCAACCTACAAAATAAAACAAATAAACAAATTAAGTGTTAAAAATAAAAGCTTCACCAACAGAAAAGCAAAAAAGCAATACCTGAATATCACCCTCTCTTAATGCAGGATTTAACTTATTCTGCTGTCGGGATGCTCTTAGAAGTGACTTTTCTAAATCCTCCTGCAAATATTACAAGGATCAGAACCGTGTGTAACCAGAACTAGCCAGAGCAATAATTAGTCAACAAGAGCATCTTCTTCACTAACCTTCCTAAAGAAAAATGGACGATAGCTTTTGCTTTGGCTTCGTAGTACCAAACTCCTTGACTGAAATTCAAATGCCAAGACAGTTTGAGAAGTTTGTGTTAAATTTCCAGGCATGAAACCAAGGAGTATTGTAAGAAAAAGTTTGAATTTAAAACTGCCTTAACCTACATGTCTCAGAAATATAAACATAACCAATCTCACTGTCTACAAGTAGCGAAAAAGTGGTATCCTAACTCAAATATGATTATCAAAACTTTGAAATATTTTTCACAAGAACAATAATATGTGCATATTAATGAAGACCAATATAACTCTGACATTTAAATTTCAAATGAATCCTATTATTTTGACATTGTCAACCAAAATCAAGTGCACAACGAATTTGAAATCCAATTGTCTCAATGAAAATTTCTCTGATTAAAATGGTGTTTTATATCACTTATAATTCGTAAAGATAAAGGGAAACAGAAAATAAAGCCCAAAACAATGTAGAAATAGAAAAAGATAAATGGTATACATGCACACTCATATGTAGGATCCTTTTCAGGTTCTTTCATGTAAATTTAACCCAACTCAATCACTAATAGAGGATATTGCCTGTCATATATCAAAATGGGCAAATTAACCAACTTATTTGTTTTTGAAGCCACTGTATATGAACTATAATCTGACCTATCCATAATACTCTTCTGAAGGACTTCTAATGAATAATATATAGCCAAGCTACAGTAAAGGAGTGATACAAGGTGATAACAACAGCTGGTTCAAACAATAATTTTGAAACCAAAGAATTATATTTTATTGAATAGAACAATTTTTGACAGTAGGAACCCACTTTAAACAATGTCCCCTTCAAACATATAGTTAGGCAATGCATGCAAGACACAATATAAAACATAGGAAGATAGGAAAAGGTTAAAAAATTCATCTTCCCTCCATAACATGTTGAAACATACTTTTCTGATCTTAAAAATGCGAATAGAATTCTAATATTTTCATGAGCCGAAATAGATATGGAATTTCAATCCAGAAACTCCTAAAAGTTTCATATCACAAAATATTTCAAATAGAAGTTGTCTCAAGGGTTCTCAATTCTGCGATGTAGTTTCTAGCACTAACGTTCTGGACTTTTAAAGATGCTATGCTAGATCACTTCTCCTTTCAAAGATATCAGGTTAATATAACTTGAACTCTTTTTCCCTTGGTCCCAAATCTTATAACTTTATCTATTAGGGAACACACTAAAAATAAATTATACAACAAATCATCATTTCTTTAAAAGAAAATATAATCAGTTTATCTACTTCGAGCCAACTGCATTATTTCTATTATTTTCCCAAAAACTTCTCAAGTTTACTGAACAATCCCCGGTCTCAAAGAATTCCAAGTATTTTCCAATATGAATCACACTTGTGAGCAAGTTATTAGCTTTTAGAAACCAAAGCTTCAATCTTCTTTTATATACACATAGTTTCTAGAAAGTCTTCTGCTGGTTCAAGATATATATTATATATAACACATAGTTTCAAAATTGTCTTGCATTGATTCAAGACATATAATGTATAACAAAGACGAATATTGTCCATATGAACTATGTAGAATCAGCTACGATAAGAAGAGAACCTGGAAAACAGGAACCCCGGAGAAGCCATCATCGTTAAAACCAGCTTTTTCCCTCTCCTAAATAAAGAAAAGCAAAACAACCATATCAGTGTATATGCGCTTGACAATGTAAATTATAATGACCATATTATTAAGCAATATATTCCGTGAAATCAGTGGAATTCTTTATTTATTGAAATATACAACCATGGAAGAACAAACCTTAATCTAGAAGAAAAATATCCTAACAATAATTATGATAATATGAGCTACTCATTTGCTAATTTCTTTTATTTGCATATTTTTACCTAAATATTAATAGTAAAGCTGTCTAATTTATTCTTCCCTGAATATTAGGGTATCATATTCGATGAAATGAGGTATACTAGTTTAGTCCTGATTTTTTGTATTTTAGTCAACTCCATTTCTATAATTTTAAGTACACTACCTTCTTCGAAAATATTAGGAAAAAGAAAGAAGTTTGTCAAACAACACAACAATTACAAACAAAATTCCAGATCAAGTGCCTCCAATTTTCTGATATTGTACTTTAATTTTATCAAGCTAGAAAGTTCTTTCAACTTCAAGATCACTTAAATTCTAAGTAATGCTTCACTGAATGTTTTAACTTGCAATAAAAAATGTAGAAGCTGGTTCAAGAATAGATAACCAGATCCACATCTTCTTTCCATAAAAGGCAAATTCCATCATTTCTGACTAAAATTACAAGTAAATTCACAGTCATCAAAAAGATGATATTCCCTCAAAGGGTGAAGAATGAAATTTTACATGTAGAAATTTTCAAAACACTTCCAATCACAAAATGTCAAAAAGTTGAAATGTGAAGACAAACTCATAACAACCCAACATAGGACATGGAAATGTAACAACAATGTGTTGCTCTAAAATATCCTCTAGTTCCTAGTATACAATTTGGATTAGACAAAAGCTATTCATTAACTAATGCAATTACCATCACTGAAATGTGTAAAAGATGTTAGTAGTTGGTCATACAGCCCTCAATACATAACTTCCCTCATTTAATTCTCTCAAACTAATAACCATATATAATTATTCTTGTACAAGTCAGGAGGATTTTGGCATGACGACTTGCAAAATCACAGCTATACCATGACGAATCAAGCAAGAATTTGATAAATACTTCACAATCTCTAAACCAAAACCAAAGCCAGTATAATTCATTATCACATTAAAAAAATGACAAGAAAACAAGTTTAAACACAATATAATAACCCCATAATTTTTTTCCCCTCACAAGATTACATATAATACATACACAAAATCTATCCATCATAACTCACCCGAAGTGCATTCTTGATTTGAGCAGACTCCGGTATAAACCTAAATGCTACTCCATCCACTCTCAAGTTGCAAACCTGTAAAGACCCATGAAACAGTCAATAATATACACCATAACAACCACAATGTAGGAACAAAAAAACACAAAATCTAGTGTATAGACCTTGTTCAAAGCAACAGGAACCACTTTTGAGCCTTCTTTTCTCATTAAAGGGTCCATATTCTTCATCTCTTCAAGAAGTGCCTCAGCATCCTCTTTCTTGAAACACATCAGCCCAAGAGACTTCCCAGTTGAAGCACCCGAGACCAATACAAATTCCTCATTAGAATTACTCAAAGCATAAACTGGAATACCTGCCAATCTCTCTTCGATAGCATCAGTCGACAGGCCAGCTCCTGATTGGCGAGTTAAATCCATCTTCATGCTAGCATCGCTTATTCGAGCCCAAACAGGGTTCTTTTTAGTGGACAAAAACATTGAATTGAGGGAAGAAAAACCCGCATCCAGGGCGTGTTTTTCACGGTCTTGAAGGGAAGAAGCATTGGGTTTGAAGAGAGGATGTTGAGACAGGTTTTGGAGGAAGGTAGAGCAATGGGTTTGGAGGGTATTAAAGGCTTGTTGAAGGTTCAGTTGTGGAGGTTGTCTGGTCAGTGGGAAATTGTTGGAGTTGAAGGGGTTCATTTTGTTCGCAGAAATCAAGTGTAATGAGGACTAGTATTCTCACCTCAAAGAAGAAAGAAGGGTGCAAGTGAATACAAAGAAAGGGAATTTTTCACAAGGATACTGTAACAAGGTCATACAAAAGGATCTTTAAACAAATCCATTAACCAACGATACCCCTCTTCAATGGTTTGATGTTAACATTCCCACATTCAAGTTATAGTTACCTATCATCAAACATAAAACTTTTGTGATTAAACATCAAAATTAATATTAACAGTTATGGTATATTGTCTAGAATAGAAAGGATATTAAAGCGGGCAGCAGCCATTATTTTGTTTATTTCATACTCAACTGAAGGATCGTATGCAGGTAAACGAGGCCGGTCTGTTCCACGCTGCATTGAAACTAGTTTTATTTAAAATAGAAAAAAAAATTATTCATAAAAGATACCCTTAATACTGATTAAGCACATAATTATAATTTTTACATTCAACTACCTGAAGGCTAAAGTCAAAATGTACTCAAATTAATTCCTAATTCAAAAATTAACGGTCTCAAATATCACTCCTTTCAGACCTAATTAAATTGAAAAAATCTCAAGAAATGTGCACCAAAAGGGTGACTTTACAAAGAAGCTCACTGATGCGCCGATAAAAACTCATCGAATCAAAACAGATAAACTCAAAAATTTATAGAATCGAACATGGAATAACATATAAATAGCGATTGGATGGAAGAGAGACAGCAAACCTGTGATTGCAAGGTTTCCTCGAAAGCCTAGCGCGAGAGAGAGAGAGAGAGAGAGAGTTTATGTGCAACATCTGTTTGTACGAGTGTAGAGGAAAAGATAAAGCAACAGAGTATACGGAAGCAAACTGGGTTCTATTGTCGGGGCCAAACAACATTTGGGACCCTAAACTTTGTTTGGGTCCCAAATAAATCCAAACGGTCATGAACGGTGAGAAAAGATTTAACTGAGGAAGGGCAGTTTAGACATTTGATGAAGACAACGAAGAAAAAGTAATGGAGAACCTTTGAAAGACATTGCCAATGCATGGTTTGACGCTATAGTTATCATAAAATCGCATCTAAGGATCTGTAAGGCCAATCAATTGGCGGCAACCGTCAAGCTGTGAGGGTCATTTTTTTTTTTAAACGGGGATTTATTTTTTTTAGTAAATTATTAGATAATAATATTATTTGGGATGTACACTTTACAAACTATTTGGTTACGAATCATGTTTTTTTTTTTTTTATTTTTCTATTGAAATAAAAACAGAAAGTTTGTTTACAATTTAAAAAATAAAAAGAATGATAGAGAATGTGTCTAGTCATGTATTTTGTATTCAGAATGTATTGGATGAAAATATTAATAAAATATAAAATTAAATAAATATACATAAAAAATTTTAAAGTGTTAACTTTTTTTAAATCTAATGACATTATTCATTTAATAAAAATGAATTTAATTTAATTTTTGAAAAAAATTTTTAAAGTGAAACATAATAGTATTATAAACTAAAAAAGTAAAAATAATAAATTTAGTTTCTCAATTATTTTCAATTTAAATTATTTGTGGAATTGTACCAAATAACATATATTAACAAAAGAATTATAATTAACTGGTTATTGTTTAGATAGAAATTATTTAAAATATAAGTAGTAATTTATAATATTAAAATTATTAAATTTAAAATCTTTTCTAACACTCAATCATCCAGATGAGAGAGAGAGAGAGAGAGAGAGAGAGAGAAATGAGATGAGAATTTTGTTGAATAGAGGACATGAATGAGAAAATTGGAAAGAGGTTGAATTGGATCAAATAAATTAATGGTAAAAGTTGGAAATATTCACATGGACATAAAAAATGCTAAATAAGAACAATAAAGAGGATGGTTGGAGATAGAAGACAGAGAAATGTTAACTAGAGAAAAATAAAGAAGAAAAAAAGCTATTAATGAAATGTTAGGTCAGTCTCTTTTCATCCTCATTAGTATGACAAACTTGTACATTAGGTATGTATTCTTTATGTTCTAAAATAATCTACATAACGAAACAATTATCACATACTTTTGAAGGGTTTTAAATCAAAACATAAATGCTAAAAACACAGAAAACAATCATCCAACACCCCATTAGAGTTTTTATTTTTATTTTTTCTAATGTTGATAATGTTAATTGTAGTGTATATAAGAGTTTTTAATTGTTTAAATTATGGAAGACTATAGTAGGAATGAATTATTATATTGGGCATAAATTATGAGAATTTTTTAATGTTTATATTTTGAGTAAAAGATATTTTATAGTTCAATTTTTCAATTTGGTAGATTAATTATAAGGATCTTTATTATTTTGAATATAATTGAGATTGTAACTTTAATTAAAGGATGTACAGTTTTAGGGTTTTAATTCTTTTGTTTTGAAAGATAAATTATGGGATATTAACAATTTCCCCCTTTAGGTTTAATGAAAATACAAATTGCCCCCTCAATGATTTTAAATTACAAATTGCCCCTTCAATTGTTAAGTCACGCGTTAAATTAAACGGTAGAGGGGTAATCTTGGAAACAAGGTAAAATGGTCTTAAAATCAAAATTTAAAATGGTTTTAATTCTTTTGTTTTGAAAGATAAATTATTAAGATTTTAATTCAGAGATTAATTGTTAAGAACGTTGAGTTCAATTTAAATTATTTTACATCAAGGGCAGAAAAGTCTTCTCGGGAAGCACTGCCATGGTTCTGTTAACTCGCCGTTATTTACTAACGGATTGGATTTACCTTTTGTCCATAGCATCTTTGTCATCTACTATAATTTGGACAAAGTTTAGTGGTTCATTTATCCCATTGAGGCCGAAGCTTGGGTTTATAGGGTTTTACACCACGAAGCGGGCGAGTCCTCATGCGACGATCCGGTACTCGAAGGCGAGATGCAGAATTATAGCTTATTTGAGATTTATTAAAAATCAAATTAATTTATCGAATCATAACTAAAATTTACTAGAAAGAAATTATCAAATCATAATAAATTCCTAAGCACTAATATTAAAATTCTTTTCCAAAATTAAAACTAAAAATTCTTAAAAAATTTAGGTCATGTTTGGCATTGCTATATATTAAATTAAAATCAAGTCCTATAACCTAAGATGCAAAATGTGTTTGGCAAATAATTCTAGTGATATGAAATACATTGATTCTTCCCAAACTTGTTTTGTATTGGTTTTCCAAAAGAAATAAAGTATTAGTAACTTTTAAAAATATAATTATATAAAATATATTTATACATATAGTTCATTGAAGATTTTCTTTTAAATTATTTAAATCCTTGTACCTTAATCTACCTCAAATTTCTATATAACTATAAACTTCTAAATGTTGTGGATCTATATATATAATTGAAAATCTATAATTATTTGTCTTGTTACACGATTGGTGAGTTTATGTACTGAAAAAATTAAGAGTTGAAACGTTAATATATAAGAGCGGATACTATATCAAAAGACCATCATCGATTGCTGGAGAACACTTGATATAAGGCTCTAAGTATTTAATCTAAAGAACTAACTCATTGGGTGGAGTAATCAAACTTTTTATAAAATCTAAAACCATTTTTTAACCATCTAATATGAGACAGGACACTCTAGTGCAGTGGCGGACCTACATACAGCCCCCCTACATACAGACCTAGGGGGGCCTGGGCCCCTTCTAAACTTTAAAAATTTCATTCTAGTCTTCTGATTTTATATAGTCACTTTTATACATTTTTTCTAAAAAACTTAACAAATTTCAAGTTTTACATTATCTTTTCATTTTCTCAACTCTTTTACATATAAGAGACTTTAATCCAAACAACAACATAAGTTTATATAATAATTTAATTAATTTTTACTATTTTTATTTATTTAAGAGTTTTAGATTTTTTATTTCTTATTTATTTAGTTTGACATAAATTATATGTTTCTCTTTATGTTTTCTTTTGTAGTCTTAAAAAATTAATTGATTGTTACAAGAAGAGTATAAATTTGAAAATCTTGATGAACAATAATAGCTAAATATTTTTTATAATTTTAATAAAATTAAATATCATTAAAAATTATTTGTGAAATATTTTTATTTTATTTCATTTATTTATAGTCTTATTGAACAAAACATAATATATTATAAAATAATCTTCTTTGAATAATTACAAAGAAATATTTTGAAAGAAAATCTACTTTTTTGTTGACATCAAGCTCAAAAAAAAATTAACACTCTTTATAAATTATAATTTTAAACCGTTATAATTTTAATGTCCTATTATCTTTTTATACTTTTATTATTTTTAAATAAATTCTCTTATATTAAGTTTTATCAAGTAAATTATAAATGTTAAAATATTTAAGGTGCCTCCCCTCTCATAAATTCCTGGGTCCGCCACTGCTCTAGTGCTCTTATATTTTAGTGACATGCAAAAATAGACATTATTCTTTACTTCAATGTGTAAAGACTTGCAATATGGTTAAACCGAATTCCTCGTCTTACCAAAATTACATTTTACTTTTCAAAATTTCTTAAATTCATTTGAGTGGTTGTGGTGATTGAAGTTCAACCGATATTGTCTTTGTAAAACAAAAAAAAAAAAATGGTAAAGGATACTTAACAGATAATTTATATATATACGTATATATATAAGTAAAACATATAATATGTGTGAGCTTGATGCATGCTTGTCAAAAGCACTCAAATACCCCTCACAATGCTAGCTATGAAATGTTTTTATTAAATTACTAGAAGAAAGTATCATTTTTCTATAATAGCTTTAATTTCTTTAAAACAAAAAGTAAAAAATTGATATATAGTGCTCTTCGTTTTTTCTACCATTTCATTTGACAAGGCTAGAGAGTTTGATTTTAAAAAGATTTGTAAGATCTGGAAGTATGAAATTATGTATAATATTACAGTAAACTGTAAAGTAAAATAGCACAGGAGGATTTTACGTGATTCAGTTATAAAACTTACATCCACGGACGGCTTTAGAGCTGTAATTCACTAAGTTCTTGTTTGTACAATCTTTAGGATCGTTTACAGTGCTGACTCACTCTCACACACTGACCTAATCTTTGTAAAACAAAATTCCGCCAAGATCTTAAACTCTAGTGACACTGCCCACTCTCTGTCACTGATAACTTAACAATACATTGTTAAGTAAAATATAACCACGATGTCTGATACTGAATTACATAAACACTCAACTCACAAGTTCTCTCAAGTGTATACTAATTCAGACAAATCTAATTGAAATTCATGCTCGATCACAATATCTCATACATGAATAAAACACTTATACAATAAAATCAAATAAGCATTCCAATTTGCCTTGAAGCTCTCTTCTTAATTCTTGAAATGCCGTGACATACACACACCACCTATATATGTTATGTAAAAATAATGTCATATATATATAGTGTGATGCCCGATTGTAATCTCTTCAAAATCTTGTAAAAATCTTAATCAAACTCAAATTAGGATAAAGAATAATACTTTAGTAAGTGATATAAGTAACTCCTAAATGAAATAAGATACAAATAAATATACTCCTAATTTAACTAGAATACATCAAATAATGTAATAATCTAAAAAGATATTCGTTATAAATCAAGTATTTCCTAAATTATACTTCTAGAAACAGTAAAAAAAGAAACAATATAACATTCTAGTTTTATCTACAAGTTGGCCAAAATAATCATGTGCATGGCACATGCAAGAGTGTCACACGTTGACACTAACAATCTCCCCCTTTTTGGTAACTTGTGATGAAAACACCGAACTGTTTTTGATCAAAGAATAATACACAAAGATAAGTCCAAAACAACTATAAGCAATCATGATCCATCAAACAGAAAATGACATACTTAAAGATATAACAATTATTCAGTTATAAATCACATAACATAATAAGTCATAGCAGAAAATTATCTGAGTGTAAACATCCTGCAAAACAAAACAAAGTTAAGTTGACAAACCTGTCAAACAACGTTTAACCAAAGCATGATCAGAGCTAATAAAAAAATGTGACAAAACATCAAACAAATTAAATATGTAGGTAAGAACTCAAAACACAGTAAAGTAGAGCTTGCAAAGTACAAAAACACAAGTCATAAAGCAGTTCAAATTCAAATATAAAGACTCCCCCTAACTTACTATCCTTGAATGCAAGTAGAATTAGTTTAAACAAGAATATCTTCAAACAAGAATATCAGAACAGAATTGAACTTCTTCTCCCCCTTGATTTCATAACAAGTTCCAAAAAAAAAAAATAAACAGAAAATACATTAACGAAGTCAGACAGACTTACGAATAGGAGGCGAAGATGAACTGCCAGGTCATTTCTTGATCCTACCAGCCTTAGTCTTGAACCTTTTGCCAGTGGTGGAAGGGGTAGGCTGTTCAAAAACCACAGGAGTGGCCTGTTCTCCAATTATATCAGATGAAGTAGCAGTGACCTCTGCCATAATCTTGCGGATTTCCTTGTCAAGTCTGTCTACACTGATTTTAGTTAGCTGCGACTCAGCAACAGGTTGTTGTAGATTCACGAAAGATTCTGCTGCAAACTGAGCTGGGATTTTCTCTACTGTTTTTGCTGTGTTTGCTTCAGGAGCTGGTTCCTGTGTGTGTTCTACATCAGGTGTGTGTTCTACTTCATGTAGAGATGAGTGTGGTGGTATAGAGATAGGTTGTTCTACTTTAGGAGCTGGTGCATTGTCAGGTTCTTCTTCAAAGGGTGGTGAAAGAGATGGTATTACGGGTTCCTCTTGAGTTGGTTCATCTAACAAGGATTCATCAAGCAGTTTTGAAGCTGCTGTAGCAATTGTCTTCTTCTTCTTGTCAGACTTTTTCTTTACCATTTTTACCTTCTACTTCCCTTTTAGATCAATGCCTTTAGCATTCTTCTCTGATTTCTTTTTCTTCTTTTTCTTTTCTGCTATCATATATGTCTCAACAGCATGTTGTTCAGCTTGATCCTCCTTTGGCATTTGCTCTACTGTCTTTGGCATTTGCTCTGCAAAATGCTCTTGCACCATATCTGCAGTTTTCATGGGTTGTGATTCTTCTGCAGCAATAGTTTTTCAACAAGTTTATCCTCTAATGCAAATTGCGCTTGATGTCCTTGAGATCTTGCACAATATCAGAAAAACATAATTGATCAAAGCAAGTTGCTCATCTATATTGCTCATTGGATTGTTGCGAACTCTTCTTAGTTTTGGTTTAGGGACAGGCAGATTAGATTTGTCATGTAGTCGATGCAGAAATCCTTTTGTGATGGATTTAGACAAAATCTCAATGTGTTCTTTTGGGCTAATAGGGAACACCATTTTGAGCTAAAATAGCTTGAATCAAACAAGAGAATACAAGCAAATGGTAATAAGATTTATATGATGCAATTTGGATAATCATCCTATAAATCCATAAACCTAAATTAATTGGTTTATTTGTGCTCAAACAGAACAGAATTTTCACTCTATCTCCCCTGACCTGGTTCTGATGTGAAGAAGGGAACTAATCAAACTGTACTATCTTATGCAAAACCCCTATACTTCTTTCTAAGGTATTGTTGATCAATGTCATCTTTCGGATTCCAAACTAAATTCTCTCAACTAGTTAATTACTTAAGAACAATTGCCATATCAAAATTTTCTTCAACAAAGTGCAAACTACCAATGGGTATATCAAAGAAAGTGTTGATGACATTCGGTGAAAATTTCACAAATTTTCCTCTATAATACACTTTGTGATAATAAAAGCTCTTCAGGTTATCAATTGAAGCAGTGATATTCACATAAAATTCTTGAATCAAAAACTTAACAGGGGGTAGGAAGTTGTTTACCATTATAGTCCAGTAAATGGACTCAAGAAGTTCACTCAAACCATACTTGTTGAAGTCTGTTACCTTCACTTGCCTTTCTATTTGCAACTTCCTCTTTGATGTATACTTCAAGAAATTTTGCTTAACAGCTGCTGTAAGGAACCTGTTGAACTTTGGCTTCACTTTGTCCTTCATTCGCTTAACTGGGATTGACTCATCTTCACTCATTGCAGGATCAATCGGGATCTCTGCATGCTGTTGTTGAGACTAAAATGACTAAGAACTATTGTTACTATTGTGACCAGAGTCGTTTGAGGAAGATGATGCATTGATGCTCTTCGCAGATTCAAACGAGGACGCCATTGTTAAGGTTTGAGAGCTACAAGTGTTTTGCTAGAACAGAGAGAAGCAAGACGAGAGAGAAAATGGATGCAAAGTTGATCGACTGTGATATGAATAAAACTGCCCTAACTATGTTTGTGATATACTTAGGAAGAAACTGAGTTTTAATAAAATTTGGTTTCTCATAAACTTCAAAATTTAATTCCTTTTCCAAAACAACTTAAATAATATCATTAATGAAAAAAAATTCAAAATTTAATTTCCATTAAAATAAAGAATTCTAATAGAGTTAGGATTCTCGCCATTGAAGTTTCTCTCTCTCAATTCAATAAAGCTGATATGACATTTTGACACATGGACACAAAAAAAAGTCAAATTTCAATTAGATACAAAAAGCATTGTATGATGTGAAAAACATAATAGAAAACAATTACATTTAACGTAACAACAATATCTGGATATCATATGAATCATTCTAAAGAAGCATATTTCAGAGTTGTTAATCTTCATATGAAAGCTTTTTACCTTTATTTTTTACTCAATTGAGATTTCAAAAATATCATTTTAACATATTCATAAAGAATTAATCATATTGGATTATTAAATAAATACAGCAGCTTTTTCACACAATATAGAGGTAGCCCTTGTCATTTGAGTGGGTGACCTCAACATATTTCTTAGATACTTTGAGGTTACTCTCAATGATGACTTTCACACATCATATATTGGTAGCCCTCTCTGTATTTTTCATTTTAAACCAGTATCTTAACATTCACACAGTTTTATATTACAGCTCACACATGCTTAATTAGAAGAAAACTTATGATATTGCAGATATAATTAACATAACAACAAGTAATGCTTATACAAAAAACTAATAGATGCCTAAGGCCTTTCTTAGATTCTCAAATCTTGTTGCATCCAATGCCTTAGTGAACAAATAAGGTAATTGTTTATCAGTGGAGATGTGTTCAATGTGTATCACCTTAGACTCTACAAGTTCCCTCATAAAATGGTATCTTATGTCAATGTGTTTTTGTTCTAGAATGCTGAACTGAATTTTTGGAAATGTTTATAGCACTGATATTATCATAAAACATTGTTATGGGTTTTTGTTCAATACCATAATCACTTAGCATTTGCTTCATCCAAAGTAGTTGTGTGCAATAACTCTTTGTTGCTATGTATTTAGCTTCTGTAGTAGACAAAGAGGTGGAATTCTACTTTTTGCTGTGCCAAGAAACTTAGTACCAAGATAGAAACATCCACCTGATGTGCTCTTCCTGTCAGCTGCATTTCCTACCCAGTCAGCATCATTAAACCCTACAAGATAATCATTTGCATCTTTAGAAAACCATATCCCATAATCATAGGTTCCACGTACATATTTGATGATTTTTTTAACTGCTGCCAGGAGTGATTCTTTGGGATTTGCTTGAAAATCTTGCACAAAGTCCTACACTAAAACATAAGTCTAGTCTACTCGCTGTCAGGTATAACAAACTGTCAATGATGCTTCTATATAAACTTGCATCAACCTCTTTTCTTGCATTGTCTTTTGAAAGTTTCAAGTTAGTACTGATAGAAGTTTTCATTGGTTTTGCACTCTCAAGTCCAAATTTCTTTACAAGGTTTCTAGCATATTTCGATTAAGATATGAATATCCCATTATTTGTTTAACCTGCAATCCAAGAAAGAAATTTAATTCTTCTACCAAGCTCATCTCAAACTCTTCCTGTATCAACTTAACAAACTCATCAATTTTTCTTTTGTTAGTTGATCCAAATACAATGTCATCTATATAGACTTGAGCAACAATAAAATAGTTAGATGCATGTTTGATAAATAAAGTCTTATCAATGCTGCCCTACTATAACCTCTATTGATCAAAAAGTTTGTCAACCTTTCATACCAAGCTCAAGGAGCTTGTTTCAACCCATACAAAGTTTTATGCAATTTGTACACAAAATCAGGATGCTGAGGATCTTCAAATCCTTTAGGCTGCTCAACAAAAGCCTCTTGATTGAGATAATCATTTAAAAAGGCTGTTTTAACATCGATTTGGTACAATTTAAAATCAAGCAAACAAGCAATTGCAAGTAGTAATATGATTGACTCAAGTCCAGCTACTGGTGTAATTGTGTCATCAAAGTCTATGCCTTCTACTTGAGTGTAACCTTGTGTTGCTAGCCTAGCCTTATTTCTTACTACTTGACCACTTTCATCAGTTTTATTTTTGAATATCCATTTAGTTTCAATGACATTTGCTTTTTCTGGTCTAGGAACTAATTCCCATACTTCATTCCTTTTAAACTGATTAAGTTCATCTTGCATTGCCTAAATCTAAACATCTTCTTTTAAAGCTTCTTTCACATTTTTTGGTTCAACTAATAACATGCAAATCTTACCTGATTTCTTACCTTGCTCATAGTTTTCATCATTCCATCTGGTGTTCCAATGATTGAGCTGGTTGGATGTGCCTTCTGTATCCAAGTGAATGGATCTTTTCTTTCATCTTCATTTCTAACTGAGTTTCTGTTCAGATCTGTGGTGTCAGATGTTGTTGTTGTGTCTGATGTAACAATAGTTGTTTTCTCTTTCATAACTGAATCCTTTTTACTGTTACTGCTGCCTGGTGCTGATCTTTCTGTATTATCTGTGAAGCTGGTTATGCTTTCTTCGTGTGAGCACTTTGTATAATCATCCAGATCATCAAATACTACGTTCGTAGATTCCATGATAGACTTAGTTCAAAGATTATAGACTCGAAAAGCTTTGCTGTTTTACGCATATCCCATAAAAACTCTTTTATCACTTTTTGGATCTAATTTTCCTAACTGCTTCCTGTCATTTAAGATGTAACACCTGCATCCAAAAACATGAAAATATTTCAAATTAGGTTTTCTTCCTTTCAAAATTTCATAAGATGTCTGGTTAGTGTCAAGTCTTAGAAAAACTCTATTTGAAATATAACAAGCAGTGCTTATTGCCTTTGTCCATAGCCTTTTGATCACTATTGAGCATCACTCTAGCCATCTCTTGAAGAGTTCTATTTTTTTCTTTTCACAATGCCATTTTGTTCAAGAGTTTTGGGAGATGAAAATTCATGTTCAATTCCATGATATTTGCAAAAGTCAACATAGTTAACATTTTCAAACTCCTTGCCATGATCACTCCTTATCCCCGCTATCCTACCAATGTTCCTGTTTTGCTCATTTTCAACCTTAACACAAATCCTGAAAGCTTCAAAAGTGTCAGATTTTTCTTATCTGAGAAGTCATCCATACAAACAAATATGTATCTCTTGTCACAAATGCCTTCAATTTGCATAGGACCCATAAGATCCACGTGAAGCAAATCAAGTATTTTGGATTTGCTAAGATGTGGGATTAATTTGTGTGCACTTCTAATTTGTTTTTCCATTTGACATGGTCCATAAATTCCATTGATTTTGTCATCAAGTTTAGGAACTCCTTTCGCAGCACCTAACTTACTTAATTTAACCAATTCTTTGTAATTTAAGTGTCCTAATTTTTGATGCCATAATTCTAAATCCGAGATCCTAGCATGAAATACAATTTTTACCAAATAACAATTATTCAAAGATCTATTTCCTTCTAAAATGCATTCGCCAAGATTTTTTAAACCATATATTTATCTTGTGTGAAATTAACAATATACTTGCCATCACATATCTTACCAATACTATAAATTCGCTTTCAAACCTTCAACCAACAAGATATTTTGGAATTCGGGTAGATCTTTGACATTAAAAGTGCCTTTACCAATGATCTTACTCTTTGCGTCATCACCATAATTGATATTTTCTTCCCTGCATGATTCAAAATCTTTCAAAAACTGCTTATTTCCAGTCATGTACTTGGAACAACCGTTGTCAAAATACCATAAATCGTTAAAAGAATACTTAAGTGTAGTAAAAACAACATTAACAGACTGTCTTTTCTTTCTTAACCCACTGCAGTTGTGTCTTTGATAACAATTTGAACTATTTTGACCTTTATGCAATAAATTCAACAATTTAAAATATCTAAGTCTAATATGCCCTTTAATACCGCAAAAATAACATGTAGGAATGAATTTCCTTACCTTTTTAAGATTGGATTTGAAAGAACTTAAAGGGGAAACAAATGCTTCGTTGCTCTTTGAACTAAGACTTGACCTTTTCGAGTTAGGTTCAGAATTTTTACCTGATGTTGAAGCTTTTACAAACACTGTTGTTGATGAGGATGCAACATTACCTTTTGTATACCCCAAGCCTGTTTGTTAGAATTGTTTCTTCCAATACTCAAAACCTGATCAAGTTTAGCTGACTTAATTCTGAGTTGATCAACACATCTTTTACTCTCAACCAGTTCTATTGTAATTTTCTCAATATGTGCTATTTTGTCTGTCAAAGCAAGCTCCAGTTCTGTGATACAATTTTTAGTATATGTTTTTTCACATTTTAGCACTTCAATCTCCTTTTTCAAAGTTTTGATTTTTTCTTTCTAACTCAGCCATTCACCATAGAGTGCATTGTAAGTTTCTTGCTGCTCTTTTATAGTATTCTGGATCATCTTCTGTATCTAAATGTTTATCATCAGTTCTGAACTTTTCTGTTGTATTGAACATAACAACTTTCCCTTTATTAGTTGTAGATGCTGTAAATGCAACAAAATTACTCATGCATTCTTGATCTTCTAAATCAGATTCTGATTCACCACTCCTGGTAGCTGTCAAGCCTTTGTTCTTCTTTTTGGGATTAGCACATTCAGATTGAATATACCCATAACGAGAATATTCATAACACTAAATCTGTCATTTCTTATCAGGTTGCTTCGATTTCTTCTTGTCATTCTCCTTGCTGAATTTCCTGAACTTGTCTTCATTTGAGTTTGATGGCTTTCCTCGATTCTTTTTCCTGAAATTCTTTTTCATGGACTTAACATAATTTTTTTGTTAGAAAAGCAATCTGTTTAGAATTAGTTTCATCAAGCTCATCATTACTTTCACCATCAAATTTTTTAGTTTTAACATTGAATGCAATGCTCTTCCCTTTTTCCGTCATAATTAATCTCAAAGTTTTGGAGAATGCCAATCAGTTCATCAACCCTCATCTAATCAATGTTTTAACTTCGTCAATGACTGAAATTTTAGGCTGAAATTTATCTGGAACAGATCTAATTATTTTGCTAACAATTTCTGCATCAGTAAAAGTCTTGCCAAGCATATATGTAGAATTGGTGATATGACATAACATAGAATAAAAATCAAAAATCGCCTCATCCTTATGCATCATCAAGTTCTCAAATTGTGAATTTAATCTAATCAATTTATATATTTTAACAGAAGCAGTACCTTCATGTTTTACCTCAAGAATGTCCCAAGCTTCTTGAGCCACTTTGCATCTCGAAATTTGTCAAAAGTTATTTAAGTCTATAGCAGCAAAAATAGCATTAAGAGTCTTTGAGTTCCAGCTTGAACGTCAATATTCTTCATCAGTCCATTCCTCAAGTTTGGGTTTAGAATCACCAAAAGCATTCATCGTGTTGGTGGTGTCCATCCTTTAAGCACACTGGTCCATGCCCTATCATCAAGAGATTTGATATACATCATCATTCTTACTTTTTGGTATAAATAATTACCATCATCAAGAATAGGTGATTAAGTTCCAGATCCTCTATTACGAATAAACTCCATTCCTCCAAATCAACGTGATCTTTTCTTCACTTGTATGTTAGTGAACCTGCTTTGATGTCAATTATAAGATCTAGAAGTATGAAGTTATGTACAATATAACAATAAACTGTAAAGTAAAATGGCACGGGACGATTTTATGTGGTTTGATTATAAAACCTACATCCATGGACAACTTTAAAGCTACAATGCACTAAGTCTTGTTTGTACAATCTTTAGGATCCTTTACAGTGCTGACTCACTCTCATACACTGACCTAATCTTTGTAAAACAAAATCTCGTCAAGATCTTAAACTCGAGTGGCATTGTCCACTCTCTTTCGCTGATAACTTAAAAACACATTGTTAAGTAAAATATACAAATCTAATTAAAATTCATGCTCAATCACAATCCCTCATACATGAATAAAACACTCATACAATAAAATCAAAGAAACATTCCAATTTGGCTTGAAGCTCTCTTCTCAATTCTTGAAATGCCATGACATACACACACCACCTATATATGTTATGTAAAAATAACGTTATATATATCTATATATATAATATGATGCCCGATTGTAATCTTTTCAAAATCCTATAAAAATCTTAATCAAACTCTAATTAGGATAAAGAATAATACTTTAGGAAGTGATATAAGTAACTCCTAAATGAAATAGGACACAAATAAATATACTTCTAATTTAACTAGGATACATCAAATAATGTCCATATCTAAAAAGATATTCATTATGAATCAAGTACTTCTTAAATTATACTTCTAGAAATAGTAAAATAAGAAACAATATAACATTCTAGTTTTATCTAAGTTGGCCAAAATAATCATGTGGCACATGCAAGAGTGTCACACGTTGACACCAACAAGATTAATTACTAATACCAAGACAAGAGTCTGGAGAAAGGCTCATGCATGAAGAAAATATTAATGGAATTCTTGATCATTTAGGGATGGCATTAATGAAATTCATGATCATTTAGGTAGGGATAGCGGAAAACTCATGGATTCCATATAATATACAACAAATTTGGTTTAATTGATATTTAATTATTTAATTTAAATAAACAAATAAATTTATTATTAGACGGATTTATTATTATTATTATTAAGGCATTTTAAAGCTAAGAGAGAGTAATTAAGTTATAGAGGAGAAAGTGAAGGGCAATTAAAAAAGTGGATTTTTGTGTAAAAAAAATCATAGATAGACAAAAAAAAAGGAAATAAATAATGTAAACTTTAGTTTTTTTTTAAGACAAAAAAAAGGAAATAAATAATGTAAACTTTAGTTTTTTTTTTAAATGTTATGGCCACATGAAATTGGACCTTAATCAATCCAATACACAGTAAGCCCATTTACTTAAGCCCACTATTTGGGCCCGTTGTCTAGGTCCCACAAAGATTCTTCCTAATGCTTATATAAACTCTCTTAATCTACACTCAAGGTTTGCACATTTCTCTAAGCTCACTGTCTCGAGATTTCTTTATTCTCCAAAACTTCTCTCTCTAGAAAGCTCACTTAGAGAATTCTGATGTGTCAAAAACTGACTTGGCATAGAGGGCTCTCATGGGGACCACCGCTGGCATCCCTGACCGTTTTCTTTGTTTTTAGGACCTTGATCCAATGATTTGCTCGAGCCACTTTACCTAACACTCAAGTTCTGAGAAGGTGGAAGAGATTAAAGTTAAAGCTCCTCCTAAGCCCCAAAAGGCACATAACCCTGGGAGGGCTTTGGTAATATCCTCTGGAAGGGGCCTTGACTTCACACAACCTAAACCATTGCCTAAGAGACGAAGGAAGCTGAAGAAAAGTCAGTTAACCATTATGGAGCTAACTATGTAGAACCTTACCAAACAAATGGGGAGTATGGTTGTCGTTTTCAACCAAGCTGTCGATCAAGGCACACAACAGTTGAGTAACATCATGACTGGCAACTTGGCTAATATGGGTGGACACCCTGACTTGGTTGCCAAACTGCAAGACTACTTGCCTAATAGGGAACCAAGTAGAACCTTGCTCTTTGTGTTATTCATAAAGAGGTTGATCACCTAGATCTCCTTCTTCCTACCTAAATAACACCTAGACAATAGTTAGGAAAGCTTGACCTTCATCATACTTTGAAGGAGAAATGTCAAGCGAGTGTTGAACAAGAGGCGAATAGGAATAACAATGATTGTTTGGCTTATTCTTACTATGGCCCATATGCCCCGAAGGGCAGCCAACAATCAAATAAAAGTTGCATTGGGCAACCATATGGAAGTAGTAGTCAGCACACAGAGAAAGGTCGACATTTCTTAGAAGGGACATTAGATAACCAGTATGCTGAGCTCCAACAAGAAATGAATGAAAAAGTTCATAAACTAGAGGTAATGATCAAACATTATGGAAAAGAGGAGGTTGGTCGTCATCAATAGAAGTCTCCTTTCTCATAAAAAATCCTAAGGGAAAGGTATCTATGTGGTTTTCGGATGCCCCAAATTGAGCTCTACCAATGGACGATTGATCCTCGAGAATACATAGATTTCTTTGTGGCTCACATGGAGATACAGTAAGTTTTAGGAGCTATCATGTGGAGGACCTTCGCTCTCACCCTAAGGGGTTTAAGTAAACAATGGTACATGAGACTACCCACTGCATCCATCTCTAGCTTCAATGATCTTGCTCATAATTTCATCACCAATTTTGGCAACCTAAAAATAAGGAGTCGACCAACTCAGAGGCTCCTCTCAATCAAGCAAAGCCATAACGAATGACTCTAAGTGTTTATGGATAGGTACCAATGCGAGGTTTCCCAAGTAAACTAGTTTAATGATAGATATGCCTTGCAAGGACTGGTCCAAGAAATCAGAGGTGACCTCTCATTGGCATAGGAATTCTCCGTTAATCTCTTACGCTTCTACTAAGAGGTATTAGTTAAAGTGTCATGCTGATGCTGAAGAAATCTATTAAGCGAAGTACCCTAGGCAAACTCCAACTATGCCTTTCGCTCACCACACGGATAATTATCCATTGGGAAACCCAATAAAAGAGCATCAGGATAAAGGTAAGTGGTCATCCTCTCAACCTAGCCTAGAGCACCATGACCATCGATAAGAGGTAGATCATACCTTCACTCTCCTAATACTACCAAAGCATAATTTTTTTAAGAAATCAAAGATAAAGGCTTGCTTAAAGAACCAGCCCAATTATGGTCTACCTAAGGAACGGGAAAAAAAGCAAGTATTATGATCTCCACGGAGTTGAAGGTCAAAACATCTCTAACTGTTTTAAGCTCAAAAAACATATTGAAAGCCCCATCCAAGGTAGGCAACTCCAAGAGTACATTTATCATCCTCTTAGACCAACAACCAGGGGAGATACAGGAGTAGAGCTAATAGAAGTAGCATAACATCATATGCTTAATCATTGTACAGCTTATAGAGGCACCTACTTATGCGATAACACTCAAGGAAGATTCCATGTATTCAATAAAAGACTTTAAATAAAGAGCTTTATTCATTCAATCTTTGTGTGTTCACACCTTATATTTGCATAGTCCATATTATGCCAAAGAAAATGGAGCTAACACCCATGAAAAGGCAACCTTATGGCGTCTGGCCATCCAATACCTCAGTGTCTGACTCGCAGACCGTCGAACGTCTAATCCCCATGTGGTTAGGTGTCTACTCTTTGACGTCCATGTGTCCAACACCTTGGTGCCCAGCCCTCTGGTCGCCAGACGTCTGAACCCCATGTGGTTAGGCCTCCACCCTTTGACGCCCGTGTGCCTAACACCTTGGTGTCTGACCTCTAGAATGCCAGGCATTTGACCCCTATGCGGTCAAGTAGCCACCCTTTGATGCCTAGTCGTCAAATACTTGAGCACCCTCTTTTTAATGCCCACCAAGCAACTGGCCCTCAAGCGGTTAGACATCCAACCCCTTGATGCCTAAGCATACAATACCCAAATGCCCAACCCCTCAAGTAGGTGTACATCTCCTAGGTATCGAACCTCGGTAGGTGTCCGACCCACAAGTATCCAACATCATGTGGGTGTCCAACTCCAAGACGGATGTCCATCTCCCAAGCATCCAATGTCAAGTGGGTGTCCACCCTTTTGGTGGATGTCCATCTTATAAGTGTCTAACACCTTATGGGTGTCCAACACCTCGACATCTAACTAATGAGCGCTTAAGTGTGCAGCACTCACATATCCAGTGTCCAATCCATAGACAGCTAGGTACCAAAGCTTTTTAGTTCGAGTGTTTTTTGTTTTTAAAAAAACTCTTAAGTATGGATACTAGGACATGAGATGGTTATAAAATTTATACAGGTAGACTGCACGCAAAAAAATTTAAATCCAAAATGGTCTCCTTGGGGTGAAAATTTCATACAAAAGCTATTCAGACATCTTTTTTTTACCCTACAAAGGCTGCCTAAGCCTTCGTTTTACGTGCCAAGGCCTACTCAAGTCTCTATTTGCACCCTACAAAGGCTGCCCAAGCCTCCGTTTTGCATGCCAAGACCTTATAATGAAGCTTCCTTTTGGTCCAATACTTCAAAATCTTCAGTCTAGGCCTTGTTAAAGTCTTTTGCACATTTCAAAAAGTTTCAATCAGGCCCTTGGTAAAAAAAAAAAGGGACTACTTCAAAAATTTTCATCCTGACCCCTATAAATTCCCCTGGGTTCACAAGTTTCGTAATTTGCCAGCAGACCCTGAGCAAAAAAAAAAAAAAAAGAGTCTCATTTAGCACAAGCGCTCGCTACTCACCCATGTGCACTTGCCCCTCATTGGGATAGTGCTTGCCCTCACCTACTCTCCATTGGACTACTCGCCGCTCAACACTCACCGGCGATTGCCTAGCCTCTCTCCTCACTCACACAAGCTCCGATCTCTCTTTGCTAATCTTCATTTCCTTCCTCGCTTTCGCGCACATTGCCGCTCAACTGCTCACCCCTCGCCCTTCACCACCCCTGCAGCCACAAGTGCACCCGAGTAGCACTTCATTTGCCCATAGCTGTGAACCGCTAAATGTCTTTTTTGTTTTTAGGTTTTTGTATCTCTTGCTCCTCACGTGCTTTTTTATGTTCTTTTCATGTGTTTTAGGTATGGTTCAATATCTTCCTTTGCATCTGAAACACATGTTTCAGCTTGATGAACCAAACATGCTTCTTACTTATTCATCGTGAGTATCTCCATTGTATTCAACTTGTTTGCATGTCGTGGCCTTGCTTCAGTTGGTTTTAAGTGGCTTAGATAGGCTTCAATTGAGTTCACGTAAGTTTGTCAATGGTTTCACCTTATATCAAAACTTGGTCTGTTTCTCATGTGATCTAGTAGGTGTAGTTTGCTTAAGATTTTTATGTAAGCATCATTGCCGTGCTTCACCTACTCACCATGCTTGCATGTTCAAGTGTCTTTGTGCAAACATTAACATTTTAAATAGCACTACACTGCCCGAATGAACTACCATCACAAAAAAGACCATAGGTTGGTTTTCGCTACAAGTTTGCATATTTGCCTGCTGCATTTGCACAAGGTTCAGTAAAGTATGCTACATGCTTAACATATTTTATATGTTACACACTACATGCTGGCCGTTTTACCTCCCCTTCATATTCAAAATTAAAATTTTCTTGTATGTCTCAATTAGCATTACATTTGTATAATATATTTACAATATTACTTCTTCCCCCTATCCTGTGTGATTTACTTGTTAACTAGCTTTAATGTACCACTAGTTTCCAATGTAACTATTGTATTGCATCTCAGTACTTTCTGCATATTTAGACAAGTTAGAGTGTCTCCACCATGCCATGCCTAATTATTAAATTATTTTAAGACTTGTCTCGTGTATGTCTACTAAGTTCTATATTTTATATTAAACATGCATGCTATGCATCTAACGGCCACATGTCTTTCCTATTCACATCTTGCCATGTGAATACTTTTACCTGTATATTTTATTTTAAAGTCTTCCCAAGTGCATTAAATCAATACAATAGAAAGTGCATAAATAATATAAAAAATAAATGCGCTACTATTGGATTGGAAAATTTACCTTGTCAAAATATTCATTCAAATTGACTTCTTTACTTGCCTCCTAAACACGCTCTCTTACTTTGAGCTAGCCCTACTAATTGGAATTTTTTATGAAGGGCAGTGAAAACTAGAGGATTAAAGGCTTCGTAAAGAGGCAAACCTTATTTCAAAATTTACCATATCTTTGTTTACCATCTATGACGCCTATATAAGGTTCACATCATCTTAATTCATTTGATCAAGCCAACTATGTGACACCTGCCTAGGGTTTAAGTCATAGATGTGCTTTATCATAACCCATGTGGCCTTCTCGTTGATACATGGAATTTTAGTCCATAAACAATTTAGTCGTCCCTGGGTCGACTGACCGTTCAACTTGGGCCAATGGGAATTACTATTATGGCCACATGAAATTGGGTCTTAATCAACCCAATACACAGTAAACTCATTTACTAAAGTCAAGTACCTGGGCCTGTTATCTAGATCCCACAATGAACCCTCCTAATGCCTATATAAACTCTCTTAATTTGCACTTAAGGTATGCATATTTCTCCAAACTCAGTTTCTCTTTGGAATTCTTTAATTCTCCAGAACTTCTATCTCTAGAGAGCTCACTTAGAAAATTCTGGTGTGTCAGAAACTGACTTAAGCATCGGTACTTAGAAAATTCTGGTGTGTTGAAAATATTCACAAGGTCTCTCTCACTTTATTTCTTTTTATTTACCTAATCTTAATTCCTTTTAATTATATTTTCCCTTTAAATTAAAACTCTAATGTTGAATTATCTATACTAGAAGTAACCATTTTTATAGTACAGATTGGGAATGAGAATGTAGGCTTCTTTAAACCTGGATCTATTTGGTTAGTGGGAAGAAAAATTCCAGAATGGTTCAACTTTCAAAGTACTGGATCTTTTATAGGGCTACCGTGAGGTTGTTTAATTAATGATTTTGTGGCTGTTTGGTTTATTGCGTCGTTATATCATTCCAATATATTATCAGGAGAAAGGCAAAGCGTTGCATTTTGAAATTAAATATTCTTTAAAAAATGAAGAGGTGAGTATTAGGAGTTACATGGTCGTGGTGGCCGTTTTTTGAATGAGGAAGAAGCCCTCTGGATTGGGTCAGATCACGTATTCATGTCATATAATTCTTTTGTCCCTTAAACTCTTCGATCAAGTTATGGTAGTGAGATCATCCTCAAATTATTGCACCCTCGAAGATGATCATGATTTTGAAGAATTTCTTCTACCAGCAGAAGTGTGGAGTCAGTTTATTGTACACAGAAGGTTTTAAGGACAAAATGGAGGAATATAGCGAAAATGGTGAGGAGTAAGAGGAAGAACCACACTCCATTAAACTGCAAATTTCAAATTCATTTGAAGCCGAATCCAGCTCAAGGTAAATTCTCCACTCAATTGACATTGGCATGCTTAAGAAAAAAAAATCTCAATTACATTTCTTACTCCAATGATGGATCTTAATTTTAATAGGAATATAAAAAAAAATTAATCTAAATTTCAAAGTATTCATCGACTTTTAAGCCTTCTATTAATGTTATAAGTATATATTAAACATTAAAATTTTAATTATTTCAACAGCAATATTAAATGTGGAACTGGAATATGAATAATAAGTGAAATAAAAATGATATATAATAATAAAATCATTTTACATGTACAATCAATTTATTTATACAACTAATTTTATATAATTTATGTAAAATATACAATCTTACTAGATATTGAATCTTCAAATCATTTATAATAACTTTTCTTATTTATTGCTATTTTTATCACTACAAGAAAAACAGTTTTTTGCGACAAAATTTTTTGTGACGAAATAAAATTCGTCGCAAAAAGCGGCCTTTTGCGACAAAATTATTATTTCGTCACAAAAGTTAGCATTTCAAAAGAAAAGATATTTTGCGAGGAATTTTTCGTCGCAAAATAAAACCTTTAGCGATGAATATTCATTTCCTCGCTAAAAACTCGAGTGACTAATTAGGAAAGTATTTTTTGCGACGAGATAAAACCTATTGCGACAAACTTTTCATCGCAAAACGTATTACACAAGGATGGGATTTTGTGACAAAAATTTTATAGCAACATGAACATTTTTTGCGACAAAATTATATTTCTCGCGAAAAAAAGACCTTTTGCGACAAAAAATTCCCCGCTAAAAGCCATTCTAATTTACCATGCATATATGACAATACTTGACATTTTGCGACGAAAAAATAATTCCTCGCAAAATGTGACCTTTTTTGACAAAAATTTTCTCGCAAAAAATTGATTATTTGGGGCAAAAAATATATTTTTTGCGACAAAACATTCCTCGCGAAAAGACATTTTTATTTACTATGCGCACGTGGCAATACTGGATATTTTACCACAAAAACGTGATTCCTCGCCAAATGTGGCTTTTTGCGAGGAATTTTTTGTCGCAAAAGGTCCATTTTTTGCGACAAAAAATTCCTCGCAAAAAGCCATTTTTATTTACTATGCACACATGGCAATACTGGACATTTTGCGACAAAAACGTGATTCCTCGCAAAATGTTACTTTTTGCGAGGAATTTTTTGTCGCAAAAGGTTCATTTTTTGCGACAAAATATTCCTCGCGAAAAGCCATTTTTATTTACTATGCGCACGTGGCAATACTGGACATTTTGCGACAAAAACGTTATTCCTCGCAAAATGTGACTTTTTGCGAGGAATTTTTTGTCGCAAAAGGTCATTTTTTGCGACAAAATATTCCTCGTGAAAAGCTATTTTTATTTACTATACGCACGTGGCAATGCTGGACATTTTGCGACAAAAACGTGATTCCTCGCAAAATGTTACTTTTTGCGGGGAAAATTTTCTCGCAAATATTTATTTTTGCGAGGAAAATTTTCTCGAAAAAAATTGATCTTTTGCGACAAAAAAAATAGACCTTTTGCGACAAAAAATTCCTCGCAAAAAGTTATTTTTTTAAAATTAAAACTTAATAACTTTCCTCTTTTGTTTTCTTCTCTTTGTTTATGGTTCGTCTAATATATAAGTCTTTGTTTAAAAAATGACAAAAAAAAAAGAATAAAGAAAGTATTAAAAATCTAATTTGATTTTATATAAATTGATAATTTTTAAATATAGTAGGGTCATTTGGATATTCATATAAATTTTTATTAAAAAAAAGACCCTTTGTGATTCCATTCATGCTTTTAAATGTGAAAAACTATTAAGATTAGTATTTGTAAAAGAGATAAATAATTAAAATAAACTATATATATGTGTGTGTGTGTGCGTGAGTGTGTGTGTGTGTGTGCGTGAGTGTGTGTGTGTGTGTGTGTGTGTGTGTGTGTGTGTGTGTGTGATATGAATCGTTAATAATCCAATAATCAAGCATAAAATTTATTTCTAATTATTTATATATAATCTAATTTATGTATGATTTATATATGTCTAATTGCTAAATTACAATTATGATAAACTTATTACTATGACTAATTTTTAATTGATGAAAACGAGATTGGAAAAAAAATCCAACTTCTAAAAATCTAATTTATTTTTCAATGTTAATTATATGTCAAATAAACATAAATAAATAAATAATTAATAATCATGTAATGTTGCCTATAATTATGTTTTTTATTTTTTTGTTATAAAGTGTATTAATTTAGACAGTATATTTTTCTTAGACTTTTAATTTTTATCGTATAGCTTTGAGTAAATTGTTGAGATATTTTAAACAATTGTTAGAGTTTATTTTAAGGGAGATAAATAATTAAAATGAACTCTATAACAAAAAATAAATACATTTGTTACATATTGATTACTATATGAATAATTAATCATTTACTGGTAAATAGCAAAAACTAATTTTCAATTCGTAATACATATGATACTTGTAGCATATGTATATGTATATATGTCTAATAATTAAATTACTTATATGAAAAAAATATTTTTTATAATTGTAAAAAATATTTTTAATAATTGTTATTTTTATAAAAAATGGATAATTAATTTAAAGGCATTCTATACTTGAAAATAAATGCAATTTTGTTACATTTTTATATAATTATAATATGAATAAGTAATCATTTACTAATCAAATTAGAAAAGCTTATTTTCAATTTCTTATAACAACAAATATGACATATATAGATATCTAATTATTAAATTACAACTATTACAAACTTATGGTTTGCATTTGTCAAGATATTTTAAATATTAATTGTTAGCATTTGTGAAATGAATAAATAATAAAAAAATATTCACTAAAAGTAAATGCATTTGTTACAAAATAATTATAATTATAATATTTGATTATTTATTTATTAAAGTATTAAAAACTTATTTTCAATAACTCGCACATGACAATTATGTCATATGTATAGATGTTTAAGTATTATGCATTTATTAATGATAGTTGAATTGTGTGTATTTTGTTAACACTTTAATACATATGACAATTATGACATACGTTTATATGTTAATAATTAAATTATCTCCATCACAAATTAATTTTTTAAATTTGTAAAACATATTTTTAGTGTTTTTAAAAGAAATAGATAATTAAAATAAATTATAGCTAAAATGAATAGAATCTTTTTGTTACATATATGATTATAATATCAATAATTAATTATTTATTGATCATTAAAGAAATTTATTTTTGTAATTCTTCATATAACAACTATGACATATGTATAAATGCCTAACTATTGTTTACATTTGTTAAATAATTCTTGAGTTGTTGTACCTATTTTATTAACATTTTAATACTCAATAAAAAATAATTAAATACCATATAATGTTTTATATTTCTATTGTATATGGTTGTTATATTATTTATTAATTTGTCATCAAATTATTTAATACCAATCCAATATTATATAAATTTAATTATGGATGAAAATTTAATTAATAAATAAACTTATAATTATCCAAGTCTAAGTATGGTTTATTTAAATATTTTTAATTTTAGATTTAGATTTTAATTTTAATATTTTTTTAAGACTTTTTGCGACAAAACTTTTGTCGCAAAAGATTAGAATTTTGTCGCTAAAGATTAGCATTTTAGACTTTTAGCGACCACTTTAAAATTCCTCGCAAAATGGGGTCTTTTGCGAGGAAAATTTAAATCCAAATTCGTCGCAAAAACTAAATTTTAGGCGGACTTTTTCCCGCCTATTAAATTTCAAATTTTTACACCTTTAGCGACAAAAACTTTGTCGCTAAAGACCAAAATTTTGTCGCAGAAAGAAAATTTTAGGCGGACTTTTACCCGCTCCTATTTATTTCATATTTTTTAAATTCTTTTACGACAAATTTTTCGCCGCAAAATGTCCAAATTTCATCGCAAAAAATCAATGCCTTTATTATATATACACCACCTAATTCTTTGGTTTACTTCATTTTCTTTCATCTATTCTACTTTCCTCGTCATTTTCATTTTTATCTACTTCTCTTCTTTCCCTAACACTATTATCAAGGTAAATATTTTTACTTATTTTTTCTTTTATGTTGTAATATATTTACTTACAAGATTCATATAATTTTATTTTTTAATTGTCAATTAATATTATGCTTTTTTGTTTAATAGGTATTTTGGAAGAGGGAATGCAATTAAAAATCTTAAGTTCTTTATTTCTTTAACATTTTTTTTTGTATACACTTATCTCTCATATCCTATATTATTACTAATTAATATTTTACTTCTTTTTTGTTTTTAATAGGTATAATTGAAGGTGGGGTACATTTGAAGACTTGAAGATTGATATAAATTCAAGAAACAAAAAATTTAGTGGAGGATGAAGTTTTGTATTTGTTGTGTTATCTTGTTTTTTTATTTTTTTTATTTTTCCATGTACAACCAAAGTTCCAAGTTGTATTAAATTTTTGTAATTTGTTATTATTTAATAAAATTATTCTTACAAAGAATTCTGTTGCATAATGACATAATTTTGCTGTTTTATTTTCGAATTTATAACAAATTAAAATAAATTTTATGAATTCTTAAAAAAATCAATTATGTTAAAAAATTAGGTATTTCGCGACGAATTTTTTGTCGCTAAAGATCCGATTTAGTGACAAAAAATCGTCGCAAAAGATATTTACAATGAAAATAATTTGTTTTAAATATGATTTTGGTATAAAATTTTTTGCGACAAAATTCAAATTTGTCGCAAAATATACTCTTTTGCGAGGAATTTTATATTGTCGCAAAAAGTTAACATGACGTAATCCTATTTGCGACAAAATATTTGTCGCAAAATACCACTTTTTGCGACCAAAATTTCCTCCCAAAAAGTATTTTTGCGAGAAATTCAAGATTCGTCATAGAAAAACCTATTGCGACTCATATTTTGCGACTGGAACGCAACGAATTTATTTTCGTCGCAAAAACTTATAGCGATGAAATTTTGACTTTTTGCGACGAAATATTTCGTCTCAAAAAGTCATTTTTCCTGTAGTGTATCTAGCCAATAATATTAGTTTGTCATGCTCAGGAATTGGTTGCAGGGGTTAGTTATATACATACATGCAAAATATACACACACACGGGGCAAATTTTTATCAAATAACCTCTTGGGTCACCCACTAACTATATCTAACTTATTTTTTTTATTTTAACTATTTTTAACCCCTCTTTTGAAATAAAAATACAAAGACACCCTTAATAGTTTTAAAAATAATGAAATTAGATTATATATATAGTTTTTTGGACGACATAGTTGTGCAATTGCACAGGAGAGTCGTGAAAAAAAAATAGATCTTAGATGTTTTGCATAACTATATCATGCAACTTGCACAATCATCTCATAAAATAATTGTCAACAACATTACAAATATAGTTATTATATTAGTCGTGCAACTTCACAACCCTATTGTTTAAAAAAATGACTTTAGAAATTCTTTATACAAATTCGCGATAGAGTTGTGCAAAATTACAAGTCTCGAGAATTTTGCACGAATCCATTGTGTAATTTGCACGACTATATCGTGCACTATATAAAAATAGTATTCTGTACTTTAACAATAAAAAAAGGGCATCCACATCTTTTTATATGAAAAAAGGGTCACAAATAGTTAAAATAATAAAAAAAGGGTTAGATTTAGTTAAGGGACCCCAAAAAGGGGTTAAATAAAAAAAATACTCCCACACATAAAGAGAGAGAGATATATATATAAAACACAAGACTAGACACAATTTTCTAGCTGTTGATCTACAAAATCTAATGATTGAGATGACTGATGAGTTGATAGTATTAAATGCATCTTGTTGACTTTCAATCTTAATCATTGAATTTTGTGAGATCAATGGCTATAAATTTGTGTCAATAAATTGTGTTAAAATATCTCCTTCCTATATATATATATATATAGAGAGAGAGAGAGAGAGAGAGAGAAAGAGAGAGAGAGAGAGAGAGACACACACACACACACACAAAATTTGTCTCCTATGTGGAGTCTCGAAGACTGTCTTATATTTGAACCAAAGAATTGGCCATTGGATGTTTCCCAATTGCATCTGACGGCTGAACAATATTATGTTAATATTTTTATGTCTTCTTTGACTTTTACAAAATATATGCAAATATATTTTCTATTTTCGTTTTCTTTCATCCCTCTCTCTTTCCACTTTCTTTTCTGACGAATTAATCTATCCTCTACCCATTCTCAAAGGCCGCCATTTAAATTATTTCTCTCTCACCCATGAATCTCACATTTAAATTTTCTTACAAATTTTATTTGTTAGCTTCACTTCTCCATTTCTCATTTGGTGGTTCTTTTAAAACATGTTGTTTTTATACTTTACAGAAGCACTTTCATTTTTGCAAATCAATATTTGTTATATTTGGAAGCCAACTTGTTGGCTATCATTTGTTTAATCTGATCTTATCCGAAATTTGCTTTTGGTCAAAGGTGGTTTTTCATGGCTCATATATAAGAACTACTTTTTGAACATAAAGATTGGTAACAGAGATGAATGCTATTCATAAGTCATAAATCCTATGAAAGAGTCAAAAGTAAAAGAATTGTTAGAAGTTGTTATATGAATGGGTGAGAGGGCGAACAAAAATAGTGTAAATGAACCATTTGTTAGGAGGAAAGAGAAGACTAAAACATAAGAGTGAAATAAGAGAGAGAACACATTAATTCTCGGTAAGTGAGAGGATTATATATTAACGTAATTACCCTTATAACACCTGCACATTTTTAAGCTCTTCTAGCACTAGCACATCATCAAAGGAACTCTTATGATTCAAAGATTAACTTCAAAATGGGGTCAAAAATCACAACAAAGAGTTAAATTGGGATAGAGAGAGAGAGAGAGAGAGAGAGAGAATTAGAGAACTTGTATTTTTATAAAGTGGTCTCGTTTATGCCTCTCCATCAGAAGCTGGAGTTTTTATTTATAATAGAGAAGGCTGAGTACCTCTCGAGATACAAGTCACTTTTTCATATAGAAATATTTTTCTATAAGCCAAGATAATAACACTTGTAACATTTTTCTACCATACAAGACACTTGTGTCATAAAGTCATGGTTTGCAAATGGAATAAAAGAATCAAAAGCAGCTTTCCCGTCACATTTTACATAACAAGTTAAAAGCTTATTAAAAGCTATAGTCTAAAGCCTTAAAAACTATATTATATAGACTTGACTTTTCCCCTTGACTTGTAAAAGATAAATTATGATATTATTTTGGCAAGGTGGTGATGTTGGATATTCTTGGATACTCATCTGAGTCATCACCACTGTCTAGGCTCCACCAAGTTAACATGTCAAATTATGGTATGTTATCGTCCTTTTTCTTGTCTTGAGCTGGCAAAGATTCTTTTTCAAAAGTTGCTAGAGATAAGGTTCATCTATGTTGTATGGATCCTGCAAATCTTGAAAATATGATAGACATGGTTGGCTTTGAGATGAGGATGGAATTGTCGATTGCGCAATGTTCTGGAGGCTGAGCTGTAAAAATGGATCATCATTATCATATTGGGCCTGTTGAGAACTTTCTCCTTTTTTCACTTGTTTATGAACAAAATAATACAGTTTTCTGTATTGTCTAAGCTGGTAAGAATATTTTAAAGAATATTGTTCCCAGGGTGCATCATCTTCAATGGATGGCCAAATCTGAGGTGGGATTCTTGAATTAATTTCTAAGATTTGTCTTTGAAATTCTTGAAATTCTTGAAATTCATGAGGATAAGCTTGCCATTACTGTGCTAGGCTATATGGTGATAAACAATATTCCTACAAATGAGAAAAGAACTGTAAATTTTTGTTAACGATAATGCTTGTTCTTTTGAAAATATAGATGACATGGTGTGATGCTCTTTAGCCTCGAAGATTGAAACTTTTTGTGTCTCTAATATTCAAACTGATTTTTGTTGACCCAGGTATGGCAACCCAAGAGGGGGGGTGAATTGGGTTTTTATTTATCAATACGGAATTAGAAAACTTTTCTTGAAAGATCAAAATTATTTAACTCTTTCTTTGAGAATAAAGGTGAAGAAGATAAAAATAGAATGCAATCAATAGAATAGCAATAAAGAACAATCACAAGTGCAAGTAAATGTAAAGAGATAGGGATAGAGAGAGTGCAAACTCAATTTACGTGGTTCGGCAAACCTTGCCTACGTCCACGAGGCTCCTAGCTCCACGAGCTAAGCTTTCCACTAAGTTGTAGAAATCTTTACAACTTGCTTGATGAACAACCTCACCAAGACTTTTTCTTCAACTCTTGATAACACCACACCAAGAGTTCTTCTTGATGAACAACCTCACCAAGGCAACTTCCTTCAACTCTTGATAACACCACACCAAGAGTTCTTCTTGATGAACAACCTCACCAAGGCAACTTCTTCAACTCTTGATAACACCACACCAAGAGTTCTTCTTGATGAACAACCTCACCAAGGCAACTTCCTCAACTCTTGATAACACCACACCAAGAGTTCTTCTTGATGAACAACCTCACCAAGGAAACTTCCTTCAACTCTTGATAACACACAACAAGAGTTCTCTCAAGGATAACTATTATCCTTTACAAGAATATCTCACTCTCACCACAATACAAGAACAAAGATAATTTTTACAACAAAAGTATAACTCTCTTCAAAGAGTAGATAAAGAATATAAAAGCTCTCTAAACTTGATATTTCTCTTTTTTTTTGCTTGATAGATGCTTCTCTTCACTTTCTTGAATGCATGGGAGAAGGGCTCCTTTTATAGGCAAATGGGATGAACTTAGTCAAGTGAAGACACCAACTCCAAATTTTTTGCCCACCATAAAAACCGTAATTTGTCTGTCATTTTTGTCAATGTTCTGTTCGAAATTTGAAAATCTACAAAACATAAAAGATTTTCATGTTTGAATAAGCTTTCCAACGCATCAAGAATCAAGTCATTTGGATATCTGTAGCTCAAGATATGGCCAAAACACCATTCGATGCTCATGTGACTTGATTTTTCTTTCTTGTGTCAGTCCACCAAATTGAATGATAATTCTGTCAGCCTTCCGTTTGAAATTTGAATTTCTTCAAAACATAAAAGATCTGCATATTTGAATAATATTTCTAAAACATTAAGAATCAAAGCATTTGGATATCTCTATCTTAATATATGGCCAAAAAACCATTCGGTGCTCATGTGAGTTGATTTTTCTTTTTTGTGTCAGTCTACCGAATTGCATGTCAATTATGTCAGCCTTCTGTTTGAAATTTGAATTTTTTCAAAACATATGAAATGTTCTTCATTAAGTGATCTTTCCAATGCCACAAGAATCAAGTCTTTTTGATTTTTCTATCTCAAGATATGTCTAAAGGAGTATTCGGTGCTCATGTCAGCTGCTTCCATTTGTCTTTCAAATTGCATGATGATTTGGACAACCTTGCACTTGAAATTTGAATTTCATTAAAACATATGAAATGTTATAAATTGAGTAAGCTTTCCAAAGGCTCAAGAATCACGTCATTTGGATATTTGTAGAGATATATATGACCAATTGATTGAACATTGCTCATGTGTCACATTCCTTGAGTCAATCCTTGTTCTTAAACTTTGGTGCCTTTAACATGTAGTCTTCTCCTTAGCTTCAACACTTCATTTTAATAAGCCTCTTCTTGATTTTATAATTATTTCAATGATCTTACTCTTACACATAAATAAACATGTTAGTAAATCTCAATTAATCAATGTGTATTGTTATCATCAAAATTATCATATAGCCTTAGGGCTAACAATTTTTTCACTATGAAAGAGGATGAAACCATTCAAGAAAAATTTGAAAATACCCTGAAGAAGTGTTGAGAGTTCTATGACTATACAAAAAGCTTGTATGAACCATTCTATTCAACATATACTTGAGGTTGAATTCAATTTCAATTGAAAATTGCTTCATATGGTGCCAAAGAAACCAAACGACTTCTGGATTAAAATCTTTTTCAATATCGCGAACTTGATAAATCTTCATATATGGAAAGTCTAGATGAATTTCAATATTTCCAAGAAGGAATGGAGCATGTTGAGTGAGGATCTTGGCCTGATATTCCATCATTTGTTGATGATGAGACTATTCCAGAGACTGGTTTGTCATCAAGGCTAGGACTTTTGGAGGAATAAATTCACCTTCATTTGTTGAAGAAGTAGCAGGATTCATCATGTGAATTATCGGAATAAGTTGAAGAGACTTGCCTTGATTGATCTTGTGTTGCTAAGGCCGGGATAACATATCTACAAGAATATTGTTAGTTCCTTTGATGTGTTTGACATCAAAATTAAATTGTGAGAACCAAGTTGACCATCTAAGTAACTGAGGATGTGGCAATTGTTTTTGTTTGAATTGCAGCATTCGTGGAAAGGAACTCAATCTATTTCTACAAGAAAATGATGGCCGATGAGATGAAATTGGAATTTTTCAATCCCCCTTTTGACTGCAAGAATTTCTTTAAAGGTGGAATGGTAATGGATCTCAGAATCAGAGACGGAACCATTTTTGTATACACAAACATTTCTTTTTCCATTCTTTTCTTCAAGAAGAAATGCTGCCTAATAAAAATCACTAGCATAGTTTGTAAAATTCTTTTCCCTATAAAAAGAATTTGCAAGGCGGAAGATCTTGAGCAATCTTGTGGATTTGGGAAATAGTAGCAATCTATTCATATCCCCAAGATGGGGAATTCTTTTTAAGCATAAGTTGAAGAGGGCGAATAACCATTAAAAGTTTGGAGATGAAGTCTGCCATAAAATTTATGATGCCTAACACTTGTTGAATTTATCGCTTGGAAAGATTTTCATTAACAAAATCTAACAATTGTTTTCCAATATGAGGTTGGAGGCGGTATTGTCCTTCTTAATTGTCATTCTCAAGAAATCAACCGCTGCTACCACAAAGACACTTTTTTTTGGAGATATCATGATACTATATTGAAGGAGGAGAGAATGCATTTGCTGCAATAGAATTAGGTGTTCCTTTGTTGTGGAGATGAGCATATTGGATCTGAGTGGGTGAAAAATCTTTATTATAGCCTTTTAAAAAATAGAAGGAGCTGTTTTTAGCTCAAAAGGCATGACAGTCCAATGAAAATGATGATTTGGAATACAAAATCCAGTTTTGAATCTTTCTTCCTTTTGAATTCCCAGTTGTCAAATCCTGCCTTAAGATACTTTGAAAAATACCCAAGCTTTAGCAAGGTTGGCAAAGGAAGTATAGGTATTGGGAATTGGAAATTTATTATCAACTAAAAATAAATTGAGAGGGTGATAATCAACCACTAGTCTTAATTTTTCTCTAAGCTGTTTAGGTCTTTTGCTGACATAGAAAGCTTCACAAGCCTATACAAACTCTATTGGTTCAATTAAACCTTCAGCTTGTAATTATTCTAATTCTTGGATGGCAAGACTATAGTGTTCAGGACTAATTCCTTTGTGGCTAGCATTTCTAGGGCTAACATCTTTATTTTTCTTAAAAGGAAGAGAAAGGAAGAATTCAGAGTTTTTCCAAAGAGGATTTGAAAATTTCATCAGAAATTCAGAATGACTATTGGCTGCAAAGGTAGACAGAATATGGGCTTTTAGATTTTCTAATGGGTCAAAAGAATAAGATGGGTCTAATTTAACCCACAAATGAAAATAATTTCTATATCTAAGTCCATCAGGTTTAATCAAAACTCTTTTGTAAAAAGCTGGGCTGGTAAGTCAAAACCTATAACAAGGTCTTTAACAGGTAAAGTTAAACCTAAAAATTATGAGCAAAAGATAAACCTAAAAAGATTTCAAGGTGTACCTTTTTATTGATAAGTTCTTTTGGCAACATGAAAATATTATCGATGAGAAATCCAGTATTATGAAGGGAGGATAGTCGAATTTAGAATTGAGGCTATTGCTCTAGTGTCAATAAGAGTAAGTAAATTGATTGGCTTATCAAACTTGGATGCCTGTATTATGACTGGCACAATAAGAACAATGAATTTGATATTTCACAAGTCGACTGTATTGAAATTGGTTAAGCTCCATAAGACTCATAGAATTCTTTCTCTGAATGATCATCTGGTTGGCTGATCATAAACAGAGTATCTTCATCTTCTGTCTCTTATTCTGAGAAAACAGATTTAAGGTCTTCATCTACACATAAAATTCTCATAATTTGAGGAATAGTGTGGAAAACCTTGTCTTTCTTTTTCTTTTAAGGACATTGTTTTGTAAAATGTCCTTTTTTATTACAGATATAACATTTGTTGGACTTCTTATTTGTTTTCTTTCTACGGAAGAATCTTCTTGTTTTCTTTGACCAAGAAGAAGAATGAATTTTAAATCTTCTAAAATGCTTCTTTTTCTTTGTTGGGTAAAGACAGGAATTGCCACTTTTGCATTCAATTTTAAGATCTAGCTGTTGAGAAACTTTTCCAAGTTTCTTCCGAATATTTTTATATTCAGTAAGAAATTTGGAACTATTGCAGAGCTTTTGCAGTTCTTAAAGCACAAATTGAAGCAGATTCCCCAAAGATACTTGAGATAGATTATGCAATGAACTGCAAAGTTTCTGATTCCAAAGGATCTGGAAGTTAATTAAGATAAGCCTGTTTAAGATTAAGATCATCCAATCCTTCAATAACATAAAATCTATCACAGACTTTTTTGAAATGACGATGAATATGCTTAGGCTTGAAAGAACAGGATTTTAGCTCAAAAAATTCTTCTCTTGCCTTATCTTCAACATAAGTAGGACTTCCCAAAAAATTCTAAATAAATGTAAAACATAAATTGATTGATATCCGCAAAGTCCACAATCTATAATTAGTTATTTTCTCCAAGTTTTAACCTCCATTCTCGCAAAGAACCTATCATTCTTACCACAAAGTCAAGAATAACACCTTTAACTGTGGATCCACGGCGTAACATTTCTGCATTACACCAAAATGTCATTTCATGAATCCTGTTTCTTTCATCATCAATACTGCAATCATCAAAAGTGAACAAAGAAGTTTATGACGAGCAAGTTATTGAGTGTGTTGATCTATATGGATAGTATCCTCAATAGATTCATCTTCATCATAAGAATCTTGAACGGTAGCATACATATGAGAAGATTGACGATCACCATCACCAGTTTGTATCATGATAGGAAGAATCTGATATGAATCAGAATTAGAATTTTCAAATTCTCCATGATCAGATATATCTTTTGAAGAAGAAGATTGCTCTGAAATTTAGGGTTCGATGATAAGATTCTGAAGATATGTGGTGATTGGATTAGGAGGTATGGCGAGTTGGTTTGGTGGATCTGACTAAAGATTTTTACTAGTAGTAGATTTATGTTTTAAAGATTTTTTTGGGCAAAGGACGCTAGTTTTTAAGGAATAATGAACTATCCCCAAAAATAGAAGTAGGAGTAGGATATGTTAAGGCTTGTGGTGTTTTGGGTAGAAAGGGATGGTGGAGAAATAAGGGTAAAAAGTCTCTCTAAAGGATGTTGTGGGGTGAGTAGAAGAAATCATTCCTTCTAAAGAAATTAGTTGTTGTTTTAACGATTCATTTCAATTTGGAGACGTTGAAAAGGAATGGATTGTTTCATATGCTGAAGAATAGTGTGGTGGAGATTTTCAATTCTTCTTTTTAGTGCTTCCAGAGGACTTAACACTTGTTGTTGATGAGAATCAATCTTAGATTCGATTCTTTTTGTAGCTTCTTTTATTTTTTGAAGATACTGATTTTGAACCACAGTATTTTCATATTGCTAATTTAACATTGCTTCTGCTGAGTCATCTACTCAGGTCGTCCATTTGCTTTTCTAGAAGTTGGTGGTTTAACCTTCCATGTAGATTTTTCTCTAGTAACTAGGTCTTCTCTTGATTCGAGAGAAGGAAATGATGCAAGATCTTATTGGTACATAGTTATAGTAGGAAGAGCCATTTGTATACTTTTTGGAATCCAAATAGCTCTAGGCACGAATCTCTTCTAGGAAGCAGAGATCTAGATTGTTGGTTCAGGATTTGAAGAATTAGAAGAAGAAAGCTCATCATCTAGATCATCCCATCCAGAAGATTCTGGAACTATCTAACGGACTAGGCCAGTGTTTTTTACTACAAAGTCAAATTTGCCACTTGGTTCTCCTAGCAGATCATAACCAAGAGCCTTTTTCTTATATGCCTCATAAAAAGCATCAGATTTACAAGGCTTTGGAAGCCTATACGCTCCTCTTCTACTTGGTGGCCTGAACGGATCAGCATGTTCTATGCAAGCAAGACAATTGCAGTAAAGATTATCGGGCTGATGTTCCTAGAGCATGTAGATTGGATTTCCTTGTTCATTAAAAGCATAAATTTCAGTTGGAGTATAAGGAGAAATTCCAAACTGGGTTGAAAAAGGTTGTATTAAAGGCTTTTCTGGAGCAAAATGGATCTCAAGTTTTCCACTGGATGTTCTTTTAAAATAGGGTTCTGCATATTGCAAAGGTTGATTTGATGAGGAAGCCACATGACTTTTTTCATAATTGGTAACCCATTTAGTGGGTATCATCTGTTTGAGCTTTTCTCAAGCAATCTACTTAGGAACAAAAGTACAACTTGGAACTTGGTTATATTCTACATTAATAAATATAGAATCATTTATTTCATTTGGAAGAGAGATATCCATTGCATAATCTTGAACCCTATAAACCATATAATAGTGAAGGGTGGCCATATAAGTTGGACCAACAGGAACAACACCAACAACTTGAACTTGTAATTTGAGACAGGTCCTAAGTTGAGGGTCATTTATAGGCACATTGAAGTTAGGAAACATAGTAATCATCATAGTACCAGCATTAAGAATGGTTTGGACAGTTCCTAAACAAGCATGCTCATAATTTAAAAATCTAGTATCTACAAGAGCAATTGTGGAAGTAACAAGAAGACCTTTTTTGGCATGATAAGTAAAAGCAAAACAAATTCCTCCAAAATGGAGATGAGTAAAACTTTCCCATTTCCAAAGATCAATTAAATGATCGGGAATATCTATTTACTTTATAAGATATTCCTGATCATTAAACTTACTATATTGAATATACTCTTTTACTTTATAAGGAGAAGAATTGATCAAGATTTTTATAGTTCTATGAAAAGAAGAAAGAGGGTTTTTATATACATGATATGGATTAAGATAAGGAAGATTAGAAGTTGGAAGTTGAGAACTATCAGGAAAATAGTAAATTTCATATAAACTATCAAGTTTATATGAAAATGATTTTCCAAGAGAAGAAGTAGGAACAACAGACACAACTTTAGCAGGAATATTTGCCATGTCTCTGATACCAATTAGAGAAGCCAACCTCTGAATCAAAGTATTTCCTAACACCTGCGCATTTTTAAGCCCCCTTGGTACTAGCGCATGACTAAAGGAACTCTTATGGTTCAAAGATTGAGATTCCATCTTTTCGGGACATTAATTATATATTGACTTAATCTATTGTCGACTTGATTTAACTTAATGTTGACATTAATTATGTGCGGTTTGTATATATGCTTTTCTTTATAGTTGACAAGGTTAGAAATTTTGTTGTTAAATATGTTTCTCTATTTATGTATCATGCATATTTTAAATCTTGCTCAAATTGATGAATCTTTTTAGAGTACAAAAATTTCGAACATTATTCGTACTTTTATAAAATTTTAGATCACATGAATTTCAACGATTTACCAACTTTTAAGCTTTTTGTTACTATAAATTCAAATACATTAAATAGAAAACAAAATAACGTTGCTGCAATTTTTTATAATTAATATTGTTAATGTTCTTATATAGATTATATTCCTAGCAATCTTATGAATGAGCAAATATAATAGTGTTGTTTTATTCACTTATTATTTGACAATTTGTGATAGGTGCTGTTACATCAAAATTTTACATAAATAGTTGATTATCTTTCTATTCAATTCACACGAAATATATAATTTTATGTTCTATAATTCGTGATACATTGAATTTATGTAAACAAAAAACCAAGTAAAAGAAAAATATAAGGGTTAGTATATCATTTATCCTCTTGATATTTGAGGTCTACTATTTCCATTTGACGCCTATAATTTTATAAATGTACTTAATTACCACCATTATTTTTATTATATTCTAGTGGTTTTTTTCCCAATTTATTTTTATTTGTTCTAAAGAGAAAGAGGGAATGGTTATTTTTATGTTTTTCGGGGTGAATAAAGAAATCAGGAAATGAGTACATTATTTTGCATCCCGCTTACATCTTCCTCTATGCCTTCGTGCTTGTGCTAACACGGCGTGAAACACTGTTACTTGTGCTTGTCCTTATATTATAGGCCACCACTTCGCAGCCCGGAGGTTCAGCAGACTGCAAATGTCTTTTGCGTCTTGATATTATGCTTTTAATCTCACATTTAAATTGTTAGATGGAGAGATTTCCTACTTAACATAGATTTAGAATCAAAATAACTAAGATCAACGTCTTAATTTATGTGCAATTAGACATTTAAATATTAAATTTAAGTTTACACCAACAAACTTGAAAACAATAATAGAAAAAGTTATGAGCCATGTAAGTATTGGTATATGTGAAATTAGATACTAAAATATTAAATGAAACTCACATTCACAAACTTCAGCATTTGGTGAAGTGGTTTCAATAATTTAAAGGAAGCAAAGGTTTTCTATTGGCTTTGGAGCAAGTAAGAACCAAAGCTATGCAGGGTCATTTCATTATGACTTCCATGAAGAGTACAAGACTCTAGCATTGCTAAATAATTAATTGGATAGTGATTTCTCGTAGGGGAAAAAATTAGAAAGAAGAGTTAATTTAGGTGAGTAGATGACTTTGGGTCGGAATAAATGTTGGAAGTCAAGTTTGGGTTCCAATTTTTACCGTTGATGGGTGTTAAAATTATTAATTGTGACATTGTCTACACAAATGGAGATTCATAAAGGCGTGAAAATAACAGTGTCAAACTAAACTTATTGATTATTATTTTGTGGAGTATGCTTAATTGACCATCTGTCTCAACTCTCGGGGTAGTGTGTTAGTTTTTTATGCTGACTCAACATTTCTCCTTAGATTTATTACTGGTAGTTGTTCGTTAGTTAAGTAGGTTGTTAAGGTCTTAATCCTTCCTTTATATAAATGTAATAAAAATTGGAGATCTCATTGGAGCTTCATTTTTTTAGTTCATCAAAGTTCAAGTTTTTTCTCAGTATACCTCTATTTTGACTTCGCATCACTTAATTGAGGCCCAACTAAAATATATTACCAATATGCATACTATTATCAATAAAATGATCCCTGTCAAGTAATTTAGATAATGTTTTTTGTTTTGTTCTTATCTAGTTTTACAAAACCCTGGTTGTGCTTCCACCACATGTGATGGGCGATCCACTAGCTTTATTTTGGGATTGTGAAGTTCCTCCACTCCCTGAAGAATTCATCCCAAGGGTCAATCCAGTATCTGTCTTACAAGTGGAAGAGTTCAACCCAATGACAAATCAATGCACTAGATCTATGGTTCGGTATTTATATGGCTTCCGTCAAGATTTTGTTGGATTAAATATGGATATTTTTAATAACGAAAGAAGCCTAACTTTCATTGATAGAGTAGAACCCCGTGGAAGTGACTTCTTCAACGGTGAACCGCAACTTTCTTGGGCTTCAAACATCTGTGATGAACAATCTAGTTGCTTTCATCGGGACCGTGGAAACCCTTCAAAACTTTTGGTGTATCAACGAAAATGCGAACTCTTGGTGACTATAATGGCGTAGAACCCAGTGGAAGTGGCTGCTTTGTTGATGAACCACAACTTTGTTGGACTTCAACGAACGTGCAAAGTCTTGGGGACTAAAGAAGGGCAGAACCCAATGGAAGTGGCTGCACTGTTGATGAACCACAACTTTGTTGGATTTCAACGAACATGTGGAGTCGTGGTGACTATAATGGGGCAGGACCCAGTGAAAGTGGTTGCTTTGTTGATGAACCACAACTTTGTTGGACTTTAATGAACATGCAAAGTCTTGGTGACTATAATGGGGCAGATCCCAATGGAAGTGGCTGCTTTGTTCATGAACCACAACTTTGTTGGACTTCAACAGACATGCAGAGTCTTGGTGATTATAATGAGGCAGAACCTAGTGGAAGTGGCTGCTTTATTGATGAACCGCAACTTTATTGGACTTCAACCACATGTAATGTGCAATCTAGTAGCTTTCATTGGGGCAATGAAATCCCTTCAAATTCTGGTGCATCCACGAACAAGCAGAGTCTTGGCGACGATAATGAGGTAATACCCAGTGGAACTAGCTGTTGTGAATGTGAAGACGAGTTTCAAATTCATCTAAAAGGTATACTGTTCTCTCATATATCAATAAGTTTACTGAATTCTATCATTCTATGTTTGTGTTGTTAATGTTGATGGACGAAATTCAGCCTTGTTTACCTATGAGGTACTGTTTGCTTTGGGTTTATTTGAAATTCTCATGGTTTCGTCCTTCAAAAGGGTCCTTGAAAGAAAATGGGAGGGGATAGCCCCTCCTATATAAAGCACAAGTCAACTTATTACACAATCGATGTGGGAATAACTCCTACCTTTGATTGAACACTAACAACAATAGTTCTTTTAATGTTCAATTGGAGCTTGAGCTGAAAGAGTTTTTCAAGTGAAAAGATACCTGGTAGGATGTACAAGCATGTCACTTTAATGTGCTAACCTGGTTGCCTATGAAGTTAAAAATATATTTATTTGCAGGATCGGATTTTGATGTATATTTTCTTCAGACTATTGTACCTTGCCTCACGGGTTCTTCAAAGTTTCTATCATGGTGTTTTCTGTTCTCCAACAACTAAGCAACCATTGACTGCTTTTTTATGTTTCTTGCTGCATAAATTTCTTCGTTAAATATTCGGAGAGTAGGTTCCATATTCTTGAGCAATAAAATTTTTGTTCAAATTCCGATTATTTTTCTTTTTTTCTTCTTTCTTTTTTTTCCCTGATAAACCTCTTGGACATTATCAAAGAAATTAAACTTGGATTAAGACAGGGATCAGACCATGTCAACAGATTTCAAGCTAATGATTGACTTCAAGCTAACGAGTAAATCTGAAAGCACACAAGTTACTTGACTTGATATTATACATGTGGAACTATCCTAGCAATTCACATATTAACAGACAGCTAAATTTTTTTTTTTATTTAACTCAGCAATAATCCAAATAATTACACTAGGGAAATGACATATGGACCACCGAGATTGGCCAAAGTATCCTCTGCCTCCGAGTTTCCATTTAGTAACAATTTTTTTTTTCACTTAAATCATGGAGGAGGCCATTGTGGAGACTCGAACCCAGCACTTCACACCATTGGTGCTATACCAACTCCATCCTGACCCACTTCACCACTTGAACCAACCCATTGTGGGTTCCATTTAGTAACATGCTAAACCTCAATTTCTAACAACTGTTAGACAATCTTTTGATTGAGGGAGAATATTTCAGCTAATGACAACTTTAACCCTTTTGTCTTATTAGAAATATATAATGATAAAACTGACTAAAAAAATAAAAAAATCAATATTTATTATAAATAATTAAGATAAACAAAAGATATAAAATTAAATGGGACTACAAATAATAAATAATAAGAAAAATATTAGTGCAAATTACATTTAATAAAAAAAAGAGGAAAATCCTAAGTTAACCAAACATAGAATTCTGATTCAACTTCACATCCCTAAATATCAAAATTTTAATCATCGCAATAAATTTTACATCATAGTCCTAGCCACCGCCAAAGCCATGGCCACCGCTGCCACAAACCATCGTCACCATGAGTATTCAATAAATCCTACTCAACAACATACCCATCAATCTACACCCCAATATTCAAATTCTCCAAGTCCCCTAGAAACCTCCTCCAATCAATCTTCTAGAAACCTAGCTACTCCAATCGAGCTTAAATCCTTCTAAATTCATTCTTTGAAACATGAAAACTACCTCTTCATAAAAGTAAACACATTCGGTTGGAGCAATCTATCAAACACTTTGTGGGCATCCCTTATTTAGTGACCTCTTATGTGCGCATGAATTAAAGAAAGAAATGGTGACGAATTTACTCATCACCTGCACCTACACCATTACTATCGAGAAATTTGTTAACAAATCAAATCCTAACTTCGGAGGGGCTATGGGCAAGAGTAATTAGTGAAAGAATAATTGAGAGAAATGTGGCTATCTCACAAATCAGCATGTATACCAACCTAGGGGGAGAATGAACCGGTAAGAAGGTGACGAGAGAAGAAATGGCGAGAAGTGGGAGAGAGAAGTAAGGTGAAGAAGAAAACGGGGAGGAAAGAGCAGATTTAAAAAATACTTTTTTTTCTTTTTTAAATTTTTGCAAAGAGTTTTTTTCTGAATGGTTTAATGGTTCTAATTGAAAGTACAAAGTTACCCTGGCATCGTTTGTTGTTTTCAACAGCTGTTAGAAACCAGAGGATAGTATGGTAATGGGAACTTGGAGGCAAAGCACACCTCACCTAAAACTTGGGAGGCCCTAACCAATTACGCTAGAATTGAGGCCCAAGACTTTTCTTTGTGCATAGACATCAAAATTTTGTAGGTCTTGCTAGGCATGCACGTAGAAGTAGCTTTCCATCCAATAAAGCCAAGAGAAATTTCATCGAGCTTTTACTAGAATCATTCCTACTCATTAAAGCATCTTATATTAAACAAGTTTTAATTTCTATAAACAATAAAATTAGAAGATTGACACAGGTTTTCTCACCCTCATCCCTTTAATTATTTCCTCAAAGACAGCAACCTACAAAATAAAACAAATAAATAAATAAGACTTGAAAATAAAAGCTTTACCAACATAAAAGTAAAACAAACTATAGCTGAATATCACCCTCTCTGAATGCAGGATTTAACTTATTCTGGTGGGGATGCTCTTAGAGGTGACTTTTCTAAATCCTCCTGCATAAGGATCAGAAGAATTGCAACTGTGATGCCTGGACTCAGAAATTTAGAACAATAATTTAGTCAACAAGACCATCTTCTTCACTAACCTTTTTAAACAAAAATGGACGACAGCTTTTGCTTTGGCTTCTTAGTACCAAATTCCTTGACTGAAGTTCAAATGGCAAGACAGTTTGAGAAGTTTGTATTGAAATTTTCACGAATGTAACCAATTAGGTCTATTGTAAGAAAAAATTGAATTTAAAACTGCATAACCCTACATGTCCATTAAATATAAACATAACCAATCTCAGTGTCTACAAGTAGTGCAAAAAGTGGGATCCCAACTTCGCGACGATTATCAAAGCTTTGAAATATTTTTCACAAGAAACAAAACTACATGCATATTAATGAAGATTAATATAACTCTGACATTTATATTTCAAAAGACATCCAATCCATCTTAAACATGGGCAATTAAAATCAATTTAACAAAGATGTTGAAATCCAACTGTCTCAAAATTGAAAAATTTTCTGATTCTATTGGTGTTTTATACTAGTTTATCTTATAATTCAGAAATATAGAGGAAAAATGAAAATAAAGCCTAAAAGAATGGGAAACAAATAAAATTAAACAGAACAAGCACATGCAGGATCCACTTCAGGTTCTGTCAAGTAAATTTGATCCAACATGATCACTAAACAGATGATATTGCTTGTCAGATCAGAGGTTAACCAATTCATTTGCTTTACAATTTGAATATGAAATGTAACCTGACCTATTGTTCTGATGAAAGACTACTAATGAATACACAGTGTGATAACAAAAGCCGTTTCAAACAATAATTTTGAGTAACAATAGAAATATATGTTATTGAATTGGAGCAATTTTTGACATGTGGCATCAACTTTGGACTTCTCTTTCAAATATATAGGTATGCAATATTGCATGCAAGAAGTTATACAAAACATAGGAAAACATAAAAAGGTCAATACAATCATTTTTACTTCATAACAAGTTTGAAACATACTTATCTGATTCTTAAAACATTATTCATTCATAAAAAAAAATTAAAAAAAAAAGAATCTGTAACATTTTCTTGAGCCAAAGTAGACATGGATTTTCTATGCAAAATTTTGAAAAAGTTTTATATCGAAAAATATTTTAAATAGAGGTTGTCTCAAGGCTTCTCAATTCTGCTAGATAGTTTATAGAACTAACATTCCTGACTCTTGAGGACACTATGCTAGATCTCAGCGCCTTTCAAAGATCTAGATTGAGTCAATATAAATTGAGCTCTTATTTCCCTTGTTTCCACATCACATCACTTTTTCTATTAGGAAACACGCTAACAATACACTAGAAATCCTTATTCCTTCAACTGCCAATGTAGTTTGCATACCTACTTTAAGCTAACTACATTATTTCTCTTATTTTCCCAATAACTTCACAAGTTCACCGAACAATTCGCAGCCTTAATGGATTTCAAGTCTTTTACAATATCAAGGACTTATTGTTTTCTTGTAATAGTTTTTAGAATCTAGAACCAATGATTCAATCTTCGTTTATATACACATATAGTTGGTTTTCCAAAAGTCTTGCGTTGGGTCAAGATATATATGATGTATAACATAGTTTATAAATTGTCTTGCATTTATTCAAGATATATAATGTATAAGAATGAAAAATATTGTGCATATGAGCTGATTATGAAAAATATTGTGCATATGAGCTGATTAAAATCAGCTGTGGTAAGGAAAGAACCTGAAGAACAGGAACCCCAGAGAAGCCATCATCAGAAAAAGCCAGCTTTTTATTCCTGCATAAAATAAAGGCACAACAACCATATCAGTATAAATGTGCGTTACCACTAAAACTATAATTATGATATCATGAAGCCATATTTTCCTTTAGATCAGCGGAGTTATTTCTTTATTGAAGTATACAACTATAGATGTAACAGACCTAAGTTCACTAGAAAAATATCCTGAAGATAATTATGACAGTATGAGCCACTCATTCTCTAGAATTTCTTTTATTTGCATATTTAAATCTAAATTGTAATGTAAAAGTTGCCTAAATTATTTGGTAGGCTATCACATTCCATGAAATTAAGGACACCAGTTTAGTCCTCATTTTTTTATGTATTTTAGTCAAATCAATTTATCTAATATATGCGCCCTACCTTCTTGGAAAACATTCAGAAAAGAGAAAAGTTTTTCCTTGAACAACACAACTATTACAAACAAATTCTAGATCAAGTGCTTCAGATTTTCTGAATATCATCATGGATTCTAAACAAATGGTTTGGTGAAAGGATAGTCACCAAGAAAAAATGTAGAACCTGGTGTTTAAGAATAGACATCCAGGTTCAAATTTCATATCATACAAGGAAAATTCCACCCATTTCTGACTAAAACTATTAGTAAATGACAGTCTTCAACAAGATGATATTCCTTGAAAAGGTGTAGCATGAAACTTATATGTGGATATCCAAGATCTTCTAACCGGAAAAATGTTAAAAACTTCAATTCTCAAGATGAACTTATAACAACCAAACAATGGTCATGGAAATCTAACAACAATCTATTTCCCAGTGTATAATATTTACTCAAACAAAAGCTACTCATTACCTAATGCAATTACTATAGTGAAGTGTACAAAAGACGTTAGTAGTAGGTCGCACAGCCCTGAATACAAACCTTCTCTCAATTCAATTGCCTCAAACTAAAAACTACATATAGCTGTGCTAGTAAAAATCCGGAAGGATAAGGCATAATGACTTGCAAAATCTCATCTATACCATGATCAATGAAGCAAGAATTTGACTAAATACTTCACGATCTCTAAACCAAAATCAAAGCCAGTATAACACTGATCATCAAATTAAAGAATAACACAAAAAAAAAAAAAATCAAGACACGGTAAAATAGCCCTCATAAACATATACACAAAATGTATCCATGATAACACACCTTGAGTGCATTCTTGATTTGAGAAGAATCTGGTATTAACCTAAATGCGATCCCATCTTCTTTGAAGATGAAAATCTATAAAAACCAGCCAAACATCAACCATATATACCATAACACCACAAGATATATAGGAACAAAAACACAAAAATCAATTGTATAAACCTTGTTCAAAGCAACAGGAACCGCTTTTAAACCTTCTCTTCTCATTACGGGGTCCATAATCTTCATCTCTTCGAGAAGCACCTCAGCATCCTCTTCCCTGAAACATATCAAGCCCAAGAGACTTCCCAGATGAAGCACCCGAGACCAACACAAATTCCTCGTTAGAATTACTCAAAGCATAAAGTGGAATACCTGCGAATCTCTCTTCGTTAGCATCAGTCAACAGGGCAGCTCCTGATTGGCGACTTAAATCCATCTAATGCTAGCATCGCTTATTCGAGCCCAAAACAGGGTTCTTTTTAGTGGACAAAAAAATTGAAGCGGGGGATGAAAAGCCCCCATCCAGGGCGTGTTTTGCATGGTCTTGCAGGAAGGATGCATTGAGTTTGAAGAGAGGATGTTGAGACAGCTTTTGGAGCGGCAGAGCAAAGCTTTGGAGACTATTAAAGGCTTGTTGAAGGTTCAGTTGTGGAGGTTGTTTGATCAGTTGTGGAGGTTGAAAAGGTGACTTCACAAAGAAGCTCACTGATGCCATGGCTTTCGCCAATAAAAACTCATCGAATCAAAACAAACAAACGCCAAAATTTATAGAATCGAACATGGAATATAATATGCAAAGCGATTGGAAGAAAGAGAGACGCCAAACCTGTGACTGCAAGCGTTTCCTCGAATTCGAAAGGCTAGCGCGAGAGAGAGTGTACGTGTAACGTGTGTTTGTATTTGTGCAGAGGAAAAGATAAAGCTACAGTGTACAGAGGCGCGAACTGTGCTTTACTGCAGGGGGTAAATCACCCCGAACTTTGGTACAGAATCTGTAACATACAACTACTATTTATTTTATCTAAAAATCATAAATAAATACGTAAAAATTATAAATAAGCATATAAAAGTTATAAAATTATAAATAAGTATATAAAATTATATTTATAATTTTTATTTACTCGTTTACGATTTTTATATATCTTATTACCATTTTTATACAAAATAAATAGTGATTATATGGGTACAACTAATGTATTATAGACAATCTAACACGTCAATTCAACATGAAAAAGGATTTAACTGAGGAAGGGTAGTTTAGACATTTCATGTAGACAACGAAGAAAAAGTATTTGGATAACTGGTTAATCACTCAGACCTCCGTTAGGTTTTGGCTTAATTATGTCGATATTCACTGTAAATCACTTTTCATCATCGAGTACTTTTGACTTTTTCAAAATTCATCATGGAGACCCCTTCTATTAGATTTTTCGTTAAATGACATCAAATTTCATCTAATATAACTTATTTTATCGAAATACTCCTAACTACAGTTTTAAATAATGAATAAGATATTAATTGACCATTCCATACTTGACATTGCCAAATTATAAAAACAATTATAAACAATAAATAAAAATCAATCTTCCTCAACCCATAACCTTAACTCACGCTCATCTTTCCTCTTCCTCACTTATCTTCAATCTTCTCCTCTCTCGCCTAACTCAACCACCACTGCTAAGTTTAGTAACTTCTCCGACAGAAAGCCTTCCCCTTCACTCTCCTCACTGCCCCCTCAAATTCCCCTCTCATGGCCTGCTGACAAAAGAGTGATGAATAAGAAGAAGAGAGAGAAGAGAGAGAGTGGGTTAATTTTGGCTAGGTAGTTTGCTGTATGGTACTGCCACGGCCGATTGTTTGATTGGGTGTTACTAGAATTTGGGATTTGAGATTGACAGTAATTTCAATATTGATGGAGTTGAGTTTGGTGTAGTCAACAAAGAGATGCGATGGTTTTGGTGGTGCAACATTGTGATAGCGTAGTAAAGTCGGTTGGCTACATAGACAAGACTAGTACCTGCAATGGGGGTGCTGGATTTTGTGTCTTAATAGAGATGAAGATGAACGGTAGTTGTATTTGTGTTTCAAATTCGTTTATTATTTTACTTATATTATTAGTTTTTATTATATTTTGTATATCAAATTTAATTTTTAAATTTTTGTTAATTTTATATATAATTGACTATATATTATTAAATGATTGTTATACCCCTTAATATTCAACATAATTACAAGTATTTAACATAAAATCTAACGGAGTGGACCTTCACGATGAATTTTAAAAATATCAGGAGTATCCGATGATGAAAAATGATAAACAGTGAATATTGATAAAATTAAGTCATAACCTAAAGGGGGTCCGTGTGATTAACCTTTTGGACAACCTATGTGAGATATTGCTAATGTGTGGTTCGACACTATTATTATCATCAAATATCATCCAAGAATCTATAAGACCAATCAACTGGGGGCAAACGTCAAAACTGTGAGGCTCATCCCTTTTTTTTCCCTAAAATGGGAGCTTTATTTTTTTATAGTTTTTATTTTTTGTAAAATATTATAAATTATTATTTTGGATGTAAAAATGTTAACTTTTTTTTAATCTAATGACATTATTCATTATATAATCACGAATTTAATTTAATTTAATAAAATATTTTTTAAAATAAAACTTAGTAGTTTTATAAATTAACAAAATAAAAATAATGAATTTAGTTTCTAAATTATTTATCAATTTTAATTACTTCTGGGAACTGTGCCAAAGAACATATATTGATAAAAGAAAAAATAATTAACTATTATAGTGTAAGAGAGAAATGTTAAATAGAGAAAAATAAAGAAGAAAAATTTGTTAGGTCAGTCTCTCTTGAGAGGACAAAAAAGTTGCTCTCATTTTTTTACGAGACACTGATGTGATGGACTTGTACATTGGGTTTTTTTTTCCTCTTTCTAAAATAAAATACATGACTAAACAGTTATCACACACTTTGCAAGGGTTTTCAAACCAATACATAAATGTAAAAACGCAGAAAACAACCATCCCAACACCCCCTTAAAGTTTTAATTATTTTTTAATGTTGATAATGTTAACTATAGTGTATATAGGAGTTTCAATTGTTTAAATTATTATATAGGAGTTTCAATTGTTTAAAGTATGAGGATGAATTATTATATTGGATGTAAATTATGAGATTTTAATTTTTAATGTTTATATTTTGATTAAGAGATATTTTAGAGTTTAATTTTCAAATTTTTGGAGACTAATTGTAAGGGTCTATTAATATCATTGAGATTGCAACTTTTTTTAGGTTGTCATATGAATTAAAGGATGTATAATTTTAGGATTTTAATTATTTTCTTGTAAATAATTAATAATTTAGGATTTTAATTCAGATATTAATTATTAAGAATTTTGAATTTCATTTAAATTATTTTAAAAAAATTAATTTTTTATAGAGTTTTTTCTACTTCAGCACCCCAACAGTGGCGGACCCAAGATTTTATCTTAGAGGGAGCACCTTTATATTTTAAAATTAATACTTTTTTAAACCTCAATCGTACATAAGAATTTATTAAAAAATATATATAAATAGTATACATAATGAATCTAATATTTCTAAATTAAATAATCCTAATACAATAATCTAAGTATAAAATATTAATAATTAATAATTTATTCTATAAATACATAACAATTATTGTCATTGACAAGTATTTATATTTTAAAAATATAGCAGAATTATCTCATTGTCAGATATTAAAAAAATATTTTTATTTATATTCATAGATTAGCATTATAATCCAAATTTCGGTTTCTATGTTTGAAATTCACAAGTAAACATTTTCTACTTATTTCAAGATAACTTTATATTGAATTGTTAACATTTTTTTAGACATGATAATGTCAACTTAAAAATAATTTTTTCTTTTAAAATATGTCTCCATATTTTTTTTACAAATTATTAATTTACAATAACCATTATACTTTATCCAAAAAGGCTATAAATGTATAAAAATAGTAAGAAGACTCAAGCATAATTTTTTTAAAATATAAAGTTCACTAATTTTACGCTATTTGATACATACAAATTATAAAGAGAAAGACATTGTTCAAATATTATATATAATATAGATATAAAAATATAAGTTTGATAGGCTATTGATTTAAAAATAAAATAGAGAAAGAGAGAAAGACAATCAAAAAATTAGTTTTAATTTTTTTAAGAAGGGTGTAACTGTAAATGATTAGAAGGAATGGAGCAAAAAGAAATTTTAAAGTTTCAGAAGGGGCCTGGGCCTCCCTTGGTCCCTTCTTAGGTCCGCCACTGACCCCAAGGGCAGAAAAGTCTTCTCTGCAAATATTGTCATTGTTCTATGAACTCAACCTTATTCACTAGGGAAAATTGAAAAAATAGACACAATTAGGGGCCTGTAGTGAAAATGAGACACATCATGAAAAATTTTCATGCCATGCCATAGACACTTTTCAAGTAAAATGACCAAAATACCCCTAAAAAATTACAAAACTCTTCATTTCCCTCTTTTTCTATAGAATTGTCTGTCGTTGTCAAGCCTTCTACACCACTCGACACCGTCTAAAACGCAGTAAAAGGAATCTGACACGACGATCGTTTTAGGATACAAGCAAGAGGACGCAGAGAGAAGCAAGAATCAACACTTAAGTAAGTTACTTCGTCGATTCTTTTTGCTATTTTTGATTTTTTTGGTAGTTTTCTGGATTGTTTGATGTGATATTTGCGCTATGAAGAATGAAAATGACGTTTAGATTAGACATAAATAGAGATTTATATAGAAAATTAAACATTTGAATTTCTTAGGGTTTCGGGCTAGATTTTATGGATTTTTGAATTTGGGAATTGAGTTTCAAATCAATTTTCGTACTTATTCTGTGTTTATGGGGCTAAATGAAGTGTTATTAGGTTGATTTTGTGGTTTGATGTGTATGAAAATGGTGAAAACCGACGGTTTTCGTCGATCCGAAGACGATGACGAGTGTCGGTTTTATACTCGACATTAAGTGTCGAGTCCTGTCGGATGCACCAACCGACAATCGTCATCAGGGCATTTTTGTATGCATTGAGTGTCGGTTTCGTGGAAACCGACATCACGATATCTCGAACCATGTCTCCGACACTTGACATAGCTGCAATTGGGAATGTCAAGTATCGGTTTTATGTAAAATGATCTGATGGCGAGTGTCAGTTCGTGCATCTGATAGGACTCGACACGTTTGTCAGACGAACCAATTTTCACTTTCATCGAGTGTCGGTTTCAGTGTTGGTTTCAGTGTTGGTTTCTTTGACCAACCGACATTCGATGAAAGTGAAAACAATTGTGTCGAGTGTCAGATACGTCAACCAAAGAGGTTTACAATGTCGGATTCTAAATCTGACACTCGACTAGGCCAACATCCGACACAGTCGTATTGTCGAATGTCCGACCTAGCGTATGTTGGATGAAGGAATCTGACAAAAGTTTAATCCGACAGAAGTTTCATCGGTTTTTGCTATCGAGCATGTCGTGTATCGTTGAGCTTTGTCGAGCGTTTTGACAGTTTGGTTGTTTTAGCCTTGTTTTTTGTCTTTTTCCATGAAATTGGAATATAACAGACATTTTTTTATAGGTTAAAGTAAATGGCAAATGAATTTGGACTGTCATTCACCCTCAAGACACCGTATGATGAGCACTACCATGCGGTTATCACAAATTTAACAAGTTTAGACTGTATAGAATGGATTCGCGCGACATTAGGTGAGAGGCAATAAAATATGTTTTGTAATACATGTTTTGGGTTTGTCCTAGACATTCCGGGGCTATCCTTTCCTTCTCAGTTGGTGCACAATGTACTTCAGTGGGAGGTTAACACAGTGGGGTACAATGACGAGATGCGGTTCCTTATTGTAGGTAAAAATATGGTGTTTGAAGTACAATGTAGTGAAATAATTTTATTTTTTAGCAGTTGATGGTTGTAGTTAAGTTTTTTGTTACCATTATTGGCATCTTATGTTTTTTTTCCTTTATTCCAAGAAGACTGATCCGTTTTTCTGCCCATGAGTTCAGTTTGGTTACCTGTTTGAGATTTGCTTCCACCATGCCACTAATACTGATTGTCTTGAATTCCTGCCCTTTGTTGGATACGTACTTCGAGGACAGGGACATGGAGCTCATGGATTTCTACCCGAGACTTCGCAAACTAAATGTGTCATGCTAGACGAGGAAGTTGTTAAGCTGGCCTTGTACTACGTGCTGGAGCATTTTTTCATGGGATGGGATTCACCTAAATGTGTTAGCCCGACGGTTGTCATTTTCATAGCCCAAATTAGCTTCTTTATGTATAGGATTTGCATCCATTCTCGGCTCATTATTCGACATTGGATCTTATTGATCTCCGTATAGTGGAGAAGTAGGTGCGGAGTGAATTAGAGAAGGAATGGTAAATGACACATCCTGATTCACATCATTGAAGATCTTCGTCTGTTCATCATCATTCAAATGTGAATCGTCTATATCCTGCCTATCAACAATAAAATCATCCAAACCCTCAACATCATTCTCAATACAAATAGTGCAATCATCATTCTCATCATCACCATGCTCACTAACATCATCACTACCATCATCACAATCTTCATCACCATCATCGTCATCATCACTAGCATTATTAACATCAATATTACCTAAACTCTCAAACTCTCCAATGCTATTGAGATGACGTACTAAACTCGATAGCATGGATGGGGGCACCCCTTCTTCATTTTCAACTAACACCCCAACTGACTCATGCCCTGCATGCCCTGAACATTGCTCAAACTCAATGACAATGTCATCATTCAATTGTGGTTGTGCACAATCAGGAGTGGACTCACTTAATTGGTGCTTCCACTTGCTGAGTGAAACAAAGAGGGATGAGAAGATCTTTGTCGCCTTCGTACTGCATCAAATCCTGACCTTTGTCTTCTTTTCTCCAGATCTTCAACTTTGACAATTAATGGTGTATGTAACTGTTAGTCCTCCAAACAATGTTTTATAAAAAAACAAACATCTTTGTCAGTCTTAAAAGGATTCAGCATTGGCAGAACACCCTTAAAAGCAAATTGAAACTCTAAAGTCATGTTATGCTTACGAAGATCCCAACCTATTTCAGTACTAATAAACTCAACCAACTCATTATAGGTAGCACACCTACGAATTATCAATGGCTTGGCCCTCCCACCAGTGTACAAATAACCACCATTCTCTTGCATAGTCCAAGAACCATTGTATAGAATAAGGATGCGAAAAGTTTCCATATCCTACATGATAAAGACATATCATATAAGGTCCGTGGACAAAAAATCCTTACTAAATTGATTAAATAGGTCACAAAAACGACAATTCTGCCCAAACGCTCGACATATCTTGACGGAATCTAACTCGACGCTTGACACTCGACACATGACACTCCTCGAACCGCACTTGACACACAAACTCAACTAAATACACATCCGACAATCGACGGTGTCGACATTGCACTCGACGCACTAACTCGACACTCAACCATAGAATCGACGAACCACACTCGACATACAAACTCGACTAAATGAACATCCGACAATCAAAGCTGTCGAAACTACACTCGACGCACTAACTCGACACTCGACCGTAGACTCGACACATTCCCTCGACACTCGACATTACCTCTTGACATGTCGAGAGTAGATCCGACACATCAAGCGAAGTCGCTCGACAAAGAGTGTCTTCTTCCCCTTCGACTGCGATACTAGATTTTCTCAACGAATTTGCAGTTTCCAGCAAATTTTGACACAAACCGCACTATCTCTAAGCTTAGTTCAGATACATATCCCTATTTTAATTTACATAATGCGATTAACAGCTACCGAAACAATAAATAACGAAAACATTACAACCTACTTCAACATTCTTGCACCATTTAGAGAGAGATTAAGGAGAGTTTGTCTTACTTTGTTACTCAGCATCAACTCTATGATTAAACAATGAGATGAAATGAAACAACAAAATGGTTAAAGAGTGTTTTGGACAGTGCAGGAAGGAAGGAGTGGAGTTATGTTTCATTTCTTTCTTCTTTCTTTTCTAAATTGAATTATTAAGGGCATTTTGGTCATTTTATGCGAAAAGTGCCTATGGCATGAAAATTTTTCATGATATATCTTATTTTCACTACAAGCCCCTAATTGTGTCTATTTTTTCAATTTTTCCTATTCACTAAGTATTGGATTTATTCACTATCTTCGTCATTACTTGTAATTTGGACAAAGTTCATTTACCCTATTGAAGAGTAGGCTGAAGCCTAGGTTTATATCGGGTTTTACACCACGAAGCGGACGAGTCCTACCCAGAGCGAGTCCTCATGCGAAGATCTAGATCGGGTTGCACATTTATAGTTTATTTGAGATTTATTAAAAATCAAGTTAATTTATCAAACATAATATTTGACTTACAACTTATATATAATCTAAACTTTATAACTTAATGTGATAATTTACATTACAAAAATTTATTAGAAAAGAAAAAAACTAAAAAAAACAGAGAAATTATGAGTGGATTTTCTATTAGATAACGGTTTTTGAATTCTGCTACTAACTATAGCTGTTTTAATGTTTGATAAACCTTTTAAAAATTAATTCTCGAAGAAGCTGCTGTTTGAAGAATATATTTTTTATATTAAATTACAAAACTAGGGAAGAGGCAACTTTTGAAAATCAGATTTTGAAAAGCTATAATTTGGATTGATCAAAATATCAAAATTATCCATATAAAATATTAAAATCAGAAAATACCCTTAAATGTCAAAATTTTAGACTATCTATTTAAATAAATTGAATAAATGAAATTTTATTTAAAATTATTTTTTAAAATAAATTTTATAAAAAATGAAAAAAATTTCCAGATGCTAGCTGCTATAGTCATCGAGCATCAACTGCATCGTCGACGACACCACCACCACCTTCATACTTGTCTTCATCCGCTCTCTTTGAATCCATCGATATCTCCGCTGCTTATGGCGCCTATTGCTGGATATCTAAGATAGATTGAGATCATTCCCCCGTCGAATCCAAATAAAATCAATAAACTTGTTGTCATTGATCTAACAGATTGCCAAAGCCTTAGAAGTCTTCCAATTGGCATTCAATCAAAGTCTCTTAGAAAACTTATTCTCTGGCTGCGCAAATCTCAAGTCGACTCCAAAAATTTCATATAGCATGGAAGAATTATGTTTAGATGGAACTGTGACAAAAGAATTGCCTCCTTTGCTTGAATGTCCTTCTAAGCTAGTTCAATTAAATCTTAATAACTATGTTAGGCTTGAGAGTCTCCCAAACAACATTTGTAAGTTGAAATCCCTTCAATTTCTTACTCTCTCTGGTTGTTCAAATCTCAACATGGTTCCTAAGACGCCATGCAAGATAGAAAACTTATATTTTGATGGAACTACCATAAAGGAACTGCCTTTATCAATCAATCAGCTGACGAATCTAGTGAAGTTGAGTCTTCGGAACTGTTCAAGGCTTGAGATTCTTCCAAACAACACTTTCACTTCAAAGTTCTCATTTTGTTCAACAACAGAGTTAAATTTGGATGGAACCGCAATAAAGGAATTAGCTTCCTCAATCAAAGATGATATAGAGTTAAATTTCTATCAAAGATGAAGATGATGAGTGTAAGTTCTGGAAGTATACAGTTATAAGAAATATAACAGTAAACTGTAAAGTAAATTGGCATAGGAGGATTTTTACGTGGTTCGGTTATAAAACCTACATTCACGGACAGCTATACAGTTGTAATTCACTAAGTTCTTGTTTGTACAATCTTTAGGATCTTTTACAGTACTGACTCACTCTCACACACTGACGTAATCTTTGTAAAACAAAATCCTATCAAGATCTTAAACTCTAGTGACACTGCTCACTCTCTGTCGCAGACAACTTAACAACACACTGTTAAGTTATACATAATAACGACGTCTGACGTTGAATTACATAAACACTTAACCCGCAAGTTATCCAAAGTGTCTACTAACTCACACAGACCTAATCAACAATTCATGTACGATTACAACCTCTCATATATGAATCAAAGACTCATAAAATCAAATTAAAGAAGCATTTCTATTTGCGTTGAAGCTCTCTTTCTTTATTGTTGGAATGCCGAAACCTAAACTCACACAACACACCACCTCTCTTCATTATGAAAATATAACGGTATATATAGTGGTATGCCTATACAAAATCTCCTTAAACATTCTAATTAAAATTTCATTAGGATATGGAGAAATACAATAGGAATAGATATAAATAAACTCCTAAAAGAATTAGGACACAAATAAATATTTTTCTATTTTAATTAGGATACAAGAAACAATATCCTAATCTAAGAAGATATTTATTATAAAACAAATACTTCCTAAAGTATACTTCTAAAAACAGTAAAATCAGAAATAAAATCATATTATAGTTTTATCATAAATTGTATAACATATCATGTGTATGGTATATGTATATGTAGTAGATAATGACACCAATAATTAGTACGACATAGAGGTGGCCGCGATTAAATTTTGGACGAGAAAGAAGCGCTCTGGTTGGACTCAGATCAAGTATTTATTGCATACGATGGCTTTTGCTTCGGCCCAGTAATTCAAAAATTCAAGAATAGTATTGTCATGATCATCAAATTCGATGTTTACTGAACCAATGATCTTGATCAAATGTTGCCAGCGTAAGGTTGCCAGGTGAAAAAGTGTGGGGTCCGTTTATTGTACGCCAAAGGTTGCAGGACACATTGGAGTAATACAGTGAGAATGATGAGGAATCCTCATCCTCATTGAGGATGAAGAAAAAGAACCACACTCCGTTAAATTGCAAATTTGAAATTCATTTGAAGGCGAATCCAGCTCAAGGTAAATTCTCTTTTAAATTGACATTGACATGCTAGATATACTTTTGGAAAAACATTTCTCCATCACATTTCTCGCTTCAGTGATGGATCTTAATTTTTTTAAAGGAATATTAAAAATAATTAATATATTTATAAAATATTCAATTCACATAAATTTCAAAGCATTTATCAACTTTTAAGCTTTCTAGTAATATTACAAGTATTAAGCATTAAACATTTATTATTATTTCAACAGCAATGTTAAATGTTGAACTGGACTACGAATAAAAACTGAAATAATAATGATAATAGTAGAATAATTTTACATATATAGTCAATTTATGCAACTAATTTCCTATCACCTAATGTAACACAATCTTATTAGATACATAATTTTCAAATCATTTATTATATCTTTTATTAATTTTTTATTTTTTTATCTAACTAAGGATTTTTTATCATATTGGTTGTTTGGGCTGGTTATGTGTAGCATTAATAACAAAACAATAATAATGAGAAGGTATGTTAGTGGTGTGATTACTTTAATGGTACCCGCTTATCATTGTTCTATGTTTGACAATTTATTATAGCTATTAAGCTATATAAAATTAACTTTCTTTTAAATATTTGCAGAAAAAAGATTTTTAACAAAAATTTCGTCACACACTCTTTATTTGCTACATTCACGGTATTTATTATGCAATATATATAATTTTAATCTTGCTCTAGATAACTGATGATACATTGAACTTTATGTACTAAGAAAAATTAAAATATACGAATTTTCATCAAAAGATGTACAATTGATTTAGATTATTTTCTGTTTGTAATTTATAATTCTAGAAATTTGAGTGCAAGGAAGTCATTAGAAAATATAGAGCCAGGCGTTTCAGATCTATATCAACCTATGCTAATAACTTCAGTTGTTTATTAGGGACTTAATTATATATTGATTTAATTAATCTTTACACAGTTTATATGTGCATTTTTATCTGATTCCATCGATTCGATCAATTTCGAATTGACTTAATCTTTTGTCTATTGACTTGACTTAATTTGTTGTAAGAGGCTACCAAAGTTTCTAAGTAATATTCTACTAAGTCTAGGAGCACGGAGTTGCTCATCATTGCAGATAGATTAATACTACTCTTATAAACTACTTATACAAACTCATTCATACAAATTGATGTGGCATCCCTATGTAATTGCCACATTACCCATGTTAATTAATGTCATTTATTATTAGTGTATATTTATCAAATCACACCATACTACGTCAAGCAGTTTGTATATATGAGTTTGTATAAGTAGTTTGTAAGAGTAGTATTACTCTTGTAGACATTATCATGTTAACCCTTCAAACCAAAAGAAATACCCTCAAGAGATATTATGAAAGATGCTCTACTAAATATCCAGCAAAATACCTTTGTATGGTCAGAAGTCGAAGAGGTCTCGCTCATTGCTTCACTTTTTATCAAACCAATTCAACTTTTTCGTTTCCTTTCTTTTTAATTTGTTTAATAAAATTAACATCACTAATTTTCATCGTACAGATGATCTGTGAAAATCCAAAAGGTTGTTTGTGTTTTCTAGGAAGTGATGTTCTAGCAGAGGAGAGAAAATTTAACCAAGAAACTTTTCTAACTTTTTCATTAAAGAGACATCAAATGGTCTCGGTACACATTATATACCAGGCTTAACAGAATTCTATTAAACCTGGTTGCACAGCTGGCACACACACACCGAGCACATGTTAATTCTAACTAAGTAATCAGTTCTTCAACTAACTCTACTTATACTTGACCAACACCCGCTCTCAAGCATAGCTAAGTTGAGGTTTGATATAACTCAAGTTAGCAGGCTTGCACAGAATAACTAGTTGATTGATCAACTTCAGAAGTTGGATGAATTGTAAGTCTTTGTCTAAGATACTCAAACCGAGGGCTTGACAAGGCTTTAGTTAGAATGTCTGCAATCTGAAAATCAGTTGAAATACGCTTTACCAAAAGCTGCCTAGCAAGAACTTTCTCTCTAATAAAGTGAACATCAACTTCAATGTGCTTTGTTCTAGCATGAAAAACAAGGTTAGCTGCCAATGATTTTGCACCCTTGTTATCACACCAAAGAACTGGAATATCAGCAAGTGAGAAATTTATCTCTTGAAGCAATCCTTGTAACCAAATTAGTTCTGTGGCTGTTGATGATAAAGAACGGTATTCAGATTCTGTAGAAGATTTAGCCACCACTTTCTGCTTCTTAGAACTCCAATAGATCAAATTATCCCCAAAGAAAATGCAACAACCAGATGTAGACTTTCTATCATCTATAGAGCTGGCCCAGTCAGCATCACTAAAGCCAGAAAGAGTGAGTGACTTCATTGGTTTAAACATCAACCCATAGTTCAGTGTTCCCTTTACATATCGTAGCACTCTTTAATTTACATGCTTGCCAATGAGACAAAGCAGGATTTTGTAGCAACTGACTAAGTTTGTTTACAGCATAAGAAATGTCAGGCCTTGATAGACATAAGTATTGAAGTGCACCAATAACGCTTCTATAGAGACTAGGATGATCAAATGCAATGTTATCATGTGCAGTAAGCTTAACACCAGGCAGCATACTTGGCTTTATTCTCTTAATCTCAAATTACATTTCCTTAAAAGATCTGCAGCATACTTGGCTTGTGATAAAAATAAAGTATCATTTATTCTCTTAATCTCAAAGCCAAGAAAGTAGTTGACAGATCCAAGTGTTTTAAGTGTAAAAGTTTTATTCAAGTCAGAAATCACTTGATGAATTTGCATAGTATCATCTCCTGTGACAAGAATATCATCTACATAGATTAATAGCAGAATGATTTTGCCTCCTATAGACTTGTGAATGAATAAACTACTATCAGATGAGCACATGATAAACCCCCAGTGAAGCAAAGCTGCCTTAAGCTTATCAAACCAAGCTCGGGGAGCTTGCTTCAGGCCATATAATGATTTATGCAGTTTACAAACATAGTTAGGATGATGAGAATCAAGAAAACCAGTAGGCTGAGTCATATAAATAGTCTCCTTTAAGTCGCCATTGAGAAAGGCATTATTCACATCAATGTGTTGAATGTCCCATGTAAAAGTTATAGCAAGAGAGAAGAACAACTCTAATTGTAGAAGGTTTAATAACTGGGCTAAAAGTCTCAAAGTAGTCAATACCTGAAGCTTGTTGAAATCCTTTGGCCACCAATCTGGCCTTGTAACATTGGACACTTCCATCTGAATTATACTTGACTCGAAACACCCATTTATTATCCACTACATGCATATCAGGTGTGAAAGAAACCAAAGACCAGGTGTGGTTGGCTTGCAATGCATGAAACTCTTCTTGCATAGCTTTGAACCAAGAAGGATCATTAAGAGCAGCAGCAACTGTCTCAGGTTCTGGAGCTGGTTGAGTAGATTTGGAATGACAAAGATAAAGTTTGGGCTTGTAGATACCATTCTTAGAACGAGTAATCATAGGATGGGTGTTCAAAGGTGGGGGATTAATAAAAGATAGAACAGGATAGGAGACAGAAATAGGAGATTGAGATGAAGAATGAGAAGAACTAGAAGAACTAGAGAGTTGAGAACCTGGTAAACAAGTAGTAACAGGTTGGGAATTTGTAGAATTTATAGGTTGTGAAGTTGGTGAATGTGCAGGTTGGGAATTTGTAGGTGGAGAAGGAAATGATGTATATGAAGTTGAAGAAAGTGGAAGAAAACACCAAGGACCAGAAGACACAATAGATGAAGAAACATTAGAAGAGACATTATTTTTAAGAAACACACCTTCATGATAGGGAAAAATAGATTCATCAAAGGAGACATTCTTAGCTATATATATACGTCCAAAATCACTTAAACATAAATAACCTTTATGGACAACACTATGGCCAAGAAAAACACAAAGAGTGGTATGAAAAGAGAATTTGGTAGAATTATAAGGTCTTAAATTTGAAAAGCAAGCACAACCAAAAGTCTTAAGATGCTTGATATCAGGAGAAGAATGAAACAATGATTGAAAAGGAGAGGAAAAATGTAACTAATTGGGAGTAGGTAATCTGTTTATAAGATAGATAGCAGTGGCAAAAGCAAACCACCAGTAAGATAAAGGCATGGAGGCTTGAGCTAGGAGTGTCAAACCTGTTTCAACAACATGTCTGTGCTTTCTCTCCATTGAGCCATTTTGTTGGTGTGTATACGGATAGGGATGACGAAATTGAATACCCAACTGAGTAAGTAATGGAACTAATGATCGAAATTCTCCACCCCAATCAGGCTGAAGACATTTTAGCTTTGTTTGGAATTACCTTTCAACTAGTGCAAAAAATTGTTGAAAGAAATTGCAAACTTCAGACTTGGCTCTTAGAGGAAATATCCAGCTATACCGACTAAAATCATCAACAAAGAGAAGATAATATTTGTAACCCTCAATTGAAGCAGCAGGTGCTGGACCCCATACATCTGTAAAGACCAACTCAAGAGGAGACTTAGATAAAGAAGATGAAGTAGGATACACATCATGGCATTGTTTAACAAATCTACAAGAATGGCAAAACAATTTATTATTCAAATCACAAGAGAACAATTTTGTTGTCTTTGGGACATGATCCAATATACGATAATGAGGATGGCCCAATCGTTTATGCCAAAGTACACAATCAGTTGGATCAATGCCGGAGTTGTTAACAACACAAGATACTAGCGTTTGTGGAGGGGTGAGACAATGAAACCTGATGAAGAACACGGTGACAAACAAGTACTGAAATCTTGCAGTTGATATAATCCATCTTTAAGTATTCCTTGAAGCACTGGAAGTTGTGAAACCTGATCCTTGACAACACAGGAATTAGAATAAAATTCTACAGTGACAGCATTGTCTTTAGTCAACTGAGGTATACTCAATAAATTCTTTATAATAGCAGGAACACAAAGAATTCTTTTCAGAGATAAACTCTTTCTTGCATGTGGACAATATATTGTATTATATCCAACATGAGAAATTAAAAGAGTGTTACCATTGCCCACTTGCACAGTCTCCTTGCCATCATACTCAGAGTTGATCGAAAGATTATTGAGATTAGAAGTGATGTGGTCAGTGGCACCAGTATCCATATACCATTAATTATCAGCAACTGTGGATGGAGAGGCTACAAAAACTTGATGATTTGGCCCATTTGCTTGCTATGATGTGGTTGAAGGTCCCTGGAAACTCACATCGAATCTACAATAGCATTTAAGTGCAGTATGTCTAGGTTTGGAACAGAGTTGACAAACTGGTTTACCAACATTCTGTCCTAATTGACCCTGAGCAGCAGTATTAGCATTTGTGGTACTAGTATTCATATTCCTTGCAAAAAAGTACCTATTTCAACCTCTACCTCTATTATATTGAGTAGAAGAACTTCTACCATAACCATGACCACAGATATTCACTCCTTGAGACTGAGATTGATACATTTTATTAGCAACATTAGCACTAGGACCTATATGAACAACCTGAGTAATATTATGTTGTTCCAAACGTAACTCATAACTTTGTAGCTGGTATTGTGCTTCTTCTAACGAAATAGAACCAGCTTTGGAAGTAATATTGACAATTATAGCATCATATTCTGGTCCAAGACCATCAAGAATATGTAGTAATAGATCTAAATCAGATATAGAAGTTCCAATGGCATACAATGTATCAGCAAATGCTCTCATCTTTAGAAAATACTCAGAAATTGAGAGTGAACCTTTTTTTTGTGGTTTGTAATTGATGTTTAATGTGCGTAGCTCGAGCCTTTGATTCTGTTTGATGTAAGCGCTTAAATGTACTCCAAACATCCATTGAAGTAGTACACCTGACAACATAACCAAACATTGATTCGGAGATAGAAGATAGTAGCCAACTGAGAATAAACTGATCAATTCTCCAATTTAGATAATCTGGATTAATTCGAGTAATTGTAAAGCTTGACGGATCTGAGCTAGCTGGATCTTGAATTGAAATTATTGAAGGAGGACACACTCGAGTTCCTTCAATAAAACCTTCCAGGTCAAAAGCTCTCAAAGTAGAAAGAATTTGCAAATTCCAGAAGCCATAATTGCCTCGTTGAAGCTTGATTGCTATGGCTAGTAAAGCTGATGGCAATATTGTCTAAAGTAGTAGATTTGAAGAAGTAGAGAAACCTAAACTTGAATTTGAAGGTATTGCGTGTGAAGGATTGTTTGCTTGATCTGTAAAAGTTGAATTTCCAGGAAAAGTATTTCCAGGAAAGTTTGGGTTTTCAGGAAAATGATCTCAATGACTTTCCATGAAACTTCTAAAGGCTCTGATACCAAGTTGAAACTAGCAGAGGAGAGAAAATTTAACCAAGAAACTTTTCTAACTTTTTCATTAAAGAAACATCAAATGGTCTCGGTACACATTATATACCAGGCTTAACAAAATTCTGTTACACCCAGTTGCACAGTTGGCACACACACACCTAGCACATATTAATTCTAACTAAGTAATTAGTTATTCAACTAACTCTACTTATACTCGACCAACATAGAGTGGTTTAAAATTCAAAATACTGGATGTTACGTGGAGCTACCACTAGGCTCATTCCATCATAACTTTGTAGGTTTGGCATTTTGTACTGTTGTAGGATTTGAAGATTATGTTAGAGAGGGCAAAGCTTTGTTTTTTAACTGCGAGTTGTGCCTCAAGAGCGAAGATGGTTACAACAAGGTTGTTTCCATTGGCACTATACAATATTTGCTCGAAGGTGATAGTCCACACTGTATCAAGGCAGATCAAGTATTCCTCAGATACGATTGTTTTATGTATACCTAGGGATGGCAAAGCCCAGGGCCGGGGCCGACGGTCCCCGGCCCCGGCATTTAATTTTTGAATCCGGACCCGGGAAATTCCCCGGAAGTTTTTTTTCCGGGGTCGGGGCCGGGTTTTTCAATAACCTGGGATTAAAACCCGGGTTGTACAATTTTGTAAAAATTCTGAAACTTTCTAATGTATTATATATATTTGGGTAGTTATAAGTTTATGCAAAGAGGGCTTTGGCCCACTGGTAGTGCGCTATTTGAGTAGTTGGGAGGGTGCGGGTTCAAGGCTTGGGAGCAATTCTTCATCTAATTTTTTAAACTATGGCATGGGCTAGGTTTATATGTATCTTGAGACTCATAAATTTATGCCAAAAGGGGTTGTAGCCCAGTGGTTGTGTGCTGTGTTGTCTAAATATGTTAGAGGGCTTAAGTTCAAGCCGTGGCTAGTGCAAGTTTTTTTTTAAATTATGGCTTTGGGTTGTTGGGCTGGGCTTTGCACGTTGGACTGTTTAAAAAAATAAGAAAATGGTCTTGTATTTACTAAGGGGTTATAAGCAAATATTACTACCTAAGGCATATGAACTTTGTCTGACATAATTTTAAAATTTCAATTACATCCTCCGGGTTTAATTTCGGGTCCCCTGCCCCGGCCGCCCCACCCCGGCCCTGGGCTTTGGGTTGTTGGGCTGGGCTTTGCACGTTGGACTGTTTAAAAAAATAAGAAAATGGGCTTGGATTTACTAAGGGGTTATAAGCAAATATTACAACCTAAAGGATATGAACTTTGTTTGACATAATTTTAAAATTTCAATTACATCCCCAGGGTTTAATTCTGGGTCCCCGGCCCCGGCCGCCCCATCCCGGCCCGGGCCGGGGTAAAAAATTTTTCCCCGGCCCCGGACGTCCGGATTTTCCGGATCCCCGGCCCCGGCCGAGTCAAATTGCCATCCCTATGTATACCAAAGAATTTTATGAATTATCTTAAAAGAAAGAAGCCATCACCAATTTCTATGTTACCAACTATGATAGAGGACTCCAAATTTTCGTAGAATGTGTGGGGTCTGTTTATTGTACGCCGAAGATGTTGGGGATCCTAAAAAAGAAGCCAACAGAATATTCATCTCCAACGAAAAGAAAGGTGGAGAGGAACAACACTCTAATGGATTGGAAAATATAAATTCCTTTGAAAGCGAATCAAGGTGAAGGTAAAGCAGACCTTTTTTTTTTTTAAAAAAATAATATCAGCGTTTTCTAGCTTAATTGTTTCAATATCTCTTTCAGATCTCAGTTTGCTAAGCTTGTTTTTATTTATAGTTGACATGGATAAAATTTTGTTATTAAATATGTTTCCCCATTTACGTGTCATGCTTATTTTAAATCATTATAAAGGTAATTATCCCCATTGTAAAGCTAGTTTTTTTTTTGTGGATTTATTGTTATTTGTTTTGAACAGAAAGAGGGAAATGGTTATTTTTAGGTTTTGTAGGGTGTATAAACAAATCACGGGATGAGTACATTCTTTTGCATCCCACGCAGGTCGTGCTGAGCCCTCGTTTTGCCAACATGGCATGAAATTCTGTTACTGGCCCGGCTTAATTGAACATCTGGCTCTGCATAGCCCAAGTTACATGTTTATCAAAGAGACAATCTCAATGTTTTTTACTTGTGATTGGTGATATTAGAGCTAAAAATAGCTTTGAGATACTGTAATTAAACTCTTACTAACCGTCTTACATTTTTGGGGTTAAATGATTTGTTAGCAGAGGGGTAAGATGGATTCATCACATGGCTGTTGAACTTTGTCACATGTATCAAAATTCTCAAGAGTTAGCCCCCCCTAAAAATACTAAATTATCTATACATACCTCTATTCTAACTTTGAATCACTTAATTGAGGCTGAATTAAAGCATACTCACTAACATGCACAATTTTAAGGATCAAATGATCCACCTTCAGTAATCTAGCTAATGTGTTTTGTTTGTTTTGTTGACAAAAACCTTGTTATGCTTCCACCACATGTGATAGGCGATCCACTAGCTTTATTGAAGACTATAATGGGGCAGAACCCATTGGTGGCTGCTTTCTTGATGGACGACGACTTTGTTTGGCTTCAACTACATGTGATGCTCAATTCGGTAGCTTTTGTTGGGACAATGAAATCCCTTCAAATTTTGGTGCATCCACGAACAAGTGGAGTCTCGATGATTATAATGAGGCAACACCCATTGGAACCGGCTGTTATGAAAGTGAAGACGAGTCACAACCTAAAAGATTTAAGTATTAATTTCAAATTCGTCTAACAGGAATATTGTTCTCTTAATATCTCAGCAAGTTTACATCTCAATTTCCGTATTGTATCGTGTTTATGATGTGAAGGATTTGGCCCTGTATACCTATGAGGTATTGTTTACTTCGGTTGTATTTGAAATTCTTATGGTTTGTCTTCAATAGGCCCTCATGAAAAAAAAGATAATCTCTCCTATATAAGACACAAGCCGACCAATTACAAAAAAGGTGTGGCAATAAGTTTCACCACAAATTAAACATCAGCAACAATAGTTCTCTTAATATTTAATTGGTGATGGAGCTGAATTTTCAAGTGAGAAGATACATTTTATGATATACAAGCATGTCACTTTGATTTATGAAGCATCTTCCGGTAACATACAAAAAATCCTACTCTTTTTATTAATTTGTCATTATATATTTATTATTAGAAAATTATAATTAAATTATATTTTTTTATTGTTGTTTCAGGACCTTCAGGTGTTCAACGCAAAAAGGATTAATCTAGCGGACGATAGAACCAAAGGCCATGCGCATGGGTCCATTCGGATCATGAAGGTTGACATATGTGCTGTGTAAACTTGCAACTGAAAGCCCATTTTCAAATATGCTTGTGCAGGGTAAAATAGTAAGGAAAATTATTTAATATTAAATGAATATGTTGCAACTGCCCGCCCGGGTTCAAACCTCGTGAGCACATTGAATAGGCGTTTAATTAGGTTTGGGCGGGCTTGGACTTGGGCTTGTTTTGAGCTTGGATCTGGGTTGTGAAGATTATCTCTCACAATTATCACATGAAAAATTTTAATTAAACATAATTTTTAATTAAACAATTTGATGAAACAAGTGATCTACAAAATAGTACTTTTATGATTAAATCATGTATTTTATGCATAACGTTTTTCTTTTTTTTTTATAGTAATTTTCTAATTATTGTATAATATACAACTATATAATTATTATTTTTTTTACTTATGTGGATTCCGTTTTTAATTTATTAGATAAAGGTTTAATTATATTAATTTAGAATTAATGATGTACTAAAAAGAAAGGTATATATAGAAGACACTTTTAGGTTTGGTCCGTCCAAACTTTAATTTACTTCTCCGTTACATAAGTTAGCTACATAAGCTGGGGCTAGACAGACGGTAGAGAAGGTTCTTAAATATTTTTGCTACCCTCTAACAGAGAGGAAAATGTATTTAAGTTAATGTTCTATGTTAGCTAGTCTGTTATGACCTCGAAGTTGAATATTAATATTTCAAACTTAATCTCCTCATCATCTATATTTCCTAAGCTTTTAACTATCTTAGGATATGTGGCAATTCTAAGATTGTACGCTTTTGATGTACCTCCCATTTTTTGTTTTCCTAAATAAACAGCTTGTAAGTTGATTTAATAATATATAAATTGCACGTGTCTCCCAAATTTCAAAAATCCTAAATGCTTTCCTACAACATTATTAATATATTTTATTTCTATTTCCTACAATGTTAAGTTCTTGATTTTATTTTACGAGATTTTATCTTTGCTACCTTCAATTAAGATAGCATTTATCTTTTCCCCATTCAACTAGATTCTTAATAATTGAGATTAATTTATCAATTTTTAAATTTTCCTAGGGTTATGGGCTATGAGCAACAGAAAGCATGAAAGATGAAACCATAATTACCACATCATTGTGGAACACTTGTTTATCGCATAATTCACTTATTAGTCGATTTACATGACACGAAAAGAATTAAAGTTGAGAAACTTGAAGAAACACGGCCAACACAGAACGTAAACTCTCAGAGCCCTAATGGCCTCATCAAACCTGATTGAACAATATTTAGGCCCTCATTCGGCTCTACACATGCACTTCTCCAACCTTTCTGTCTCTCCGGGGTCCCTCAAATCAGTACCACTCAATTTCAGGATCCCCCACAATACCCCCCTAATCGTCACGATCAGAGGAGAGGTTTTTTTGGTGGGGGGTTGAAATTGAAGGGAGGAATTTGTGGGACTGATGATGGTAGAAAAGGGGGAGGAAAAAGAGGGTTGGCCGAGGAAGCAAATTGAGACGGAATCCTAGGGATGTGAAGATGGTCAGACATGGAGATTGTGGGATTACATATATAATAGGTTTTTAGAGACAAATTCCAAAAACAAAAAAAAAATATTGGATAGAGTTATAAATATCAATTATATAATATTATCTTTTGTTGTATATTAATTTATCCAATAAAAAAATTATATGACATATATCCCATACTAAATTGCATGATAATTATTAGTTAAGATATATACAATCCATGCAACAATTTATGTGATGAATATTGAAATTAACGACTTGATCAAAGAAATCAAAATGATTTAAGGTCATTAGATATATGTGCAGCAGTGTACCTTTATCAAATAATATGAAACTTGATAGGCAAAGATTTGCGGATTTTAATTAATGCTTGTACTCAATGTTTATTTAATATATCGTCTTTCAATTAACTCTCCAATTGCCCTTCGATCTCAATTGTTTATTTTGGAGACAAATATATAGGATCCATACAATCTACAATTTGAAGAGTTTGTAGATAATTAAGAATTATCTACATGTAATTTTAAGATAATTAATCTCATTAAATCCTTTTTCACTTTTAGAATTATCCAATTATTTGTATTTTAGTGTGTTTAAAATACTTTTATTTATTTTACGATCTCTCAAAAGGTCCTTATCCACTAAAAATTTGATCTCATAAATTTAAAACTTTATATATGGGGCAGAGTTGGCTTAGAAAACCTTTTAATCACGAAAATACCTTTGATGGTTTTTGATAATTGAGCATAGGATTAAGAAAAAAAATAATTTAAAGATTAAAATATAACGTCATATTATTTTATATAGATAAAAAAATATTTCCACTGACTAGTTTGTATACACTACATTGTACTTGTCTCGTTATAAATAAATTTTCTCACCGGTTTGAGCGGAAAACAAATACTTGAACTTTTTTTTTTGGTAGAAAATCAAAGTTTTAAAATTTAACTTTTGAAAAAAAAAAAGTGCATAATAATTAAATTTATTGCCTCAGTCGCGCGTGTAATAACCAGTTGAGCCAGGAATGTTATGCATTTGAGAAGATGTTTAAGTTTGGGCGTTCAAGTTTGATACTTTATAAAGACTCTTAAAAAATGAGAACCAGTTGAGGCAAACGTAAAACAAGGAAGGAGCCGTCAATGTTTAAAAACTCACCAAGAAGGGTAGATGATGTTGCTGCTGCTGCTGCTCCTTCCTCTTCTGCTTTAGATTAACGCTCCAACTCTGTCGTTACACATTCATCAGGCCAACCCTCCCTTTGCCTTCTCCAATTGCATACTTCTACAATCTCACTTGTGAGATGGGAGAGAAGTGAAATTGAAGAAGGCAAAGAGATGGTTGGCCTGAGGATGCTAGTTATGGCCGAATCCAAAGTTAGAACCATTCATTCAGGCTACTTGATATATATATATATATATAGGATTCGCATGCTAGCTGTATAATCTAAAATTTAAATGATTAAGTTTTGTTCATCTTATTCATTAATTATCTTAACAATTATCTCAATAAAAAATTATATTTTGAATTTAGAATCTTCATCTGTTAGAATTATCCATAAAATTATCCAAAGTGGGAGCCATTCATGCAGAGCTATGTGAGACAGGACTCAGGAGGACAAGAAGGGTGAGACTCTGAAAGAACTCGCGTTCAGATATATAAAATTTCCATAAAATATACCGTTTAAAGAATTAAGATAATTAAGAGTTATCCAAAACTAATATAATTAAATCCTTTTTATTTTCGAAGCTTTATCCAAAAATAATTCCGTTTTCTTTTTATAATTATCCACATATAATATATACAGCTCTCCAATAATTCTAATTTGTATTTTATCATTTTAATTTGTTCTATTAAAGCTATTTAATTCAAAATATAATTATTATTGTTGATAAGATAAGAGATGGTGGGCCCGATGAATGTGGCTTAAATACTTGATTTCTTTTGAGTAACAAATAGAAAAAGAGTGTTGTTAGTTGAGTCATATTAAATATCTTTCTAAGCCCTTTTTATTAATTTTCATTAATTTAAAATATATGTGAAATATAAATTATCAAAAAATCCTAAAACCTTAAAACTCCGTTGATGAATTTGTTATTGCCGAGGACTCATCAACTGGCCGATTCTCCAGCATAGACAGCACCTCGCCCAGCGCCCCTTTCATTGTGAGAGCCCATTTTAGCCCCCTACCTTCCAAGAAGGTGATATCTTCGATGAAATGAATAGTCCGATGAGGGAAGCACGTAAGAAGCCGTTGTTCCCCTGCTAGTTGTTTCGTTTGCCTTCCCCCTTGCTATTGCCTGCAACCCCTCTCCTTTGGTTGATCAGTCAACATCTATCCTTAACATCTATCCATTCAGGGAAGGAGCTAGAAAATTTGGTTAGAGGGGGTAAGATTGAACTATAATATGTGAAGATAATTTTACTCAAATAATATATAGCTAGCCATGAAACTTTAAAAAAATAATATATAAAGATAATTTAACTCAAATAACATATAGATAGTTATGAAACTTAAAAAAAAAACTTAATGTTATATATTTATATTATTTTGAAGGTCTATTTATAATATCAATTTTAAATTGAAACCTTAAAATAAATGATAAAATAAAATATTTAATAATTTATTTAATTAAAAATCCTAAATTTCATATTAATATATTAAAGGTAGCTTATATGTAAAATGTAAAATGTAAAATTAAATAAGATAGAAAACATTGATGAATGATGATGAAGAGAGTGTCATACACAATTTTGTGAAGAAAAAAATAAAAAAAAGTTTGAATTTGTACATATACGTATAGATTTATAATTAATTAAAAAATATATAAAGGAGGTCTTTGAAAATTTCTTGGCTCCAACAGGGGCAACTGGCCCTCCTAGGCATATGCTAGCTCCGTCCTTGTATCCATTGATGCATTGTGAGATATTTTGTTATAAAGTTTATTACTTCAAGAAGGATTAATTATTATGAAATCACATTCAAAAGGTATTTCGGCATTGAATCAATAAATGAATCTACTTTTCAATTCTTTGTAAAAATTTCATTATACAGATGGAATATGTTTTTGCAAAAAATTAAAAATTTATATAAGAAGAAAGAGAAAATGGTAGTTTTAATATTATCTAAAACATATTTGTCAAATATAAATTTTTAACAAATTTTATGAAAAGTGACCTTTATATAGAGTTTTAAAGGGGCTTAAACAACCACACTACAAAAAAATTCAATTAATCTTTTCCATAATTTGGTTAAAATGTAATCTCATCTCTACCTCATCTATTTTACAAATATGCGATTCATGGTTATAAAAAGTATATTAATGAAAAGGGAGAATCAATATACCTATCAACCATTCATTGATATGAAAATTCACATGTCAACCATCCATTGATATAAAAATCTCCATGTCAATATATTCTCAAAAGCGAAAGTACAATTAGGTGGATAGAGTGTCCTAATTATAAATGTATCAAATTCACTAATTTTAAAATTCATTTTAAATTAAAAAACTATAAATATATGATAATTCAATTTATTACTTCAGTCCTTAATAATGTCCAATATGTGACATTGAGCCATCCATTAAATATGTTCAATACATGATCAAAATCTTCGATCCCTTCTCGAAGAAACTAAACATATCTATTTAATGTAACAAAAATCTCAATTCTCATGGCAACTTTTCTCAAGAGTATTGTAGAACAATTTAGCTTATAATGACTAAAAATTAATTTTTAATTTTTAAAAAAACAAAAATTTTAATTTATTATTTTACTAAAAATTAAGTTAATTAATGAAGAACATTGCTGTAATGTTTCTTGCCTAACATTAGGCAAGTCTATCAGAGTCTTTGTTAGTTTGTCGAAACATTACTTGCAGTTGATGTCTCCGAATTCCAAATCCAACAACAAAAACTCACGTGGGTCTCTTTTAGATTTCATCTTATGTGTGTTCGTTTTTCAATTATGTGTTTTTATTTCCAAAATGATTTAGAAAATAAATTTCTATGATGCAGAAAAAATAGTTTAACTGAAGGATATGCGTTTGAAAATGAATTCTGAAAATGCAAATTTGGAAATGATTTTAAGAATATGTGTTTGGAAATGAATCTTGGGTTGAAATTTTAAAAACGCAAACAAGATATATGTTTGGAAATGAATCATTAACATCAAATTTTGAAAACAAAAACATAAAATACATTCAGAAATGAATCCAAAAAATAAGTTCTTACAAATTGTATAAATAAAATAATTATTAACAAATATCACAATACATGCCCATCTCTTTGTTATGTACATTTTAATTTGTTGACAAACTTGAACCAAACCCAATACTAAAACCCAACAACAGCTTACTCTTATCAAAAACATTGTAATAATGGCTTCGTGTGCTAATCACATGTATACTAACAGTTAACAATGTAAGGGCAATTTGACCATTTCGTGTGCTAATGACATGTTCACATCTTTTGTCTTCTCCAACAACATTGTAATAATGAGCATTATAATTAATGAAATAAAATAACCAAAAAAACCAATAGAAAAGAAATAATAATATAATAGAAAGTAAAACAAAAACCAAAAAAGCAACAAAGCCTCCACTGTCTACTTTCGTTGTCTGGCTTTGGCTCTAATAATTTTCCTTCTTCACGCGTTTCTTCTCTCTTTCTTCACCAATTTCTCTCTCTATTTCTCGCTAGACCTAGGTACGCAAAATCCAAAAAAGCAGCAAGCCAACTCTTCTACTTCCATGTCCAACTTTGGCTCCAACTGATTTTCTTTCTTCAACCGTTTCTTTCTCTCTCATCGAAACCCATGTTCACAAAAAAAGATAAAATGGGTGAGATCATAACTTTGAAGCAACTGGTTTTCTTTCTCCACCCATTTCTTCTCTCTTTCTTGCTAATCCTCACACTTCCGTTTCAATTTCTTTTGCTAATTTCTGCTCTGTCGTCCTTGGTTCATCTCTCTTATCAATTATGCTTTCACCAATTACTTTGCTGATAGCCTCTAACGTTAGGGTTCCAATCTTGATGTTGATGGTGAGAGGCAAGGTGATAAAGGGGCAACATGAAATCAAAACTGACATGCGTATAGTGGCTATATGTTGGCTTGGGTTTTGGGTTTTTGTTGTTGTGGTAACGATTTGGTAGCCTCATTTTTAGATGTTTTTGTTGCGTGCTTGTTTTGTGGATAGTGAGGTTTTGAAAGAACTTTGCGATGATGTGGAAGAAAGAGATCAGCTTGAGAGCGGAAGAAAGAGATGTGGTTCGGATGAAAGCATACAGAGTAAAGACGATTTTTGCTGTAGAAAATGGAGAGAGAGAATTGGAATTACATTTGAAATCTAAGTGGGGAGCGAACTGCATATTTATCCACAGGTAAAATTAGGGGTAAAAACGGAAATGATCTTGTTTTATGAAAATGAAATGGGAAACAAAAACGAACAAAAACCTCTCGAATTTCGATAAATTGAAAACGAAAAATACTGGGTGCAGTACAAAAACGAACACAGCCTTAGATTCTTTAGATCAATCCATGGCACTCGGACCAAAGCCAAGAGTCTACTGATGCCAACAACGAGGATCCAGATGCAAAAACAGAGAATTTAAGCGGGAAAATCAGAGAGGAAGCTAAAAGACTCTGCAAGATAGTATCCAGTAAAAGCATTTGAAATAATTTATTATCAACATTTTTTTCCATGCGAATCAATCTTACTCAAAAGAGACACTCCATATTTTAAAATGAGTTAAACCCAAATCTACACATACTATTCTTATTTACTGTTATTTAGACTTTCTACGCCCCATATAAATCCCAAAGTTTAATCTAATCTTAACAACCTAAAATTAAATAAATAAAAGAAGTTATTTTGATTTTGGAGCTTTCTTTGTCTCCATGGCTTGGACAATAGTCTTTAAGACAAAACTAGAAATAAGATTTTAAAAAAAAATGTATTAAGTAAATTGTTGTTAAGTTGAGGTCCCTAATAATTTGTAGGCTAAAAATCATTCTTTAAAATTTATCAACTTCCAACTCTAACTTTCCAACTATAACTTTTTAGGGCTTTATAAAATTTAAAATATAATTTGTAGTAATCTCATCATTATTGTTAATATTAGTTATTGAATAACAAGAGTAACGAAAGAAATACCACATAAATAAGAAAGCTAATAACTTATTAATTAATCCCACATAGACATCCAGGGGATAAACTTATTATTATTTTTCTTAAACATGACAAATAAACAAATGAGTTTTCCATATAGTCTTATAGGATGTATTTTGATAGCATATTTGTGGATTAATTGGGGTGATTTTAGCTATAAAATCTTTCTAAAATGTTTAAACAGGATAAATTTAAAAGTGGGGTTTCTTTAGGTCATTGGTGGGGGACAAATAGTATCGCTCTATACTTTTTATTGTCAAACAAACCAAGACAAAGATATTCAACAATTGCTCAGCCCAAAAAAATTGTGACTATAATATCTAAAATATTGGTGCTATTTGCACCCAAATTTTTACTCAGAACATCTTTTTTTGCTAAAAAGTTTATTACTAAAATATTCATAAAATAATTTATTATTAATTAAAATTAGGAATGATTATTTTTTAAATTTTATTTAGAGTAATGTTAGACTTACAACATTTATATAACTCAAACTCTACAATTTAATGAGGCAGCCTACATGGTAAAAATTCACTAAATGAGAAAAAAACAAAAAAAAATGATGGAAGTTACGTTTCTAATAGGATTTTAACACTTTGACACTTTAGGTTATAGAGTTTAGGTTATATAAATGTTATAAGTCTAGCATTACTAATTTTTTTTTTCCTTCTTCTTATCTCTTTACATACTTTAAAGTTCTTTTCCTTTATTGTAAATTTTTTATTAAGCAATAATATGTATAAGTTTATTATTCCTAACTTTTTCTTTGTTAAATGGTATTTTTATGGGATTAGAGACAAACATAAAATTACAATGAGAACCCATATATATAATTTTCATTACTCTTATGCAATTGATCTCTTTTTGAATGGATGACTTGTGACATTACCTTTTTATTACTTATCTTCACATCTCTAACAAGCATCTCTTCAATTCGCTTTTTCAATTTATTTGCTTCATGAAAAATTTGAATTCCTCAAGTATTTTCTGCCTTATATATATATATGGGAAATGTCCAAGGTGCATTTGATGTATCGGTATAATTTGGTAAATTGTGTATAAAAATTTTAAATGTTTATATAAAAGTTGTAAACCAAACAAAAAGTTATAAATATTGTAAAAAAAAATCATTTATAATTTTTATATGAGTGTATCAGTACTTCAAATGCACCATAGAATGACTGGTATGGTTGAGCTCGATGATAGATTCTTTCCTCTACCTATTTTGGAACATAAGGGAAAAGTCAGCAATCAAGAGTGAAAATTAGACTCGTTTAAGGGAGCCAGTAACCTCCAAGTGTTTATGGACTATATTTTGAGAATAAAAATGATGTCCTCTGTTCTTTATTCTGTGTCCTTAAATAGGATAACAATTACAACTATCTTAAGATTTCATAGGCACTTGCCAAAAGAATAGCAAGGCTTATCTACTTTCCTAACTCCTTGACACTACTAAAGCAATTGTAATTTGACTTATTCTAAACAAAATATCAGCAACAGTTATTGACTATTCATGTAGAAAATGTTGACTAATTCAACCATGGAATTAGAACTTGTGACAACTCCCTCCTCCTTAAATTTTAGCCTTGTCCTCAAGGCTAAGATTTGGAAATTGATTCCTGATGTAGTCACGATCTACCCACGTAGCTAGAGAAAAACCCTTCCAATGGATTAAAACTTCCTACTTTCTCTTCTTTACTCCTCTGTCCAGAATAGCTTATGGAGTTGGGATTATTCAGTCACTAGCTGTATCAACCATAGGCAATTGTGGGTCCACCTCTTCGTCTCCAATTTTTTTTCTTAAGTAAAGAGACATTAAAAATAGGATGTATTCTTGAAGTACTTGGCAATTCCAATTCATAAGCTACCTTGCCAATTCTTTGCAGAATTTTGAAAGGCCCGAAATATTTTGCCAAGTGTTTCATATTCTTCCTCATAGATAAAGAAAGTTGCCTATATGGTTGTAACTTCAAGTGCACTGTATCTTCTATTGAAAATTGTTTCTCTCTGTGTTTGGAGTCATAAATTTATTTTATTCGAGTTCAGGCCTCTTTGATACATCTCAAAGCTTCTTGGACTATCTTATCTCTTTCCTTGAATTCTTCATCTACAGCTGCAACCTTGGTTGTACCTAAACATAAGTTAAGAGTGAAGGAGGAACAAGAACATAAACCACTTCAAATGGTTTTCGTCGAATAGTCAAATGCCAGCTAGTATTATAACAAAACTTAGCCCATGTGAGCCACTTTGTCCAATTTTGAGGCTGAGAACTAGTAAAGCACCTAAGATACATCTCTAAAGTTCTATTTACCACTTCACTCTGCCCATTTGTTTGAGGATGGTAATTAGAACTAAAATTAAAAGATGTGCCGTTGAGTTGAAATAATTATCTCCAAAATTGACTAGTGAATGTAGCATCTTGATCACATACAATTGATCGGGGCATCCTATGCAACTTGAAAATGTTGTCAAAGAAAACTCTAGCAACTCTATTAACAGTATAAGGATATGAAATGGCAATAAAATGAGTGTATTTAGAAAGCCTATCAACTACTGCCAAGATAGCTTTTTTTTTTTTTTTTTTTACCCTTGGAAGGAGGCAACCCATCAATGAAATCCATCTATATGTCATCCCACACTTATTCAGGTACTGGCAGGGGTGTTAAGAGTCCAGCAGGTGCAAGTTGTTCTCCTTTGAGCCTTTGACAAATATCACAATTTCTAATAAATTTTGTAATTCTTTGCCTCATTGCTATCTAATAAAAATTGGATCGGATTTGCTGCAATGTTTTGTGAAAGCCCTCATGAGTCCTTTCATGAAATTGTTCCAAGAGAATAGGAATTAGAGAAGAATCTATTTCAAGATATATCCTATTTTTGGAAAATATTATGTTATCTTGGAGCTTCCATGGTCCCATTGCTTCACCATCCTTGATTAGCTGCACCAAGTTTTGGAGCTTTGAGTTTGTCCGAATTTCATCTTTAATTGCTTCAACCCAAATAGGAACAACTTGGGAGATGGCACAGATTTGTGCTATCTTAGTTTCTGGCCTTCTGGAAAGGGCATTAGTAACTATATTTTCCTTTCTGCTCTTGTATTCCACAACAAAGTTAAACCCTATCAACTTGAAAAGCCATCTTTGCTGAGATGCTATTGTCATTTTTTGAGCCCACAAATGCTTCAAACTTTGATGATCAGTGCGCACCACAAATTGACGTCTTAAAAAATAAGGCCGCCATTTTTGGACTGCTAGAACTAGGGCTAAAATCTCCTTCTCATAAGTGGATAATAGGAGATGTTTCCTTTGGAGTGCATTGCTATAGAAAGCAATAGGTCTGTCTGGTCTTAGGACTGCACCAATTCCTGTTCCTGAAGTATCACATTCAACAATGAACTGTTTTGAAAAATCAGGTAAGGCCAGGACAAAGGCACAACTTACAATCTTTTATATGGAATGATGATACAGAGATTGCATTCATAAAGCTTAAGGAAGCACTAAGCTGTGCCTCTGTCCTAGCCTTACCTGATTTTTCAAAACAGTTCATTGTTGAATGTGATACTTCAGGAATAGGAATTGGTGCAGTCCTAAGACAAGACAGACCTATTGCTTTTTATAGCCATGCAATCCAAAGAAAGCATCTCCTATTATCCACTTATGAGGATGACATTTTAGCCCTAGTTCTAGTAGTTCAAAAATGGCGGCCTTATTTATTGGGACGTCAATTTGTGGTGCGCACTGATAATCAAAGTTTGAAGCATTTGTGGGCTCAAAAAATGACAATAGCAGCTCAGCAAATATGGCTTTTCAAGTTGATGGGTTTAACTTTATTGTGAAATACAAGAGCAGAAAGGAAAATATAGTTAATGATGCCCTTTCCAGAAGGCTAAAAGCTAAGACAACACAAATCTGTGCCATCTCCCAAGTTGTTCCTCTCCGGGTTGAAGAAATTAAAGATGAAATTTGGACAAACTCAAAGCTCCGAAACTTGGTGCAGCTAATCAAGGATGGCAAAGCAGTGGAACCATGGAAACTCCAAGATAACATCATATTTTTCAAAAATAGGATATATCTTGAAACAGATACTTCTCTAATTCCTATTCTCTTGGAACAAGTTCATGGAAGGACTCATAAGGGCTTTCACAAAACATTGCAGTGAATTCGTTCCAATTTTTATTGGATAGGAATGAGGTAAAGAATTAAAGAATTTATTAGAAATTGTGATATTTTTCAACGGCACAAAGGAGAACAACTTGCACCTGCTGGACTCTTACAGCCTCTGCCAGTACCTGAAAAAATGTGGGATGACATCTTTATGTATTTCATTGATGGGTTGCCTCCTTCCAAGGGTAAAAAAAACCATCTTTGTAACAATTATTAAACTCCCCTTACAAGCCAAATTTAGCATCTTTGTAAGGAGAGGGTGCTCATAGGCTTATAAGCCAACAACTAATCCCATACTTAATTGATGTGGATCATAACATACTATTACGCTTCTGACACTGACGTCCACGATGGCCTACTCTGACCTTTCCAGGTCGCCCTTTCCCAGGTCACCCTCTCCGCAACATGGGCCAAGAAGGAGCCAGGAGAGCTCCAGGAGGGAGCCAGGAGAGCTCCAGGAGAGAGCCAAGAGAGCTCCAGGAGAGTGTATGTGGGGGAGCCAGGAGAGCTCCAGAAAAGAGAGCCAGAGAGCTCTAGTATCAGAGTGAGGACTCCAGAGAGAGTTCAGGATCAGAACCAGAGAGTTCTGAGAGAGTGAGAGAGCCAGGAGAGCTCCAGGAAATAGTTTAGGGGAGTTTTTGTGTAAATCTTGTGTATTGATTTTCTCTGTTAATACAAGTCAATTTTCTCCCAGAAATCTGTTCTAAGTTTGTATTGCATCCCCAACAAAAATGACAAACAATTATAACCATGGCTCACAAAACCTAGGAATGGTCTGTACAATTAATGACAAACAAGGAGAATAAGATGAAATTATACATATAGTACAAGAATATTATTAATCAATCCATTAATGAGTTATAAAGAAAGTACGTAATCCCATAAGCTGTATATCCTATCTAACTGTTGATAGTTATACTCATTGTTTTATGTTGAATAATCAGAGGCTAAATATGGTTTAAATTTGGTATTCAACGAGAATTTTAAAGCAACCAAGTTGTAAAATAGATTAAGAGGGCGTAAACCATCCCATCCTTTCCTATGATTCCAATTCCATCATTTCCTGTGATTCCACTTAAGGTGGAATTGGAATCACAGAAAAGGATGAGACGGTAGGCCTAATGATGAGGGATGATGAGGGAGTGAAGAGACATTGGTTTTGCAAAGGATTTCAATGGCTTTGGAGACAGAGTTGGTGGGAAAGGAGGACAATTAGTGTGATATATAAAACCCCAGTTCATGTATATATGATTTCATTTCCATACAATCTATGATTTGATTAATTAACAGATAATTAAGAATTATTTAAATTTAATATCATTAAAACCTTTTTAATTTTAGAATTTTTATCCAATCAAAATTCCTTTTTTTTATCAGGGATTATCCATATATAGAACTATCCAATAGTTCTAATTTGTAATTTCAGGGGATTAAGATGCTTTTATTCATTCTGTTTTCTTAAAAACTTATCTTTATCCAATAAGAATTTGATCTCATGAAAACTTTATACCTTTGTTGGATTTCGATAATTGAGCATAGGATTAAGAAAAAAATTAATCTAAAGATAAAATAGTATTTAAGGAGTAAAATATAACATATATATGTGTGTGTGTGTGTGTGTGTGTGTGTGTGTGTGTGTGTGTGTGTGTGTGTATATTAGAGGGACAAAGAAAAAAACAACTAATTAGGTTGTATTTGTATTATCCTAAATAAGATAATTTTCTTATTAGTCGAGTGGAGAACACATATTTGATTATTTTTGTTGACAAATAATAGAAAATTTTAATTAATCTTTTTCACAGTTTAGTTAGAATGAATCGAATTCACAAGTTTTGAAATTCAACTTTTAAGAAAAAAATATAACAGGGAAGGATTTGTTGATCTCGGCACAATTCTAAAATATTGCATAATGATTTTATGAATGTGTTAAAACTTAATTTCTTTGCAGTTTCGGACTTGATAATGTAAATGGCTATACGTGTACGGCCCATGGATCTTGTGCACAATTTTCTTGCTCTTAATTAACTCGGAGATGCAAAAACTGCTCGCCGTTGCAGTTGCACAGAGGATTCCACCAGAGAAACTAGTGTGCCTCAGCAGCCCATGGAAGTTACAACAGAAGTAACAAAATGAAGGGACTTTTCAGAGGCATCCAGCCTCTTCTGTGTGTAGAGATGTCATTTCATTAGGCCAACCATCACATCCTTTCCTGTGATTCCTTCATTCCACTTGAGTGAAAGTGGAAGGAATCACAAGAAGGATGAGACGGTAGGCCTACTGAAGCGAATTAACTAAGGTGAAATTTGAGGGAGAGCCATTGGTGTTTCAAAGGTTCAAGAGTTGTTGGGAAGAGAGGATGAGAAGGCTAAGAAAACATCTCTTCATATATATAGGATTATAGTTTGCATGCAATAAACTATTTAAATAATTTAGAGATATTAATTAAGAATTATCTAACTTTAATCTGATAATTATCTTTTTTTATTTTAGAATCTTTATCCAGTATAATTTCGTTTTTCCATTAAAATATATACAATTATCTTCCAATTTGTATTCTAGCATGATTAAAAAACTTTTATTTATTTTATTATCTTAAGAAGTTCTCACCCAATAAGAATTTAATCTCACAAGAAGCTTTACATCTTTGATGTTTTTCGATAGTAGAGTATAGGATTAAGAAAAAAAATATTAATTTAAAAATAAAATAATATTTAGTAGAGTGAAATGTAACAGTATATTCTTTTAGATGGATAAAAAATATTTCAACTAATTAGGTTGTAATTGTATCATCCTAAATAACTTTCTTATTGTTTGAGTGGAAAACACATATTTAATTAATTTTTAAAGTTAAAGACAAATAATAATAAATTTTAATTAATCTTTTCCACAGTTTGGTCAAATTGTATCGAATTCACAAGCTTCAAAAATTCAACTTTTGAAAAAAAAGTACAAAATAATATTGTTATTATAAAAAGTACAAAATAACATTTGAAGACCCCTTCTGTCAAATTTTTCGTTAGAATAAATTTTAAAATATTATGGTTAGAACTCAAGACCTCCTAAATTTTAAAGGGTTTGTTCTACCATCTGGCTACAAGATATTTCTGTTTAAAGTCAACAACAATATATATTTAAGCTATAGATTAGCAAAATCAATTATATATATTTTAAAGGGTTTGTTCTACCACCTGACTACAATATATTTTTGTTTAAAGTCAACAACAATATATATTTAATCTATAGATTATGCAAAGTCAATTATATATAAAATAAGCTAAATTTTAGCTTGTTAGCGTTTAAACTTAGGACCTCTTATCTTATACATAGTATGCTCACCACCAGGGTACAATATTTTTTATGTATAGAGTTAACAAGAGGAAGCTATAATTGATTAAAATTAATTATACATCTATACATTTTAATTAATTTATTAAAATAAATTAATAAATTTATTAATAAGAATTAATAAATTAAAATAGATTAAAATAAAAATTAATACAATAAATTAATAAATCTATAGTTCCTCTTATTCAATTTATAATTGATTAAAATTAATTAAATTTTTTATTAATTTATTAAAATAAATTAATAAATTTATTAATAATAAATAAAAATATATTAAAATAAATATCAAACAAAAATAAATTAATAAAATTTATATTAAAATAGAAATGAAACAAAAATAAATTGATAAATTTATGGTTCCTCTTGTTCAATTTATAATTGATTAAAATTAATTATAAGTTTTAATCAATTTTTTTAAATAAATTAATAAATTTATTAGTAAGAATTAATAACTTAAAGTAAAAACAAAAATAGATTAAAATAAATATTAAACAAAAATAAATTAATACATTTAGATATAATAAAAATTAAACAAAAATAAATTAATAAATTCATGGTTCCTCTACTCACTACAAATGAGATATGAGATAGACATGTTTCATAAGTATAATAAGAAGCTCTATTATTTAAATACATTTTTGTTCTTTTAACCATAAAAAGTTGTTTGGTCCAGTGGTTGGAAGTCTTTGTGATAGCTTAGACTATTGGGTTTGAGTCCCTCCATTGCCTTTCTTTTAAAACAAAAATTTTTATGTTGGATGGAATCCGTTGACAAATCTGACGGAAGAGGTCTCTATGATAAATTTTGAAAATGTCAGGGGTATCCCATGTGATAAACAGTAAATATGAATGAAATTAAGCTAAAACTTAAGGGCATCTATGTGATTAATCCAAATAATATTCTTAAATATATTATTTGTTTACTCACATGAATCATATAGTCAGTAGTATTCATTATTGTCAGAATTCTCTCATGTATATAATATAGTCAGTTACCTAAGGAAGCTTCTCAAAATTCTGTTGATTATAGCTAAATATTTTTCAGAAGACATATTTGATATCCTACTAGTTTTAATTATTTTCTAAGAAAAATGTTGTCATGTTTTAAAATAAGAAGGAAAAGGAGAAGAATTTTTTTTTTTTTGGGTCAGTATAGTCTACAACGGAAATTTAAACGGTCATTTCTAAATTCATGTCGAAATTAACAGAATGTTCTCTTTGCAATGAAGCTGAGAAGTCTTTGCAGGTTTGGATTCCAAAGCTACATATGGGATGGGTTTTAAATTGATTGGGTATGGCATGAGGTGAATACCCACCAATCAGGATCTGGGTGGAATGGGTTATCCAACTCTCCGCACTTTAAGATGGGTTAGCCATCAAATCCATGATTTTTTTATTAATTTAATTTAAACTATATAAGTAATTTAATTTTTCACAAAAAAATTAAATCCATATCGTATAGAATAAATTTAGTTTAACTGATATTTAATTATTAATTTAAATAAACAAATAAATTTATTTTTTAGATGGATTTTTTATTATTAATAACAAGATGTTTTAAAGCTGGGAGAGATTAATTAAGTTATAGAGGAGGAGGAGAAAGTGAAGGGAATTGAAAAAAGCGGATTTTGATGATTTTTATGTGAAAAATAATAGATAGAGAAAAAAAATAAAAGGAAATGAATAAAATTTTAGTATTTCGTAAAATAAAAAATAAAAGATCATGTAAAAGAAGAACGGAAAGAACACAATACAAACATAGTCAAAGCCTTTTTATAAGAAATTTTTAAATTAATTATCAATTTATATCCTGAACTTAAGTTTGATATGAATCAGGTCATTTATTTAAAATCAACGTATCTGAAAATCTATCTGAATGATAGAGGGGTCAATTGACGAAAGCTTTCTACCATTTATATTAAAAATCAATACACACAAGCATCCCTCTAAACAGGCACCCCTGCGCTTGGGGTGGCCCAGGCATCCCGCTCGACATATCTTAACATACAAAAAGGCGCTGACATGGGGCCCAGTCGGTCCAGGGCGGTATGTCCTTTTGGGCTGACTTGGTACCTGGACTTGGGTTTGTTTTGAGGTTGGGTCTGGATTGTGAAAATTATCTCCTACAACTATCACATGAAAAATTTATAGTATTATTATTTAAGTCTCATCAAATCTCTTTTTGAGTCTCATTTTTTAATATATTTTAAATAATTTTAAACTTATCCCTTTTCTTTAATGCCTATTTACATTAAAGCACGTTATTGTCCTTTTTCAGGTTTATTTTATCTCAAATCTCCTTAAAGAGATCTAATAAATAATTTTTTTTTTCATCATCAATTTGATTTAAATTAGATCATAACAATATTTTATAAATGCCTAAAACTTTTGCTTCGGATTTAATGCAAATGTATCAGAGTTGTGATTCGATGTCGTTCGGAAGTAGGCGATGCAGCAATAAATTTCAGTTAGAGTCTTGTAATTAGATTGATTTACATTTAGAACGGTAATAGAAAAACTAAAATAGAGAGAAATAAAAGAAACTGTCTTTACTGATCACTGAGAAGATTTGCACCTCATATAGCTAGGACTCTAATAACAGTCCAGAAGCATGGGTCGCGTCTCTCAAAAAAATGAAAAAGCAAAAAATTTCAGAAGAATGTCTTTGGGCTTTCAAGAAGATGAAAATACAAAGGATAACAGGTGTTTACTGTATCAGTTATTTAATTAATTATAAATTAATTGATAAAACTTTGCCAAAATTTTACTGCTCGTATCAGGTTATTTGATGAAGTTTAAAGAGAAGCACCATGAACCATGAAGGGAAAGAAGTTTTACGGTTCTTTATATGGATTTATTAGGAAAAATAGATAACTTAAATAAGGGTAGTTTTAGAATTATCTCATATTTATTTAAAAAGGGGCTTAAAAAAAGATTTTATGGAACTTGAATAACAATATTCAAAATTTAGTTAAACATAATTTTAAATTAAATAATTGATGAAACAAGTGATCTGTAAAATTGCATTTTTATGATTAAATCTTGTAGTTTATGCATAAAGTTTTTCACTTTTTTTTTGTAGTAATTTTATAATTATTGTACAACATAAAACTATATAAATTTGTTTACTTATTTGGATTCAATTTTGAATTTTGTAGATAAAAGTTTAATTATATTACTTTAGAATTATTGATGCACTATATATATACATATACACGTTTAGGTTCAAATGGTCCGTCCACACTTTAATTTACTTCTCCATTGCATAAGCTACATAATTTGGGACTAGATAGATGGTCAAGAAGGTTGTTATATATTTTTGCTACCTCCTAACCGGGAGGAAGATGTATTTTAAGTTATATTCTTTGTTAGGTAGCCTATTATAATGGGCAATCCCCTAAGCTCTGTGAAATCATCGCTCATAAATAGGGTTTGGGTAATTCAATTTCAATCAACTACTTCCTCAGCCTTTTGAAAATGCATAAATAAATCCCTCGACTGTTTGCCACCATTTTCTATAAGGATAAATGTGTAAATTAATCAATCCACTCAATAATAATAGAAATTTGGAAATTTAGCCGGCCACCAACCATCTCCATCCATTCCTCCACCTTGAAGCCCAGCTGAAATCCTTCACACACAGCTCACTCTTCACCAGAAAATCACCATCAACAACCGAGAACCTTCTTTCATCAAGCCGCTTCACCGGATGGGAATTTTGTTATGCACAAGCGGAAGCGATAACCAACAGAATAACCCAAAATGCACAACACAACTATGCCAGATTTGAATATAATAGCAACAAAAGAGGCAACAAATCAACCACAATGCAGAAATAGAAAACACACCAGGATTTAACGAGGTTCGGTATTAGTACCTACGTCCTCGAGCGCCGCTGAATAAACTTTCCACTATCTTCAAAGAGAATTACAAACTTTTGGGTCACAATACAAATACCACAACTATTGGGCCAAACTGCAATTACCCAAATAGTTGGGCCAAACGTAATTACCCAAACAATTGGGCAATACTACAAATACCCAAAATCAAAAGGGGAAAAACAAATATTACAAACTTTAAGGTCCTTACGGAAAGGCCCTTAAACTATGAGGTCTTATATGTAAGACCTTACAACTTTAGGGGGTGGAGGATATTTCTCTTGGTACACTCATAACTCTCCTACTTGGCTTCTTTTATAAGCCCAAAGGAGTCCCAAGTATTTCTATTTGAGCAATGTGGGATCCCTCACATTGCTTATAGCATTGGCTAAAGAGCCAATACTCCAACAATTCTCCACCTTGGCGATTTAGCCAATCCACCACAATACTCTTCTTTTTCCCATATTCTCTATCACAGCAGCAACGCCTCCAAATGCGCCCAATGGCGCGGTCAAACAGGCACAATGTTGATCAAGTCCAAACAATGACTGAACTTGATCGCTGTCACAACCTTAGTCAACATATCTGCGGGATTCTCGGCAGTCCCAATCTTCTGAAGTAAGATTCTCCCTTCATCAATGATCTCCCGCACAAAATGATACCGAACATCAATATGCTTCGTACGAACATGGAACACTGGATTCTTCGCTAAGTGGATAGCACTCTGACTGTCAGAATAAAGAGTGATCTTCTTCTGCCCAAGTCCCAATTCATCCAGCAATCCCTGTAACCAAATAGCTTCCTTCACAGCCTCTGTCATAGCCATATACTCTGCCTCTGTAGTAGACAAAGCTACTGTAGACTGTAAAGTAGACTTCCAACTCACTGGTGCTCTTGTAAGAGTAAACACATAACCGGTTGTCGACCGACGTTTATCCAAATCACCAGCATAATCTGAATCAACATAACCAATAGCATACTGACCACATGTATCATCTCTCTCAAACACTAAGCCAACATCTACGGTTCTCAACAAATACCGTAGAATCCATTTCACTGCTTGCCAATGTCCTTTACCAGGATCATGCATATACCTGCTCACAACTCCAACTGCATGTGAAATATCGGGTCTCGTACATACCATGGCATACATCAGGCTACCAACTGCATTAGCATACGGAACTCGAGACATATACTCTCGTTCCTCATCTGTACTAGGAGATAAAGATGCACTGAGCTTCATATGAGGAGCAAGTGGGGTACTTACAGGTTTTGACTGCTCTGTAATGCCAAACTGCTGTAATACCTTCTTCAGATACTGCTTCTGAGTCAAACAAATCTTGCTTCTCCCTCTATCTCTGCTAATCTCCATGCCAAGAATCTTCTTAGCTTCACCCAAATCTTTCATCTCAAACTCTCGATTCAACTGAGTCTTCAACTTTGCAATTTCTTCGACATTCGTCGAAGCTATCAACATATCATCAACATACAAGAGTAGATAAATGAAAGAACCATCACGTAGCCTCCGAAAATATACACAATTATCAAATTTGCTTCTTGTGTACCTCTGACCCATCATAAACCGATCAAATCGCTTATACCACTGTCTGGGAGATTGCTTCAAACCATAAAGCGATCTTTTCAGTTTACAAACCAAGTTTTCCTTACCAGCAACTTTGAATCCCTCTGGCTGAGTCATATAGATTTCCTCTTCCAAGTCACCATGTAAAAATGCAGTTTTTACATCCAATTGAACTAGTTCCATATTCATCTGAGCTACCAAGGCCAACAAAATTCTAATGGAAGAATGTTTCACAACTGGAGAAAATACCTCATTGTAGTCAATTCCTTCCCTCTGAGCGTAGCCTTTAGCCACCAACCTTGCCTTGTAGCGGACGTCATTCTTGTCAGGAAATCCATCTTTCTTTGCATATACCCATTTGCACCCAATTGCCTTTTTACCCTTCGGTAGTTGAGCTAGCTCCCAAGTTTCATTCTTCTGAAGAGACTGCATCTCTTCCCTCATAGCTGTCTTCCACTCATCAACTTCAGAACATCTGACTGCCTCTCTATAAGTGGAAGGAACATCAGCATCTACAATTGGAAGTGCATAGGCCACCATATCAGCAAATCGAGCAGGTCTGCGAATCTCACGTCTTGGCCTATCAATTGCAATAGATTCTTGTTGCTGTTGAGGTTCCTGAGTAGAACCCTCACCATCATCTCCCAAATCTCCCTCTGTCACAGGAGTACCATCATCTGTCTCAACAGATCTAACTGGGTTCAATGTCGTCGTTTCAAACTCCACCTGCTGCTGAGTATGCTCCACCTGCTGTGGAGTACCATTCAACTTTGTCTGATTTTCTGATTTCTTCAACATTGAAGACTCATCAAATGTCACATCTCTGCTGGATACAATCTTCCTCGAACTAGGACACCATAGACGATATCCTTTCACTCCCGAAGCAAATCCCAAGAAAATCGCTTTCTTGGCTCTAGGATCCAGCTTAGATTCTTTTACATGATAATATGCAGTGGAACCAAAAACATGTAAAGAATCATAATCAGAAACAGGTTGTCCAGACCATACCTCCAATGGAGTTCTATCACCAATAGCAGCTGATGGTAGACGATTAATGAGATGACACGCATAAGTCACAGCCTCAGCCCAAAACTCTTTGCCCAACCCAGCATTGGACAACATACACCGAACCTTCTCCAGCAATGTCTGGTTCATGCGTTCTGCCACCCCGTTCTGCTGCGGTGTACCTCTAACAGTAAAATGACGTACAATACCCTCATCTTGACACAATTTCAAAAACAGATCACTGCAATACTCACCACCATTATCTGTTCTGAGATGCTTGATCTTCTTACCAGTCTGTGTCTCAATCATCTTTTTCCATTTAAGGAAAACACGAAGTACATCATCTTTTGATTTCAAACAATACACCCAAGTTCTTCTGGAAAAGTCATCAACAAAAGTAACAAAATAGTGCCTACCTCCCATTGATGCGGTCTTGGTAGGTCTCCACACATCTGAGTGAACATAATCAAGAATACCCTTGGTATTATGAATAGCGGTGCCAAATTTTACTCTCTTCTGCTTTCCCAGAATACAATGCTCACAGAAATCCAGCTTGCAGGTCTTTGCACCTTTCAATAAGCCTCGTTTCACCAAACTGAATAAGGCTTTCTCACCTGCATGTCCCAAACGCATATGCCACAGTCTCGTGATCTCTGAATCTTTATCATTATCAGAAACCATAGCAGCTGATCCAATAACCGTATTACCATTATAGTAATACAAGTTGTTTCTCCTAGTGCCTTTCAATACCACAAGAGCGCCTGAAGTGACCCTCAGAATACCATCTCGAATAGATATACCACAGCCTTTAGATTCCAAGGCTCCCAAAGAGATGAGATTCTTCTTCAACTTCGGTACATACCGAACCTCTGTCAGAACTCTAGTCAGTCCATCATGATTCCTCAAACGGATCGAACCTATCCCAGCAGTATGGCAAATATCATCATTGCCCATATACACAACTCCACAATCAAGCTGTTCAAACTGAAAGAACCAATCCCGATGTGGACACATATACAATCCGAATCCATAATCCACTCATCAGAAACAGAAGTAGATGGATGACCAACTAGACAAATATCTGAATCACTATCATCCTCACGCTCAACAACACATGCATCAGAAACAGCCTTGCCCTTTTCTTTCTTTTTCAACTTAGGACAATCTTTCTTCCAATGCCCTTTCTCACGACATAAGGCACACTCATCTTTTCCTAATCTACCCCTCGACAAAGATTTTCCCCTTTTTCCTGGTTTCCTACTTTGACTACGCCCTCTCACTGTCAATGCATCTACTGACTCATCCCTATGTTCCCTTTGGTCTTTCTTACGAATTTCATAATTCAACAAAGCAAAACAAACTTCTTCAAAGACAGTTTATCTTTCCCATGGATAAGAGTAATGCACAAATGATCTAATTCATCCGGAAGTGATCCAATCAATAGCATAGCCTTAATTTCATCTTTGAATGTTTCATCTAAGTTTAACAAATCAGCAATTAACTTATTAAACTCATCAATATGAGAACTGATGCTCGTACCTGGTTTCAACTGGAGACGGAACAATCTCTTCAATAGATACAGCTGATTCTCATTGCTTTTCTTCATATATTTGTTTTCTCCAGCGCCTTCCACAGTTTGCTTGCAGATGTCTCCTTAGTGAACGGATACTTCTGTTCTCTACACAAGCAAGAGCGAATCAACCCACAAGCTTTTATATTCAGCCTGTCCCAATCTCTTGCACTGATATCTTCTGGTTTTGTTTCTTCCATAACAATATCCAAATCCTGCTGATACAACCCGTCCAACACCTCACTCTGCCATAAGCCGAAATTATTTCGGCCATCAAATTTTTCAACATCTATTTTTGCATTTGTCACAGTCACTGTCTTCTCAGATACAGTAGACGATGAAGCCATTACTACCTCTCACAAACAAGCTCGATACACAAATCACCAATAACCAAGCTCCAAACAAACTATTATATTCAATAACTAGCAATCCAAAATCAACAGCCCAGAACAGTAGTAAGTGCTTCAATGAAATAGCCACTAACTACCCACAACCTTCGGCTCTGATACCAATTGTTATGCACAAGCGAAGCGATAACCAACAGAATAACCCAAAATGCACAACACAACTATGCCAGATTTGAATATAATAGCAACAAAAGAGGCAACAAATCAACCACAATGCAGAAATAGAAAACACACCAGGATTTAACGAGGTTCGGTATTAGTACCTACGTCCTCGAGCGCCGCTGAATAAACTTTCCACTATCTTCAAAGAGAATTACAAACTTTTGGGTCACAATACAAATACCACAACTATTGGGCCAAACTGTAATTACCCAAATAGTTGGGCCAAACGTAATTACCCAAACAATTGGGCAATACTACAAATACCCAAAATCAAAAGGGGAAAAACAAATATTACAAACTTTAAGGTCCTTACGGAAAGGCCCTTAAACTATGAGGTCTTATATGTAAGACCTTACAACTTTAGGGGGTGGAGGATATTTCTCTTGGTACACTCATAACTCTCCTACTTGGCTTCTTTTATAAGCCCAAAGGAGTCCCAAGTATTTCTATTTGAGCAATGTGGGATCCCTCACATTGCTTATAGCATTGGCTAAAGAGCCAATACTCCAACAAATTTTTCTTTTTCCCGATCTGTGTCCAGCCATCATTGTGAGCAACATAGCCACCCACATTACCACTCCATCTGCTCCACCATGACCCGATCCCATTAACACTCAACCGAGAAGCCACCACACAAAGCTTCTCCTTCCTTCATCGGTAATCCCTCTCCATCTTGCCTTCATCTCCAAATGTCTTTCCGATCTAACCACCATAGCTTCTCCGATCAAGCTTCCCCCAACAAACCAATAACAATCATCCTCCACTCATTACCATTTCCTTCACCAGGAACAAATCCAATCACCCTTGCCTTCACAGCACCCGATCCGCTAAAAGCTCCATTCATCGACTCTGATCTCCTCCTCGCTTCTCCGATAAAACCAAGAGCAGCTAGCTTCCACCCAGCCCTTTTCCGATCATCTTCTCCAAAGACCACCCACCCACCAAACCCAAAACTGAATCACACTTCCATCCCGATTTTCCATTCAAATAAATAAATAAAACAATTTATTTGTTGATTTCCTCTTAAAATATTAAAAAGAGTACTTTGTCTGCCATTAAGAAATTCATAAGGCTTATAAGGGTAATTATAACATGCATTTTCCTATAGAAAATGGTGGCAAACGGCTTGGGATGTTTACAATGTATTTTTTAACAGGTTGGGGAAGTTGTTGATTTAAAAGCCCAAATCTTATCTGTAAGTGATGATTTCATAAACTTGGGAGTAGTTTCTGATGATTATAATTGCAAATCATCTACATTTCCCTAAGCTTTAAGAATCTTGAGATATGTGCCAATTCTGAATTTCGCGTTTGATATACTTCTCATTTTTTCTTTTCTTAAATAAACAGCTTATAAGTTGATTTAATACTACATAAATTGCAGTGTCTCCCAAATTTCAAAAATCCTAAATGCATTCCTACAGCATGTTATTAATTTATTTTATTTTTATTTCCTACGATGTTAAGTTCTTGATTTTATTTTATGAGATTTTATCTTTGCTACCTTAAATTAATATAGAATTCATCTTTTCCGCATTCAACTAGATTCTTAAATCGCATCTCAATTTTTTTAATTAAGATTATTTCTCATTTATTATTTTCCTAGGGTTATGGGCTACGAGCAACTTAAAGAATGAAAGATGAACCATTATTACTACATCATTGTGGAACACTATTTTGTCGCATAATTCACTTAAACGTTATCAATCAATTTACATAATACAAAAAAGAATTCAAGTTGAGAAACTTGAAGAAACAGAGTCAACAGAGAACTTGAAGAAATAAAGCCGTAACTCTCAGACCCCTAATGGCTGCATCAAGCCTGATTGAACAATCGTTAGGCACTCATCCGGCCAATCGTCCCTCTCCCTCCTACAATTGCACTTCTCCAACCTTTCTGTCTCTCCAGGATCCCCCAAATCAGTACCACTCAATTTCAGGATCCCCCATAATTGCCCCCAAATCATCATTCTCACACATACATACATACATACATACATATATATATATATATATATATAAAAGACAGTGGAGAGAACGATCAGAGGAGAAAGCGGGGATGTTGAAATTGAAGGGAGGAATTTGTGGGACTGAGGATGGTAGAAAGGAAGAATTGCGGGAAGGAAAAAGAGGGTTGGCCGAGGTAGCAAATTGAGGCAGAATCCTAGGTATGTGAAGATGCTATAAGACATGGAGCTAGATTGGGGGATTATATATAGTATAAGTTCTTAGAGAGGCAATTTCCAAAAACAAAAATAATATTCGATAGAGTTATAAAAATCAATTATATATATAATATTATCTATTGTTGTATATTAATTTATCCAACAAAAAATGATATAATATAATATCTTTTAATCATGAATATATATTTATCCGATACTAAATTATTAGTTAAGATATATATAATCCATACAACAATGTTACCTTGCTTTATGTGATGAGTATTGAAATTAACAAAGTTTTATCAAAGAAATTAAAATGATTTAAAGTGAATATATGTGTGTGTAGGGGTCCACCTTTATCAAATAATATGAAACTTGATTAGGCAAAAATTTGCAGATTTTAATTAATCCTTTTATTCTCTCCTAAGATATGCGCTTTTCCCCACAACTCTTTCCTAATCACCTCTCCAATGTAGTGATAAGACTGTGGAGAAGCAACGAGCAGCGGAGAGGATGGGATTATCTCTTAATTATTTAAGTTTATCTTTTAAGAAGTTATATCTCATCAATTTCGTTTTTGAAATATTTTAATCATTATCGGATAAAGAATCTTTTTTTTATTATAATTAACCATAAAATAATCCAATGATTTGTGTTTCAATCATATTAAATAATTCTATTTATTTTACTATCCCATAAGAATTTCAATCCAATTAAAAATAATTTAATGAAGCGAAGAAGCAGGAATCTGATCTGGGATAGTGAAGATGGTAATTAGGAGATGGTGATTTTGGACCCAAATATATATAGGATCCATACAATCTATAATTTAAAGAATTTGCAGATAATTATAAGAATTATCTACATTTAATTTTAAGATAATTAATCTCATTAAATCCTTTTTTATTTTATTATCTTTATCCAATAATTCTTTTATTAGGATTATCTATATATAGAATTTTATCCAATTATTTTTATTTCAGTGTGTTTAAAATACTTTCATTTATTTTATTGTCTTAAGAGGTCCTTATCCACTAAAAATTAATCTGATCTCATAAAATTAAATCTTTATTTACGGGACAGAGTTTGGCTTAGAGAAACTTCTAATCACGAAAATAACTTTTATGGTTTTTCATAACTCATCATAGGATTAACAAAAAAAATTAATTTAAAGATTAAATTATAATGCTAAATTATTTTTTAAGTTAAGAGATTAAAAATTAATTGATTAAGTTGGATACTTTGATATAATCGGATCTTTAGAGTTTATAAGATTTATAGGAAGTGATTAAAGCTGGCAGAGGATTAGGAGAAAAATATATTAATTTTCTGGGAGACAGAAAATAGGATTTCAATTTTAGAGTGACAAAATTAATATTCAAGCCCTAATAGTAATAGCCTCATGAAACCTTGCTCATTGAAGCGTCGGTACACAAGGGCGGGTAAGAATAAAACAAACCCAGACAAATCCTCCACAATGTAAAGACTCTTAAAAAATGAGAACCAGTTGAGGCAAACGTAAAACAAGGAAGGAGCCGTCAATGTTTAAAAACTCACCAAGAAAGGTAGATGACGTTGCTGCTGCTGCTCCTTCCCCTTCTGCTTTAGATTAACGCTCCAACTCTGTCGTTACACATTCATCAGGCCAACCCTCCCTTTGCCTTCTCCAATTGCATACTTCTACAATCTCACTTGTGAGATGGGAGAGAAGTGAAATTGAAGAAGGCAAAGAGATGGTTGGCCTGAGGATGCTAGTTATGGCCGAATCCAAAGTTAGAACCATTCATGCAGCCTACTTTTTATATATATATATATATATATATATATATATATATATATATGCTAGCTGTATAATCTACAATTTAAATGATTTAAGTTTTGTTCATCTTATTTATTAATTATCTTAACAATTATCTGCCCCTCTCTCTCTCTCTCTCTCTCTCTCTCTATACATATATCTATCTATCTATCTATCTATCTATCTAGTAGAATTATCCATAAAATTATCCAAAGCGGGAAGCCATTTACGCAAAGCTAAATGATAAAGGAGGACGAGAAGGATAAGAGAACTCACGTTCAAATATAATGGATGTCCATAAATATACCGTTTAAGGAATTAAGAGATATAATTAAGAGTTATCTAAATTAATATAATTAAATCCTTCTTTTAGAAGCTTTATCAAAAAGTAATTCATTTTTTTTATTATAATTATCCCTATATAGAATTATCCAACAAAACTAATTTGTATTTTATCATATTAAATAATTCTATTAAAGCCATTTAATTCAAAATTAATTATTATTACCATAAAGAGATGGTGGGCTTTATGAATGTGAGTTAAATAATTGATGAGTAATTCTATTCAGTCCCCACTTTTTAACTCTTTAACTTTTATTTTTTTTTAAATTTTTTTGACAATTTTATTCATTTTAATTTTTTTGCTACATATTGCATGTAGCGGACATTTAAGGTACTTCTTCCCTCTAGAACGGATAAGAAAACTAAAAACCATTATAACTGATTCTATAAATTGGAAACTTGTTTCTTCTTGAATTAAAAGTTGATGAAATACAAATTTACTATATACTTTATTTCCATTTCTACAGGAAAAAGATTCACTTACTTCACAAAGAGATACTACTTCATTGTAACATGCAATCCATTTTTCTTTTTCTAGGTCATGTCCAAATTTAGCTCAACTGGAGACAATTGAATCGAAATACAAATTTTTCACATTAATACGTCCCATTAAATTGAATGATATGACATTGCTGGAGAAACCACAGAAAGAGAATAAGAGGATAAAAGACAGATTATTTAAGGGATGAATCATCAAAGACATTATCATTACATATGAACGAACAAGAAGAATGCATATACAACAATGTAATCTTTAAAAAATAAAAAATAAAATAAAAAATACTTCTCTAAAGAAATATATGGCCTTGTGAACTGTAAAGAAAGGATTTATGGACCTTCCACAATCAAGCCTTGTTTGAGAATTTATGCATGATCAAGCACCCAAAGCAAAAATTTAAGACATAATATGACAAAATTATTCATTTAATTACTTTACTATTATCATTATACAGAGAAGAAGATGGAAATGATTCTTCACTCATAAACAAATTGGTAACTGACTTGAATGAGTTGTTTGCTCTTAAAACTCTTGGATCATTAAAATATTTCTTGGGATTTGAGGCTTACAGAGATGCTTCTGGTTTATATCTAACTCAAACCAAATATCTCAACAATTTCTTAGTTAAAAATACAATGGCAAAAGCTATTAAAAGTAGTATTATTCCTATATCATATGGGACAAAGCTTTCTTTATAAGATGGATCTCCATTTGAGTAGCCTTCTTTGTACGAAAGTATCATTAGTGCTTTACAATATCTTACTTTGACAAGACCAGATATTAGCAACAACTACTCAAACATTGGCAAGCTTTGAAGAAGGTGCTGAGTTATCTAAAAGGTATTGCAAATTTTGGTCTTCTCTTCAAACCAGTTACACAAATTACTCTTGAAGAATTCACTGATGCAGACTAGGTAGGAAACTTGGACGATAGACAGTCAATGACTGGTTATTGTGTGTTTCTTGGAGGAAACTTAGTGCAATGGTGTTCTAGAAAACAAAAAGTTGTTGCAAGATCTTCAACAGAGGCTGAATATAGAGCATTAGCAGATGCTACTACAAAAAATTGTATGGCTTCAGAGTTTACTAAAAAAGTTTAAGGTTCCTCTTGTCTCTTGTCCTGTACTCTGGAGTGACACCATTGGTGCCAGTCTACTCGCTTGAAAACCTGTGTTTCATGGTAGGACTAAGCATATAGAGATAGATGTGCGTTTTATTATATAATAGGTGGTTGCTAAGCAATTTGAAGTTATATATGTACCTTCTAAATTTCAAATTGCATACTCACTCACTAAACCATTCACTGTCAATCAATTTCAGTTCCTTTAAGAAAAGTTGATTATGGGAGCATCAATGTATAGCTTGAGGGGCCTGTTGATGAGCATTAAGCTAAGCTAAAGGCTTAGATTAGACAGTTAGAGTTTGTTACAAATTGATATTTTGTTATCAGTAGTTAATGATAAAGTTGTAGTCATAGCAAATTATTATGATAGAGAATGTATAGGATTATGATTTAAGCAACTAATAAGGTTCTTGTGGTGGCTGAGTTAGCAAGATTAGTTAGGAGGTTATACTTGTGTCCTGTATAAATATAGATGTACAATTGATGATATTTCTTGATCTGGAATATAATAAGCAAATCTAGTTTCACTTTTCCTAAAGTCTAATGTAATTAATTTTTTTATCACAAATAAATTAATATCCAAACGAGTTAATTATAATCTTTAAATTTTAATCAAGTTCTTTGGTAAACCCAAATCAATAGACCATGTAGCTCAAACTTTTAGAAAACTCCTGCATGTTGTACATATAGTTGAAGAAGTAACATATTCGTTAGGATAGTAGCAGTGGAAAATTTGTATCTACTTTTAAATAATATTTTAGAATAAAATGGGGTATAATTAAATGTGGTTAATCATTATCCTAATAGGGTAATTTTTGTGGATCCTTAAGGTTTGGCGAAGCATAATAAGCCTCTAAAATATTTATAAATTATCACGAAACTACTTGTCATTAGTAAATACACTATAAGAAAAATGATCTTACGTGTTAGTTAATAAATGACACATATGTATATACGTGTCAGTTTTCACACGACCAAAAGCGTCATGACACATATTCCTATACGTGTCATTTGGTCAAACTGACATAAACCTTTATGTTGATCATCAAGATGACACATTTCTAGATTAAAAAAATGGTCTTACATGTCGGTTTTCGTAAGGTACGTGTCATTTAGGAGTCGACACATATTCATTGCATTAAAAAACTGACACATAACGGAAAGAGACGACATGTCGGTTTGTCATGTACGTGTCATTTTTTTACCGACACTAAATTAAATCTTTGTTTAAAAAATATACTACTTGTTGGTTCCATTAAACCGACAAGCAGTATATATATATTTTTTTATTTTGAAAATCTAGTTTTTTCTATACTATTTATATTATACATGCAATTACACAAACAATCAAACACTATAAACACCATATGCTAAAGCACAACAAATATACAAAACAATCAAAACCCAATAAGCATTTTATATATTCCAAAACACTATAAACTTAAACAAACCTAAATTCCACTGCAAACTAACTCAAACCTATACATTCCAAACAAAGTTAGAAATCCAAAGTTCAACTTAGATCTAAAGAAAACAAAGTTTAGTTCTACAACATAGTATAATTTTACCAATCAAACCTTATTACAAATCCAAAAATGAAACACAAAACCAGCAAAAACAAACACAAAACTCTAAATTATGCTCTATAATCAAGTGATAGTTCATTAGTCCATACCTAGTTTTAGGCTAAAAAAAAAAAAAAACCACAATAAAACCAGCAAAAATAAACATAAAAGCCAATATAAGTGCATAATGTAAAAAACACAAAACTCCAAATCCCAGCAACTTCAAATCAACCAATCCATTTTCCTTCTATTTCTCCTAGCAACCAAACAACATAAAATAATTCAAAATTTACTCAAAATCTCAAGCAATTGTACTACATAAAAGTCCACATGACAACCCCTATTAGAGCGAAAGAATAAGTAATAGAAATACCTTTCTTGTGGAATCCCACTTTGTATGTGTATAACACGCCTTTAGGCAATTTGTTGTACCAATTTGCAGGTGTTATCACTTCAACCACATCAGATAAGAAAAGAGAAGACACAAAATGCAGGCAAAATGATTCAAGGAAAATAATTCTTTAATTGATCAAATATAAAAGCCTATTCAAGCTATTGTTCCACATTTTTCTTTAATACTATTCAAGATCACTACATTTAAATTGACTAGTGCAGTTTTATCAACTATAGAATCCTACATAACAAAAAGACCTATTCTGCTTCCCTCTAATGACTGTAGTCAGCAAGATATAGACATTATCTAAAAAAAGCTGCAATATTTGTTTCTGTCTATCCATCTACAACTTGTTCAACCTGCAAATATTTTGATGTCATATGTTAGAAAATATATATTTTTAATTCAATCTGAGGTTATAGACATCACTCTTACAGATTTTTTTAAACAATTTAGATAAAAAATTCAAATCATAACTCATCCAAATTCATATTAGAAAGGAATCTCCAAGCCAAATGTTTAATTCCAATAACTCAACTCTAGCAATCATCCATAATGATCAGTTTACCAGCTCTAACAATCATTTTTGTAAACTGCAGTGCAATTTATTTGCAACTTGCAACTTAATTAGAATCATATTTCAAGAGCACAATGTGTGATAATAACTAAATTTGGATCTAAACTATGGTAATAAGATTATTTCAAACTATCAATCCTTTATGTTGGACTCTCCCCAAGTGATATAGAAAACAAGATACCTCTAAGTGAAGAAGATTCAAATCTGCATCTAGGATTAGATTTTGGTTTAAATGAAATAATGAGCAAAGTTGGGTGCAGTTTTGTTGGTTCGTATTTAATTTTGCAAGAAACATAAAGCAAGAAAGAGAGATAGTAACTTTTCCTTTGTATGTAATATAATAATTTAAAATATAATAAGACTAAGTCACTAGAGTAGTGAAATTAAGTCTTTGTCCACCTAAATGAAAATAAGCAATATATTTTTCAAATCATAAAGTGAAAAGCTAGCTAGAACAAAATATATGAATTATTTTAAAATTCTATAGGTAGCCAAAGATAATTCTTCATAGCCTATGCACAAATACAAGTGAAATCAAGAGAAATAAATGAGATAAAAAATAATACCAAAGCCAATAATTAAATCAAAGCTTCCAAACATTGCACACCAAGCTCTACAAGTAAATTAAAGGAAAGCTTACCAAATATATCATTCAATTGTGTAATCATTAGACAATTCCTATGATCATTTACATCAGGTGAATTATTGCAATCATAAGTGAAATTTAGTCCAAATTGGTTTACCTTGTACCAAATTAAACACTTATTACCAGGTAGGGTGCTCCCTTGATTCCATAATGAATTGTTTGCAAGACTTACTTTATCTAGTCCAAGAAATTCTCCTTCAACTCCTATATGAAATTAAGGTCAATGAATGCAGTTTACTATCATGTTAAATCATCATCTGCAATTGTGAATCAAATAATAGAGGAGATGAAATGAAGAGAAAATGAGAGAAATGAAGGCTGTTATTAGCCTACAATATTTGACTCGGTGAGGAGAGAGACAACTTCTAATTAATAAGATCATTAATGAAAAACAAATGATATAAATGGGAGAATGGCTTGAGGACAATAGCTTTATGGCTACAACAACTTTTTTTACAATTTTTTTGCTCCATGTGGTATTGATATCCTACATTTCTTACTTCACTTGTAAGAATAATAATAGCAAAATGAAGCCAATATAATGCATGAAACTAATTAGGTAAAAGTCGACAAATTTATATGCAACCAAACCATAAATTCAAAGATGTTAATTTAAGTATATTCAAGTTAGAGCAACAATTTAAGAAGCTTGAACCTCTCCTTGTTCTTAACAAATCATCAATGTAAAGAGATTGAAGATACACAATCATAGAGGGCATGATAAATAATTAATAAATTGTATAAAATTTAATTCATAGAAAAAGAAGCAACTTAAGAAAGCAATAGTAAGGATTAAGTTCATAAAACTACCATAATCAACATATTCCGTTAATGAAAGATCAATTTCCAAATAAAATGATTATATATACCTAATGTTAAAAATAAATACGACCTAAATTATCAAAAGAATTTGCATGTATGATTTATGTTTGATGGAGCTCTTAATAGCTTGCCCTTGAATTTGGTAATCAACCTATAACAAAAACAATTTTACATCAAACACATTGCTGTCTCACTCTCACTCAAACACATAATATATACATGGGGTTTATAAAAGACTTACTTAAGTTAGACGAAGTGGGGGAACAAATTTAATAAATGCAAGTCAAATTTGTAGGCTAAGTTAAATTTAGCATGTGATAGATTGGTGGAGCTAAGGAAATTTTTTCCATATGACCATGTTAATATCTTGAACAAAGTCAAAAATTGTGGAGATTATACACCGAAGGATATTGACTTTAAAGGAAATGTATGGGACAAGTGCAATTAAGGCATTTATTGCCTTTGTTTTGCAAATGAAAGCCTTTAAGATTTATTTAAAACTAAAGCTCTGTTCTTTCTTGTTTTCAAATACTGTTTTCTGTGCTGCACATTTTCCAATACAATTTATATTCAATCTCAATCACATATTCTTTTCAAAATTCAAAATAATTCAAAATCAACCACATATTCCTAAATCATTTTGGAAACAAAAAAATATGAAACAAGAAAGAACACACCATAAACAAATATCTTGGTTAGTTAAAGGCTCCATGTGTGTTAACTAGAGCCTAGTGAAGTCAATTGACAATTTATTTTTTTTTAAACAAATGATGGAAGAGAATACACTGCATGCGACAAGGTTAATCAAAATCATTTATTGCTTTGTTAATCAGAGCAACCAGAGCAAATATATAGCCTAAGGGCCTACTTTCAACAATACACTCTATTAATTATTTTTAAATTTACCTCCAATTCCAAGAGAAAGGAAAGATAAATTCAGAGAAAAGAATATCGCACCTTCTTAAAAGTATTTGTCTAATGATCAAAGACTTATCTCAAAACTAATTAATAAACAAGAAGGTTACTTTATAGATACTGATCGGATGATTGGCTAGCTTTCTCACCAGTGTTTTTAGCTACACAAGAAGGTTATTACCATAGAGGAAGACTGTGAAGCTGCGAGTGGCAAAAACAGTGGAAAAAAATGAGGGATCAAGTTAACTCCATATAGATGTATTACTAAAGATTTACTGTATAAAGTTAAACCTTTCTTTTTTAAAAGTTGAACAAATATAAGATCTAAAACCCATAATTAGGCAAAAAATGCCTTGTTTAAGACATTTGTGGCTTAGAACACCAAGGTTTAATTAAGTCAATCAATAAACCCAAAGCACCTTTATCAAAAGAAATGCTATCATACCAAGAAAAATTGCGTTATGAATCTCAGTGGCTCCTTTATATCAGTCCCAAAGCTCTGCAAAACTCATAATCATGTCATAACACCAAAACTAGAATGAAGTGTTACTACAACAAATGAAATTCAAAAACATAACTAACCCTTTTCAAATCATAACGGGGACATCGTGGCGATCAAATGGATCAATTACCATTGAATTCTGCTTTAATAAATAAATAAAATAAAATAAAATAACAAAGATGATAGCAAAATCTGCATATGATAATAATGATAACAATAAGGGGTTGAAAAGATTATTATAAGCAAATAAAACAAGACTTTTGCTTTGTTGTGGCAATGCCTACAATTGAACATCTCATCATAACATGGAGCTATAATTTTGCATCTTCTTTTATAGTGCGAGCATCTTTATTATTTTGTGGCATAAAAGGAGCACAATTTCCAAGAAACCAAACACAAATGATTCTAACAACAAAAGCAAAAATACTAGAAGAGTTAGAAATGAAGAAGAAATACATAACTGCCTGAAAATCTGAACACTATTTGCCATTAGAGACGACAACTTGAGCTTTGAACCACTCTTTATTCCCTTCAAGTTTGATTACATATTAACGTAAAACACACAAAACAACAAATTTAACAACTAAAATAAAACCCACCCAAATTAGCTTTTTTGAAATTACCCAAAAAAAAAACGTAGATGGGCTAAGGATTTAGATTAGAGGTGAAGGTCACGATCCACTCAAAAATCATTAGGAGCGGAGAGGAAATGAGAGAAGCAAAAGAGACAAAAATAAATGAATAAGTAAATAAAACAATAAAAGAAACCCAAACCAAGCCTTTTTATCCTTCCATTTTGCTCGAAATTAAAAACCCTTAGATCTTGCGAGAGGAAATCAACAGATAGACATATGGACTCATGCATCCTAGATCTACCCCTCAAACGGGTATTTCGCAAGAGTTCAAGTTTGAGAGGCATATGATCCAATGACAATGAAGATGGTGATGGGTAATCGAGTGAGTTGAGCTAAGGTTAAGGATCTGCCATTACAAGAAGAGTGAGCCAGGGTTAGAGAGAAGAGTGAAAGATAGGTAGAGATCTAGTGAAATGGGTTAAGAGAGCTAGGTTAGTTTTATTATTTTATTATTTTATTATTGCAAATACTTGTCAATTAATAAAATTATAACACAAATGATTACATAGACTCCTAGAATAGTGACAGTAATTGGTTTACAAGGGTTTGACTGGATTATTCGTGTCGGCTCCTGACAAACTGACAAAAGGAAACAGACACTTATTCCTTGTAGTGATGATTTTTAAAAATCCTAATGTTTTGCCCAACATGATTCCAAAGAAATTATTCTTTTATTGTTAGAAGCATTAACTCTGAGAGTTTGGCTTGAGGATAATTGATTTTAATTAACTATAAGGCCAAGGATTCAAATTCTCTTGAGATAGATGTAAATATATTTCGTAAGGGAGATGTTAACACAATCATTATGTGTAAAGTTTGGAGCAATTTCCTATAAGAGTGATAATTATTCAAAAATAACTATAAATTATTTGGTGACTTATGAGGTTGTTGAACCAAACCTTGTCGTTCAATTTTTTTTTTTTGAAAAATGCATGTAAACATCCCCTTATTAATATAACAACAAATTGTACTGATTTTAGAGATTTTGGACGTTAGTTTCAACGATTTTATAATTTAACAACACAATTTAAACTCAATCAACACTCCATGTGCGCATGTCATAACCATTCAAGTAGACAGAGTGACTAAAAAAGAGAATCGGGAAGCAACTTAATTTCTTTAAAATAATCATGACTATCGTTGTCCAGTAAACAAGTTGGCATCTTAGGAAAGTAAAGAAAAATTCGTCAAATCCATCAAAAGATTAAAGAAACAATAAAAACAAGTCATGCATCAGTTCAATTTCTAGCTCGTTCTTTGAATTTTTAAAACAAGTTTTCAACAAACGGGCTGGTAGCATTTTTCAAATTAATATAATGCTAAACTTTATGAATTTCTACAAAATTGAGACAAATTTTCTCCGTAATTGGTCAAATACGTCTTTGAAAATTTCATAGAACTTCCAAGACACTTTTATTAGTTAATGAAAAGGTTCTTGTCTTTGTTAAAAATATATGAAAAGTCTACCTATAACTAAATCAAACTTGAGGAAGATGCATAAAAGGAAATGAGTGTAATATTACTTATCAATGTTTACCTACCTCTGTATCCATGGGCGGATCCAGGAATTTTTCCTATATCGGGCTGAATTTAATTAAGAGAATATCAACGGTAGTAAGAAATTTTATTAATAAAAAGTAATATTTTATACCAAGAACACAAAGGGAGACTTAATAAACCTTACCTCTCAAAATTATAATGGCAACAATATTCCAAAACAAATATGCAATACATATAATAATAATAATAATAAGACTACTGAAATGTACCCTACAATGTTTTATACATAATAGTATTTTTACAAACTATCTATACAAACTTACTCATACAAACTAATATATCATAATATGATTGAAGGATTAAATTTTTAATTTTAATTACATCAATTAATTTGATAATGTGATAATCATTCAATAATGACACATGTTTATTTGAGTGAGTTTGTATAGATAGTTTGTAAGAGTAGCACCAATCATGTTTCATAACATAAAATTCATCAATTATCTCATCAATCAATACCTTAGTTAGTGTCAAATGTGTCACATTGACATGTGCCATGCACATGTTTATTTTGGGCAAACTTATAATTAAAACATGGGGTTATATTCTTTAAAATTTTACTGTTTCTAGAAGTCTATTTTAGGAAGTATTTGATTCTTAGTAAATATCTCTTATTAGATTAGGATATTATTCTAGTATCATAGTTCATTTAGGAGTATCTTCTATTTATGTCCTAATTTACCTAGGAGTTTATTTATAACACTTTCTAGACTATTGATTATTATCCTCTTCTTACCAATTAAGTTTGATTGAGATTCTACAGGATTGTGGTAAGAAAAGGCAATCAGAATTCACACACTATGTATATAACATTATTTCATATATCTTATAGTTATGTGTGTGTGTGTGTGTTACTGCATTTCAAGATAGAAGAGGAAAGCTTCAACGCAAAATTGGAATGCAACTTCGATTATACTTTAGGAGTGTTTTATTCATGTATGATAGGTTGTGATTGTGCATGAATTTTGCTTACGTTTGATGAATTTTGTTTATGTCTATTTAAGTTAGTATTTACTCGAGAGAACTTGTGAGTAGTATTTACTCGAGAGAGTTTGTGAGTTGAGTGTTTATGTAATTTAAAGTTAGACATCGTTGTTATGTGTTACTTAATAGTGTGTTGTTAAGTTATCAGTAAAAGAGAAGTGTCACAAGACTTTAAGACCTTAGAGGGATTTTATTTTACAAAGATTATGTCAATGTGTGAGAGCGAGTCAGCACTATAAACGCATCTAAAGATTATACAAACAAGAACTTAGTGAATTGCAGCTCTAAGCTGTACATGGACGTACGTTTTTGTAACCAAACCACGTAAATCCTCCTTTGCCATTTTATATTATAGTTTACTTTTATATTATATATAACTAACCATACTTTCAGATCTCACAATTGGTGTCAGAGCAGATTCACTGACATACAAGTGAAAAAAGATCACATTGATTTGAAGGCGTGGAGTTTATATGAAATAGAGGATCTATATCACAACCACCTATCCTTGATGATGGTAATTACTTATATTGGAAAGAAAGAATGATGATATATATCAAATCTCTTAATGACAGGGCATGGACCCGTTTTCTAAGAGGTTGGACATCACCGACACAATTGAATGCATTCGGAGCTTCATAACTTAAACCTAAAGAGAAATCGACTGATGACAAATGCAGGCATTCCAATTGGAATTCAAAGGCACTCAATGTGATTTTTGCAGTTGTTGATATCAACAACTTTGGTCAGATTTCGAGATGCAAAGTGGCTAAAGAAGCTTGGGATATTCTTAAGGTAAAGTATGAAGGTACTGCTTCTATTAAAAGATCTAAATTTATGAGACTGAATTCATAATTTGAGAATCTTATGATGCATGAGGATGATTCAATATCTGATTTTTACTCAAAGTTATGTCATATTTCAAATTCTGCATATATGCTAGGTAGAACTTTTTTAGATGTAGAAATTGTTAGTAAAATCATTAGATCTGTTCTTGACAAATTTCAACAAAAAATCTCTACCATTGAAGAAGTAAAAAATATTGATGAGATGAGAGTTGATGAACTTGTTGGCATTATTCAAAATTTTGAGATTAATCATAACACTAGGAAGCAAAAAGGTAAAAGCATTGTATTCACTATTAAGACTAAAAAAAAATTCTGATGATGAAAGTAATGATGAGTTTGATGAAACTGATTCAAAACAGATTATTTTTCTAACAAAGAATTATGTTAAGTTCGTGAAAAAGAATTTCAGAAAAAAGAATCTGGGAAAGATGTCAAGCTTAAGTGATGAAAAATTTAGAAAATTCAGCAAGGAGAATGACAAGAAGAGTTCAAAACAACCTGATAAGAAAGGACATATTCAATGCTATAATGTTCTGGTTATGAGCATACTCAATCTGAATGTGCTAATCTCAAAAAGAAGAAGAACAAAGGAATGTCAGCCATATGGAGTGACGATTCAAAGACTGATTCAGATAACCAAGAAAGCATGACCAATTTTGTTGCATTCACAACGTCTGCGACTGATAAAGGGAAATTTGTTATGTCCAGCATAACCTTAAATTACAATAGAATTGATGATGAACATTCAGATGCAGAAAATGATCTTGAATATTATGAGGAGTTGCAAGAAACCTATTATGCACTCTATACAAAATGGCTTAATAAAAAAAAGGAAATTAGAACTTTGAAAAAGGAAAATGAAGTGCTGAAATGTGAGAAAGCCTTTGTTGAAAACTGCATCAGTGAACTATAGTCTGACTTGAAAGACAAAACAGAACATGTTGAGAAAATTACAGCAGATTGAAAGTAAAAGCTGTGTTGATCAACTCAGAATTGGTTCTTCGAAACTTGACCAGGTTTTGAGCCTTGGAAGAGACAGTTCTAACAAACATGGCTTGGGTTATTCAGAAGGTAATATTGCATCTTCATCAGATACTATATTTGTGAAAGCTTCAACATTAGGTAACATTTCTGAACCAAGTTCAAAAAGGTGAAGTCTTAGCTCGAAAAGTAATGATGTTTTTATTTCTCCTTTGAGCTCTTTTAAATCTAGTCCTAAAAAATGGAAGAAGATTGTTCCAACATATTATTTTTGTGGTGTCAAAGGGCATATCAGACCTAGATGTTTTAAATTATTGAGTCCTTTACTTGAGAGGTTAAAACAATTCAAGTGGTCACCTGAGACACGACAGTAGTGGGTTAAGAAAGATAGAACAACCTGCAATGTAGCTCTTACTGCACTTAATGATTCTTCTAATAACTTTTGGTATTTTGACAGTGGCTGTTCCAGGCAGATAACTAGAAACAAGAATTTTTTGAAAAATTTTGAGCCATGTAAGGAAGGAAATGTCACATATGGTGATGGTGCAAAGAGTAAGGTAATTGGTAAGGGAGCTTTAAATGTTAAAGGCTTATCTAAATTTCAAAATGTTTTGCTTGTTGATGGTTGAAAGCTAATCTAATTAGCATTAGTAAGATATGTGATGACAGGTATGTTTTTATCTTTACCCAAAACAAATGCATGGTTTTAAATGATGTAAGAAAATCCATTTTAGAAGGAAATAGATCTTCAGATAATTGCTACTTGTTAACAAATGCATTTCATATTAAGATATCAGACTTGGAATTGTGGCATCAAAAGTTAGGACATTTAAACTACAAAGTTTTGGTTAAAACTAACTAAATTAGGTTCTGTTAGAGGTGTTCCTAAACTTAATGATAAAAATGATAGAGTTTGTGGAGTACGACAATTGAAAAAACAAATTAGAGGAGCACATAAGTCTGTGTCACATCTTAGCACATCTAAAACACTTGATTTGCTTCACATGGATCTCATGGGTCCTATACAGATTAAAAGTATCTTTGATACGAGATATGTATTTGTTTGTGTTGATGATTTCTCTAGATATACTTGGGTTGATTTTATAAGAGAAAAATTTGACACTTTTGAAGCTTTCAGGAATCTGTGTTAAACTTGAAAATGAGTAAAATAAGAAAATTGGCAGGATAGTGAGGAGGAGTTACCATGGCAAGGAATTTGAAAATGTAAGCTATGCTGATTTTTACAAATATTATAGAATTGCACATGAATTTTTAGCCCCCAAAACACCTGAATAGAATTGTGTTGTAGAGGGAAAGAATAGGAAACTTCACAAGCTGGCTAGGGCGATGCTCACTAGCAAGAAGTCGATCAAAAGGCTATGGACTAAAGCAATTAGCATTGCTTGTTATATTTCAAATATAGTTTTTCTGAGACCTAACACTAACCAAACTCCTTATGAGATTTTAAAAGGAAGAAAACCTAACTTAAAGTATTTTAATGTCTTTGGATGCAGGTGTTACATCTTAAACGACAGAGAATAGTTAGGAAAATTCGATCTTAAAAGTGACGAAGGAGTCTTTGTGAGATATGCACTAAATAGTAAGGCATTTCAAGTTTACAATCTTTGAACTCAGAATGTAATGGAGTCTACAAATATAGTGTTCGATTACCTTAAGGATTATACAAAGTACGCTCATGAAGAAGGCATAACCAGCTTCATAAAAAACGCAAAAAGTCTAGCACCGGTCAGTAATAACAACAAGGGTGATTCTGTTATGAAAAAGGAAACAACGACTGTTACATCAGAAACAACACTGACATCTGACAGCATAGACTTGAATAGAAACTTAATCAGAAATGATGATGAGAGAAAAGATCCACCTTCTTGGATATAAAAGGCACATCCAACCAGCTCAATCATTGGAAGTCTAGAAGGAATGATGAAGACAAGAAGTAAGGTAAGAAATCAAGTAAGATTTGCTTGTTATGTTTCATTAATTGAACTTAAGCATGTGAAAGAAGCTTTAAAAGAGGATGTTTGGATTCAGGCTATGCAAGATGAACTTAATCAATTTAAAAGAAATGAAGTTTAGGAATTAATTCTTAGGTCACAAAATGCAAATGTTATTAGAACTAAGTGGATATTTACGAACAAAACAGATGAGAATGGAGAAGTAGTAAGGAATAAATCTAGGCTAGTGGCACAAGGTTACACATAAGTAGAAGGCATAGACTTTAATGAAACCTTTGCACTAGTAGCTAGACTTGAGTCTATCATATTACTACTTGTTATTGCTTGCTTGCTTGATTTTAAATTGTATCAAATGGATGTTAAAACAGCCTTCTTGAATGGCTATCTTAATGAAGAGCTTTTATTGAACAGCCCAAAGGATTTGAAGGTCCTGATCATCCTGATTTTGTGTACAAGTTGCATTAAGCACTACAAGAAATTTTCACATATTTGTCACTTTGTATTTTTTTTATTTGACATTTTTTTAAAAAAGTGAGAAATATAACATTGATATGGAAGTCAAACCTATATTTTCTTCATACTTGTCACTTATTGTTTAAATTATATTACATATTTCTCACATTTTTAGGTAGTGACAAGTAATTAACAAGTAATTAGGATTTTATATGTAAACAAATAAAGTATTTAAACTTATAAGTTATTTTTAGGGGTGATTATGATAAATTATAATCTATTAAAAATTCACATATTTTTACTATACTATATAAAGAAAATAATTCCCAAAAACCTAACTTAAGCCCTCCCTCTCTCGTTCTCTCCGGCTCTGCGGCACCTCCTCTGCGACTCGCCGACTCCAGCTTGCCGACTCCGACAGCCCCACGAGGCACAAAATCTGGTAGCCCTGCAACTCGCCATCTTCGAGAAGAAGACTACTCAGATCGAGACGCGCTTTCCGATCTCCCCTGACCGCGACCACATAAACACGCTCACCTTTGTCTGGCACGATGCGTTTAAGCAGAAGTAGGAGGCAAGTCTTTTGGCACTGTTGCGACCACCAAAATCGAGGACCATTTTCCCTCCTCTATATCTCTGTCCAGACCCTGTTTTTGTCTCAAAGAAAAAGCATGGGTATCAAACGAAATTCTCGATTTTTTCTTATTCGAATGGTGTGGTTTCTTCTTCAGTGAATGATGATTTTGATATGGAATTAGCCCGCTTTTTGGCGCTGTTGCCAGAGGAAATGCGACGGAGAGTTAGCAAGCACCCAGAGCTTTACAGCTGATTGAAGTGGTTATGGATTTGGGTCGCAACTGGAGACTTTGTTCTATCCGATTGTCCCATCACTGTCTAGGATCTTCAACATGCTACGTCTCAAGTAAATTTCTGCATAACAAGTGTTTGATTTAAAGTTTGGGGTTTATTACTAGATTGGAAGTGTATGCTCCCACTGTGTGCTTTTTGGCTTGTGTGGGCCTTAGCACTTACAAAGTATTACTATTACTAACTTGAGTTGGAAGATGACAATGAGAAGCCGGACATTGCACAGTATCAGTGCCATCAGGAATCGAAAAGGTGCAATTGTTGGTCTAACTTGTCGAGTTGGTCGTGCAGTATCTGGAAGCGCTAATTTGCTGCACGACTTGGTTCAAGATAGGGCTTCTTTGTTGTTCATTGGCCCTCTAGGAATGGGGAAGACCACTATTATCAGGTTAGTCATTCCTATTCTGAATTATTTGTTATCCATGCGTGGACAACTCTTTCTATTTGTATATTCTCTCATGAATGCAGTTCATATAGTATTAGTTTGTATAGTATGTACATAGCTAGTAGGGAGAGGATACCTGGTCTTAATTTGGCTGTCAAGTATGCTGATGTTATTCACTCTATTATTTTACAGGTGAAGACTTTTTGATCATCAAATTTTGCATTCTGTAAATTTATAATTTATTTATTTTGAGTTTGATACATGTTGTCATCACTTTAATTAAGATTATTAATTGTTGGTTAAAACAAGGGGAAAAAATATTAACAATAATAAACGTTTCTTTTTGTAGTTTGTGATTTTAAATGGTGATTGATTAATTGATATGATAATAACATGATTGATAGGAACACATTTAACATGATTTTGTCATTTTTCTTTTTAATTCTTTTATGCAGGATGATTTCTTGCCGAGAACTCCAACTCCATTGGAAGATATTTTTAAGTCAGTGTTCTGGTTAGTATTCTCTCATACGTTATATGACTTTTTTGTTTTATTTTTCTTCGTTTTGTCGACTGTCTTGGGCGAATTATTTGTTGAGTTAATCTCTGAAACCAGGCCTTGATGATTTGGAGAGTTTGCCCTGCTTGTTATTTATGGTGTGCTTGACTGACACCTTCATACCAGAAGGTAGAAAGTTAAGAGATCCGAGGCGACTTTATGCTCTAGGGCGGATGTATCATATTGTAGAGAGAAAGTTTTGCAGGTAAGAGACTAAAGGCACATTCAGATTACAGGGTTTGCTAATTCTGATAACGTATCATCATCTTTACTGATGTTAGGAATTGCCACAATATTCTAGTGCTCTGTGAAAACAAGTTCTTCGTCTGCGACGGCGCCAAAATTTTAGATTAATAATTTTGATAAAGTTCACTGAATAGATTCGTGTGATGTTTGCAAGCATAACTTGCATCCCATGTATATATGCTTGCTTTATTTTACTTCTTCTCGGTGCTTGCATCCATTATTTCTTTTCTTTTTTTAACAATAAGTTCATATGATCTATTACTTAACGCTTGCTCTGGAATTGCAACCATATTAATTTGTATTCACTTTAGGTTAAAGGGAACTTCACTTGCATCAATTGAGTTTGTACTTGGGAGATTTGCTACAGAGTTCAACCCTACATGGGATACAAGGGAGCAATTAGAACTGAATTACGTTTAAGAATTAATAGCATCATACTTATGTTTCATACATTCTTTAGTCATCTTGTCACTGATCATTTATGATAGGAATAGAACTAGGTTTCTATGCGCCAGTCTTGCTCACTTCTCACCTTCATAGAACATTACTAGAGGAGTTTAGTAAAAGTGCAATAACTACCTGGAATTGGAGGCAATTGTGGAGAAAAAATGTATTCTTTGAGACTAGTACTCTACAACTGAAGAGAATGCTAACCGTTAGAAAGCATGGGGCATGTTCTGAACTATATAAAAAAAAGTTACATGATGATATTTTCTGACCTCTTCAAATCCCAAGGAGAATATACAAGAAAGAAAAATATTCCTTCATATTGTCTTATTAAACTGTGAGCTTTGTTATCTTGTAAATATGTAATAGAGATTTATGTTTAACGTAATACATAGTTGCGTGTAGACTAATTTAGACAGTAATGTAATACTTTTTATTATCTGAATAACTAGATAGTTTATACTATGTTCTATAGATTCTTCTCTCTCTTCCCTTCCAATGATATTGAAGTTTTATATGGCATACTGATCAACATGAATTGTAGAATCCTTATTCTTTCATTTCTTTATTTTGCCTTTTCTCATTCCTAGAGTTTGTTATATATCAATCCTTGAACTAAGCATTTTTCAGGGTTTCTCATGTTCATAATCTTATATGTTTCAGGTATTGATAGAGGCTGTGGAAAATCATATGACACAGGTCATCGTGATTGATGAAATTGGCACAAAACTTGAAGCAATGCCAACAAGCACGATTGCACAACGTGGAATTCAACTAGTTGCCACCGCTCATGGAGTAACAATAGAGAATTTGATAATGAATCCCTCATTAGAGATGCTAGTTGGAGGAATACAGGTTGTTAATTATTATTAGTTATGAATTTAGATGCATAGGCTCTAAGCTTCATTTTTCATTCTGATGAATCTATTAAGGACTTTGGCATGGGCATTAATGCATAGATAGTTTGTGGCTTCGATTTTGGCAATCTCACAATAAAATAAGCCATGACAAGCGAGAATGTGGAGAGGATAAGTACTTGTTAATGAGCATTATATCAGCTCAGTGAGAATCCTATTTACTAGTCTTATTTCTTTATGCTTATGTATAAGCTTTAAGACAATGATGACTGTTCTGGTCAATTATGTTATTGCTGAAAATCTTCAGAGTGTAACACTAGGGGATGAAGAAGCAAACAGAAGAGGTGTCCAGAAAAAAAGTGCTGGAGAGGAGAGGGCCTCTCAGGTATATATTCATCTTATTTAAGAACAAAATGCTTACTGTTATATTTTATATTCATTTCCGTTTAATTGTTTAGGATAATGGTGATAATTTTGTCTTTTTTTTTTGCTTTTTGGAAAAGGTCGTCTCCCAAATGTTGAAATTCGCAGAATGAACTCTGATGGATCAAAAGAGATCGTGCAACAATATTCAATGACACTTCCTCAGACCAGAAAGATGAGATGATAGATCAAGATGACCTAGAGATGACAAAGGAAATTACTGGCCATAATGAGTTTGCATCTGAATTTCATCAAAACATTGGAGATGATTCTTGGGAAGATGGATTGCCACTTCGGCTGTATGTCTATGGGGTATGACATCATGACCTTATAGTTTTGAATGGTAATTAATGGTGTTAAGGAGTTAATTCTATTGGTTGTTTCATATATTTTGTCTTTGATGTTATCTAGAAAGGTTATGTAGAGTTATATTCTTAAGTGCCAAAACATGTTTTTAGTTGGGTTTTATTGGATGAACTGTTCACGTCTTGGATGTTAATGACAGAAAAACTGCTATCTTCTTGTGTGTCTTCCTCATCCAAAGTATGGATGATATTAAATGTTGATATTAGATGATATTGTAGTTAAGAGGGTGATTTTCCTTATTTCACGGGAATTTTTACTAGAAGTTCTGTGTTTGCATCATTTGGTTGAAGCCTGAGATCTCAATTTGCCCCCTATTGATATATATATATATATATATATATATATATATATATATATTATTTTTTTTAAATACTTGGCTTTTTAAAAGTTGCTAAGTATATTTTTTTTTAATTTTTGAAACTATTATACTTGGCGGCCAAAAACCGCCAAGTATATTTTTTTTTAATTTTTAAACCTACTATATTTGGCGGTCAAAAAATGCCAAGCATAGTTAGATGCATATTTGACACTTTGACCGACCGTCAAATATAGTCAAACTGACTATATTTGGCGATGCCATTGGTGGCGCTTTTATGACCGTCAAATATATACATATTTGACGGTCAAAGACCGCCAAATATGATCATTTTTCTTGTAGTGAAGCTTTGTATTGTTTGAAACAAGCTCCTAGAGCTTGATTGAAAGATTGACAAATTTTCTGATTAAGAGAGGCTATACTAGGGGTAGCAATGATAAGACTTTATTTATCAAAATTTACCTAGTTATTTTATTGTTGCTCAAGTGTATGTGAATGATATTGTGTTTGGCTCAATTAACAAAAACAAAACTGATGAGTTTATTGAGTTGAGGCAGGAAGAATTTGTGATGTGCATGGTAAGAGAATTAAGTTTCTTTGTGGATTATAGGTTAAGCAAATGGATGATGGGATAATCATATCGTAGTCAAAATATGCTAAGAATCTTGAAAGAAATTTGAATTAAAAAGGTAAAGCCTATGAGAACTTCTATTTGTACTAACTTAAAGCTCTCCAAAGATGATGCAGGAAAGGAGATTGATGCAAGTCTGTATAGAAGCATCATTGGCAACTTATTGTTCCTCACTACAAGCAAACCAGATTTATGTTTTAGTGTAAGACTTTGTGCAAAATTTCAAGCAAATCCTAAAGAATCTCACTTGGCAATAGCCAAGAGAATCATCAGGTGTGTTCATGGAACTTATGATTATGAGATTTGGCTTTCTAAAGAAACAAATGCTTGTCTAACAGGGTTTAATTATGCTGATTGGGTAAGGAATACTAATAATATGGTTTTGTAGCATAGCAAAAAGCAAAATTCCATTTCTTTGTCTACTATAAAAGTAGAATACATTACAATAGGGAGTTGTTGTATACAATTACTTTGGATGAAGTAAATGCTAAGTGATTATGGCATTTAACAAAACCTATAACTGTGTTTTATGATAATACTAGTGCTATAAATATTTCTAAAATTCCAATTCAGCATTCTAGAATATAACACATTAACATAAGATACCATTTTATAAGGGAGTTTATACAGTCAAAGGTGATATACATTGAGCACATATCCATTAAGAAACAATTGGCTGAGTTGTTCACTAAGGCATTAGATAACTCTAGATTTAAGAATCTAAGAAAGGCCTTAGGCTTTTGTCAGTTTTTTTTGAATAAGTATTGCTTTCTATTATGTTAATTATATCTGTAATATCATAAGTTTTATTCTAATCAAGCATATGTGAGCTGTAATCAATGTTATATTTTTATTAAGATACTTATTTTAAATAAAAAAATACAGAGAGGGCTACCAATATATGATGTGTGAAAGCTATCATTGACAGTAACTTCAAGGTATTTAAGAAATATGTTGAGGTCACCTACTCAAATGTAAAGGGCTACCTCTATATTGTGTGAAAGCTGTTGTGTTTATTTCATAATCAAATGTGATTAATTTTTATGATATGTCAAAATATTATTTTTGGCATCACAATTGAATGAAAAATAAAGGTAAACAGCTTTCTTATAGTGATTAAAAATAGTTTTGAAATTTGCTTCCTTAAAATGATTCTTATGATGTCAATATATTATTGTTATGATAACTGTAATTCTTTTTTGTTATGTTTTTTTATATCATACAATGTCGTTTGAGCCTAACTAAAATTTGATTTTCTTTTTGTGTTCGTGTGTCAAAAGTGCCATTTCAGCATTATTGGTTTAAGGGGGAGAGTTTTCAGTGGCAGGAATCCTATCTCGGATAGGATTCCTTATTTTAATCAAAATAAAATTTTGAATTTGTATTAATGAGTTTGTTTTGGAAAAACAATTAGAATTTGAAATTATTTTGGTAACCGAACTAGATTATGACTCTTTTATTTCCACGTATATCTAAGGGTGGGATTTCGTGCCATACGTGTCGACCCATTTAATTATTCGTGTCAATACATGAAACATGAATCCGACACGGTTATTAAACATGTTACCCACGTGTTATAATCGTGTCATATTTAATTCACATAATTTACTTAATTGCTTAACCTAATTATGCATAATATATTATATTCCATATATTTATATCAATTAAAATTATTTTTAGAATATAAAACATTGTTAGTATAAAATATTATTAAAATTATCATAATTTATTATTTTGTAAATTAATTTATTTTATAATATAAAAATTTTGGTTTGATAATATATATGTTGTAAGTAGGCAACAATTTATTTCATTAAATGAGCTTACATATTAAGGATAGACAAAATATGTTTAACTATTCGTGTCATTAAACGGGTTGGCGTGTTGAACACCCTCAACACGAATCCGACCTATTTATTAATCATGTATCATATTCGTGTCGTATTCATATCGTGTTCGCGTATCGTGTCCCGAATTCCCACCCCTAAGTATATCACAAACTTAGTTAGGGTTATTTAGTTCTCTATCAAAATTGAGTGTTGCATTCTACGTCTCTCTCTTCTATCTCATGTATCTCTGTTCCAAAACCCTTGCACAGCACTAGATTAGATCAAATCCCAGCAATGGTGTCTTTGACTGAGTTTGAGAAGTCTATCAGTATCGCATCTTCATCCAGCGATTCTGAACAAACCAATCATGACAGTGTGTAGTCACAGTAGTCACACTAGCAACATGCAGAGGTCCTGATTGATCCTGCAATGAGTGATGGTGAAATAGTTCCAGTTGGGCAAATGAAGGACAATATTAAGCCTAAGTTCAACAAGTTTCTCATGGTTGCAGTGAAGAACAATTTTTTGAAATACACTTCAAAGAGGAAGTTACAGATTGAAAGGCCAGTGAAGGTTTTATATTTCAATCAATATGGCTTGGGTGAGCTTCTTGAGTCCATCTACTAGACCAGAATGGTAAACAACTTTCTACCTCCTGTTAAGACAATCATTCATGAATTTTATTCTGATATACCTAAGTCTATTGATAATCTAAAAAGCTATTATTGTCACAAGGTATATTGCAGAGATAGATTGGTGAAATTTTCTCCTAATGTGATTAATACATTTTTTTATGTTCTTATTAGGAGCTTGCATTCTCTAGATGATAGTTTTAATATAGAGATTGTTCTTAAAGAGTTAACAGGTTGTGATGATTTGGTATGGAGAAGAAGGAATTGATCAGCAATATCTCATTAAGAAGTATATGACCTTGCATAAGATATCTCAATTTGATTGGTTCCCTTTGACACATCAAAATCACGTTAGAGATGATAGGGTGAAATTTTTGCATGTTTGGGCACCAATAGACCAATAAATTTGGGCTTGTGGATATACAGGATGATACTTCGCACCTTACAAATATGACTATCGTTTGCTTCTGTTTTCTTGTTTGATTTAAGGAATTTTAGCTCAAAATGGTGTTCCTATGAGTTCTAATGAAACCTCTAAAATTCTGCCAAAGCTGATCACAAAAGGCTTCTTGACAAGATTGCATGACAAATCTGATTTGCTTGCTCCTTAACTAGTACCAAGAAGAGTCAAAACCAATCTGCAAAGAACAACTTGCTCTAATCAATGTTGCTCTAGCTGACATTGTGCTGGAGATCAAGGAAATCAAGGCAAAGCAATCAACATTGGAGAGGAAAATTGAAGACAAAGATACTATAGATGAACAACCTCCTATACAAGTTGATGAAATCATGGAGGAGCATCCAGAGGAGACTAGACTAGCAGAGGAACAAGCTGAAAAAACTACTGTTAGGACTGACAAAATAGTAAAGAAGAAGAAGAAGAAAAAGGATGCAAAGCAGAAATCTAGAGGCACTGAGTTGAAAAGATAGAAAAAGTCAAACTTGGCAAAAAAAATCTGCCAAGAAGCAAGATGTTACAGAGGAAGTTTCAAAAGAGCAAACTCATGTTCCACACCTTGATGAACCGTTACATGTAGAGCCAAATCAAGAAAAGCCAGCACCACTTGTATCTACACCACAACATTCTCCACCACATGATGCAGAGCATTCACATGACTCAACTCCTAAACTAAAGCAACTAGCAGAGGAGATTCCATCAACTCTTGCAGCTAAATCCCTTATGGAGATGTCACACAATACTAAGACCAGTGCTGAGAAACTTGATAAGGCTATTCACAAGATTGTGATAGAAGTCACTGCCTCTTCATCGGATACAACAGGACAATAGGCCACTATAATATCTTCTGAGTAACCTACTCCATCCGCCATAGGCAAAAGTTTCAAGAGCAGGGCTGCAGGTCCAAGAAAAGACCTAGAATTCCACCCCCACCTCTTGTTCGCAAATCAATTAGATTTCACTGATTTGATATCAGTTTCTGCATTTTTTTTGTTTGTTTGTTTTTTGGAACTTGTTATGAAACCAAAGGGGAGAAGATTGTTTTTGATTTTTATATGTGTTTGTGTTTATTTTGCTCTGAACTGATCCTTACTTGAATTCAAGGGAAGTGAGTAAGGGGGAGTATTTATATTTTTTTATTTGTTTATTTGCAGGAACAAATTTGTTTTGTGCTTTGCATGCATATGTGAATTGTTTGTGTTTGATGCAATTTATTTGATTTCTTAGATTTGATCATGTTAATGCATATAACATTGGTTGCAAGTTTTTTGATAGGTTAAATTAGCTTTGCTTCTTTTTCTTATAGGTTATTTGTATTCAGTCATTTCTCTATTATGACTGATTCTGTTATGCGCTTTGTAACTAATAAGTCATTACTCATTTTGGTATCGTACTTTTAGTTATTTTGATATGTTTGTTATTAGTTTCCTTAGACTTGTTTTTTACATGCAGATCATTGTTTAGAAACAATTTGATGTTTTTATCACAAGTTGCCAAAAAGGGGAAGATTGCTAGTGTCGAATGTGTCATATTGACATGTGCCATGCACATGTTTATTTTGCACAAACTTGTAATTCGAACATTAGGTTATATTCTTTAATATTTTACTATTTTTAGAAGTCTATTTTAGGAAGTATATTTGATTCTTAGTAAATATCTCTTATTAGATTAGGATACCATTCTAGTATCCTAGTTCGCTTAGGAGTTCCTTTTATTTATGTCCTAATTTACTTAGTAGTTTATTTATAACACTTCCTATATTTTTTATTTTTATTCTATTCTTACCAATTGAGTTTGATTGAGATTCCACAAGATTATGGTGACAAAGGACATCCAGAATTCACACTATATTTATAATGTTATTTAACATAACTTATAGGCATGTGTGTGTGTTACCGCATTTCAAGATAGAAGAGGAGAACTTCAACGTAAAATTGGAATGCAACTTTGATTCTGTTTTAGGAGTGTTTTATTCATGTATGAGAGGTTGTGATCATGCATGAATTTTGTTTATGCTTGATGAATTTTGTTTATGTCTGTTTGAGTTAGTATTCGCTCGAGAGAACTTGTGAGTTGAGTGTTTATGTAATTCAGTGTCAAATATCATTGTTATATATTAATTAACAGTGTATTTTTAATTTATCAATAATAGAGAGTAGACAGTGTCACTAGAGTTTAAGATCTTGAAGGGATTTTATTTTATAAAGATTAGGTTAGTATGTGAAAGTGAGTTAGCACTATAAACGCACCTAAAAATTGTACAAATAAGAACTTAGTGAATTGCAGCCCCAAGTTGTCCATGGATGTAGGTTTTTATAACTGAACCACGTGAATCCTCCTATGCCATTTTATATTAGAGTTTATTATTATATTACTTATAACTAACCATACTTTCAGATCTCACAACCTTCAACAAATTCTTTTTCATTGATTATTCAATATTGTTTTACTCAATTATTTAACAATTTGTACATAACCCATAACATTTTTAATTATCATTGATTAATTGCCATGAATATCATAATGAAGTACATAAATTTTTTCTAAATTATTAGTATTCTAGTGTATTTCATAATATCTATCTAAAATAATTTTTTTGTTGATCATCTAATTAAACTTGTCATATTCTATTTCTTACATAATATACTACACAAATAACCAATTGCTAAAACAAAACATTAACACTAATTCATAAAAGACACAAGTCAAATCTACAACAACATTATATTTAACATTGAATACTTTAAAAATAAAAATCATCATCACAATTAATTTATAAAAATCCATTAAATAATATGTTAAAAACTAAGTTTTAAAACTCATAAATTAATTTCAAACTAGTTACTTCAAATAAACTAATTATTTTGAAAGGTAAGAGCCAAAAGGTAACCTTTGAATGTCCCAATTCTTTAGTTTGATCAATGAAAGATAATTAAAGCTAAAGATATAGATTTGAGAGATAAAAAGTGGAGAGAAAAATGAAATAAGTTAGCCCATTGAAGCTTGAAGATAAGTAAATAATTTGGTAAAGAGTTTTTGTAGAATAATATAATACATATTATATTAATTTCCTACAGGGGTATTTTTGTAAAATTCTAAAAATCTAGCCCAGGCCAGCCCTCCAATGGATCTAGCTCTGTCTGTATCTGAAAAACTATATATTCTTAATGTATATTTAAGGATTGGAACATTGTAGTACAAAAATATTTTTAGCTTCTAAACTTCATGGTAAGGGAAAGCGACCCAGTTCGGTAGGTATTAACATAAGGGTTAATATGTTTGAATATGGGTAATATTACTACTCATGCTAAAAACTGATCATGAATATGACATAGTTATTAAATAGGTGTCTAACTAATATAGGATTACATCACCAACATAACCTTAATCCATTTAATAATTAAGTTCGTTATTTCCTATTTGAGCATGACATGATTTGCACAATAGGGTCACAAGCATTTAACAAGGTCAAAATTTATACTTACAAGACACTTAACCAGTTTAACTTAGCATTTATGTAATTAATGTACATTTGACAAACATTCATATGGTTAAATAATATAAAATATATAATTAATCCTAATACGTAATATAAAAAATATCATCAATCCTTAATACATTAGTAATATAATTCGATAATAATTTATTAGTTTGCTATCATAAACATTTAATTGTTTGACAACATGTTAATTATGCATAAATATTTACTTGTAACATTAAAGAATCTAAACCCTAGTAAAATATATAGGATTTTGGCACAAATAAAATATAATAATATCAATCTATCAATCTAACTTCTTATTGTTTTAAAGGAATCATTAATTGTCATGCTAAGTTACTACTGTTGTTTAGGGAGTTTTGTCAATTTCACATTGACAAAGTTTATCTTCCAACTATTATATTATAATTGGATTGAAATATATCGGCATAGTAGAATTAAATTACGTTAAATTATATTATTAGAGGCACAAGAAGTCATGTTATATTATTATAATGATAATCAAAGTGTGAAAAATGTGACTTAAATAGTGTGAATTAAGCGTGATATATATTTGACTTGACGATTCCACATACAAATTTCTTTTAAGACACAAATGTTGAATTTATGGTAGGCATCAAAAGGCATTTTTCTTTTACACCATTTTGTCAAAAATGCCAAGTAATTTTGGGTTCTTTTTTTATTTAACCCCTTTTGGGGTCATATAATTAAATATGACCCCTTTCTTAGATTTTACTAATTTTGACCTCTTTTGTAAGGAAAAGACTAGAATACTCTTACCAATATTAATGCGAGGAGGTGTTGTAAAAATGGTTCTCTACACAAATAATTCCATATGCAAAACCTACACTCCAAACTCACTTCTTGTTTACATAAACCGAACGTGAAGTCAATTTGTGAAGGTTCATTGCAAACAACTTAATTGTTATGTTAACATTGAAGAAGTCAAGGTAATATTTAAACCCGTCTTCATGATTTTGATAAATATTGTTCTTTAAACTTAGGTTTGTGCTATAGTTTAGATTCATACTTTAAAGTTGTCTTTTTCCGTTGTTTAGAATTGATATCTCTTAATGTGGATCATGTTTCAGAAAAATAACTACTAAAATTGAGAATTTTTGGCTTAAAATTGTTGAATGTTCGTCCATGGTTGTTGTTGTCATGCTCCACGACAGTTTTCTCTAATCTGTCATGTTGCAAGACTGTTTTCTCAAATCTGTCATGCTGCATGACAGTTTTTTTCCAATCTATCGTGTGGCAAGACTGTTTTCTCCAATCTATGATGCTATATGATGGTTGTTGCCTAACTATTGCACTGCACAATGGTTTTCATAAAGTAGTTGTTCAACTTTTTAAGTTAAAAAAAAATTGGTTAATTCGTGATATCATGCATATTTACATAAATTTTCTTATGTTATAATATGTTTAATTTCCTTATGAAACCATTGTTACAATTTTTACAAATTCAAATATTGTTATACATTTAGAATTTGAATTAATTGTGTTGTTTTTTATTCGCCTTGTAGGCTACAATAAATGGATAAAGTTTCTGTGACTTTGCCATGTGGGCTCATTCTCATTTTGATAGAAGAAGGTTTAGTATTTTGACAACCAATATTGTAAAGTGCCTGAATGCCATTCTTAAGGAAGCATGAGAGTTTCCCATTATGATGCTAGTGGATCATATTGTATAAAAGGAGTTGTAGATATGGTATTCTATATGTAGGGAAAAGGTAATTAACATGACAACTTCATTAACAATTGAAGAATAGGCATGAGGAAAGACTTTATCATAGAGTAGTACCAATTAGTCTACATGAGTTTATTATTAAAGATGGATATTTAGATGGTCATGTAGACTTGCATGCAAGAACATGTAGCTGTTGACAATTCCATGTTGAATAGTTACCATGCAGACATGTTATTGTAGTGTGTAGAGTTCACAACTTATCAATCTATAGTTTTTGTCATCATTATCTAAAGTCGTACTAGTTGTTTATGCGGAGTCTATCTATCCTGCTGGTTTTTCACCGAAGTGGGACATCCTAAATGTTGTTCTTATAATGAGTTAACATACTCACCATGTTTGTAACTAACAATTGTCATTTATTTTGGCTATTTTAGGTTAAAATATATGATCTCCTAAATGAAGGTAGAAGAGCTTGGACTTTGTACATGCCATGTTGGGGGTGACAAAAACACGAATATGAAAAAAACGACATTAACGCAAGAACCTATGTCCTCTACGGGCCCTTTCTTTATCATTGTTGTTGGGGTTGCATGTTTTATCTTTCGAATTATTGTGTCATGTAGTTATTATCACTTTGACAATTGTATTCAATTGTCCATGTTCATCATAACTATGTTTAACATATGTGACGATACATTGTTACTGCTTATTAAAAGCATTATTTGAAAGAATGCATGAATGGGTCGTTATCGTTAGGTTAGACAATGAAATGGCTGATGTTGTTGACTAATGACTTAAGTAAATACAATTTCCTTAGAAGATTAATTAGGTAATCATAAAAGTTATTCAGAAGTCGTTCATGTATAACGGTAACTCATTTCAATGTAATGCAATTTTATTAGTCTTACATTGGTAATTTTCCATAATATCAAGAAAAAATGACAAGAATAATATCCAAAAAAAGACTGTTGCCTCGCATGACTACGATATGTTAGTGCAAGTACCCATCATGCAAAAATAAGAGTTATGGAATTTTGCACCCCTAAATCGTGCAACTTGCATAGCCATGTCGTTCAGTAGTTGTGAACAACATAGAAGTTCTCATTATTTTTTTTGCACGACTAGGTCGTGTTAGTTCACGACCCATTCATGCAAAATAATTACTTCCAGAATTTTGCATGACCATTTCGTGTAGTGATTGATAACAACATGTAATTCTCACAATTGTTTTGCATAACTATGTCATGTTAGTGCACAACCCATTTGTATAGAAAAATCACTTCTGGAATTTGGCACGACCATGTCATGTAATAGTTGTCAACAACATGAAATTCTCACTATTGTTTTGAACGACTACGTCGTGTAAGTCCACAACTCATTCATGCAAAAAAATCACTCTAAAATTTTGCACAACCATGTCCAATTCAATTTCCTTATAACCGTTATCATTTTTGTAATGGTAGACTACTGAGACATGTTAGTTGTTCGTGATTTGAATTGCCTTAATTGTGGTTAATTATTAGTTGCTTATTCATGAATACTTTTGCGAGAGGAAAAAAAAACCCGTATATATTTAAACTAGATATTACTATTCAAGCACTTAAAAATTGATAATCATGACATTTTTGTACACAATTCTGCTTAATCTATGTTCAAATGCAATGTTGTCCACTACTGTGATTTCAATATCTTACTAATATTTGGTAATCATGACAAGATGCAAAATTCCATACGAAATTAGACTAGAATATTGATACAATGCATATCATTTAGAAGCTTGACCTGTTTCTCAAGCGTCACTCTGTATTTGGAGCTTGATGGAGTTGAAATTTGGTTTGAACCTATATTCTCAAGTATATGTTCTAGTCATTGCATAACATCTAAGAAGGAATCCCTATCATCTACATCGACTAATTCTTTAATAATGTTTACATAAGCCTTCTGTGTGCAAATTATGAGGATTTTGCACAACCCTTAGCAAAGAATAATGTTTAAACTTTTAAATCTCAAGAGTCAACAATTAAATATTGCAATTCTTGTTAAAATGTAGAAATTTTGTTGGCCTCTACAGTCATGACTATGTTTAAGGTTTGTTTATCAGATCTCAGTGCTTGTTGTTTCAAACTTTGATATGGGATTTTTTTAACGCATGTTTGGAATGTTTTGCATTTGTGTTTGTGAATTGTGAGGTTTTATATTTTTTTAAGATTGACAGTACGATGTGTTGGGAAAAAATATGAAATTTAGTTGTACTGAAATGAGGAAACTTTTTTTGGTTTTGGGTAATACTTGTTTGTGTATGATTGTTAGAATGCTTAAAATTCTTGTGTTGAGAGATGGGTTTGTTGTTTTAATGGTGGAATGTCATTATGGCATGAGTTAAGGGGATTTTTGGAATCCATTTAATGCCATTGTCTTGTGTTTATCATTTCCTATTAGTTTGAATGTAGAAATATCTAGTAGATATGGAGGATACTTTTTGTTCATAGAGAAATTGACATAGTGGAAGTCGTAATGTGTTTCCTTTGTACTTACAAGATTTATCTTTGATCCTAAGTATAGACATTAATCTCCTTTATCTTTGATCCTACGTATAGACATTAATCCCCTTATACGTTCATAATCTTCATAAATGCTTGAGCATGAGCCCAAGTGTTGTGTGGTAGATTTGGAAATTACCAAGCAAAAGAACAGCTGATTATGATTATTACTGTCTTTGGTTTCTGTTGTTAACAACTTAAGACAGGTATCGATTGCAAAAGTTGGTTCTTAGTATGACAACTCATTATGTAGTTAGACTACTGAAGTATGATGAAATCATCAGTATTGTGTTTTGCATGGTCTTAGGTTAACATTTGTGTTTGAAGTGTTAGATTTGTGTAGTTTTTACCTGTTAAGACACAATAACTTTGCTAAATTCTTAAAATTTTCAACATTCTTTTTTTGAGTATAATGAATGATCTTGTCAATATTATGCTCCACACTTTAACATCACTCATCCTGAACCATTTATTAAACTTGTGAATATATCAATAAAGTAAGCTAGGAAAGCTGTATTCAAGGAAATGATGCCGTCTTTTCTTGGTCATGTGCCAAACACTATCATGTATATGTCCCATGCATATCATGCAAGGTTTGAAGTGTTTATATTAATATGTCAATTCATTTTGGGCATTAAGTAGGCAAATTTGCTACCTTTTTTCTCCATTCAAGAATAATTATATTTCTGGAGCTGTCTTGAGGCTTCCTTATTAGCCTAGTGAAATGGAGCAATGTCACATTCTCTTGCAACAAAGATTTGGAAAAGAGGGTTAGTTTGCTGACCGTCATAGTTTGCACATCCAAGTGGTAAAAATGGAGATGGTTGGATCTTGAGTTTCACACAGCATTGAATAAGTGAGACATGTCCCTTTAGTTATGATATTTATTCTAGGGAATTAAAGAAAGGAAAAGGATGAAAGGCTGCATTCATTTATGTTTTCTAATATCATTTTCTGTTCTGCACATTCTTAAATACACTTGAAGTTCAATATCAACTACATTTCCTTTACAAAATTCAAAATAATTCACAATCAATCACATATTTATAAAAATTTTGAAAAAAAAAAAGCACAATATTCATAAACAAACATAGCCTTAAGTTTATTCCTACAGACACAAATGCGCTGGACTCAAATGTAGTCTTTCATGAAACTATTAGGCCAACATTTTGACAAAAGATGGAATTATTACTATATTAAAATATTTTGTTCACAAACTAGTTTGTTGATGGAACCTACAAATTGAGAATTTAATATTTCTTTCTTTTCAGGTGTAGATGATTATTTCAATACTTAATGAGATTAAACCTTTGTTCTTTTTATGGAAATGACGAAGCATGTTTATGATACACTTTAATATTTGGCCCATGGCATTATGTAATGAGAAGCAGAAAGGGGTAACAATAATTTATGAAAATGTATTCTAATCTTGGCTGCTTGAAAATAGGAATAATAATTGAGGTTTGTAGTTCATAACTTTTTTTGTTCTTGTCATGAGAACAAGCGAAGTTATTAATTGCCTATAGAACATGCTTATCTTTCTGTAGATCTTGCTGCCTTATTTACACCAGGATTTTTGTAGCTCATAAGTATTTAATTATATCTACTACCCTAATGCATGGCCTATAGAAAGAGAAGAATTTCTAGTAACAATAAACGTAGACTTGCCTTACTTGTGATAGTGAACTTAAGACGTTATCAAATCCATGGCTCACATGAAAAGTGAGAAAAAAAAGTTTGTCATAGTACTTCCCAAGCTTTGATATATTGTGATTAGGTTTGTGTACAAATATCAAAACAAAGAATATGCTACTTGATTGAACTTCCAATATGAGAATCAAGCAATATTCAAATTTTTGTGCTAAAATTAATGTTGAAAGTCTTGTCATATCCTCTATTCTCTGCACTACTGGATGTTAGAAGTACATGAACCTCATTAAGTTGTATAGTGCTCAAATTTGTTTTATTGGCCACTCTATGAGCTAACAAACACCAAAATTGAAACAAATAGTCTTAGGTGCCGTGATAATTGTCATTTCTCTAATGAGTCACACATTTCTTCCAGCCCTCCTTGAATCTGGAATAAGATGTATAAAGTAAATTTCTAGTGAAATTTTTTCAATTTTGTTTCTTTGTGTACTTCTATGTAACAAGGTAACCTTAGTGTTAGAAACCTTAAATGTCTGCATAATGTTTTACTAGCAATGTTAGGGATCCATTTCCACGTTTTAAACCAACTTGGTTAATTATGAATTTTTAGGTTAGTATTTTTTTTGGATCTAGTTTATTGTCACACCCCGTATCCAATATAGTAATACTGCAGCGGATAAGAGCTTGCCAAGGAAACCCAGTCATCATTATGCTAAAATCCTCCTATACTCTTTAACTGATCAATTACCTGAGGTATACAATAGACTAGTGAGTATGAAACTCAGTAAGCAGCTAGAATTATAAAAATAGGCGTAACACTCAAAATAAAACAATTAATGGCAATAAAACCATTTTAGAATATGACTACTATTTAATACTTATTCCATAAATCACCCACTACTATTCATTTATTGGTATACAAGCCACCAGTGCCTCGCTAAGAAAGTCAAAAAATTGATTTCATTGTTCAAGGATCGCACCCCTGCGCAAGGGAACTGGTGCGGCGGCGCCAAGTTTCTGATTTCCAATCTGTTGCAAATTTCAGTTTCGCGCTCCTACACCAAGGGAGAGGCATGCATGCACCAACTCTTTATTTGTCGGTGCAAGTGGCGCTCTAGTGCGAAAGATATGGCACTAAGACGCCATTCCTTTGCCTATATCTCTTTAGGTCAGTTAAAGATGCGCTCTTGCACCATTTAATGGCGCTCATGCACCAACCTTACATCATTGGCTAATTTCCTAAACCAATTACTCACTTATCCAATCACATTTCTAATTCTATAAATACCTGTCTATGGGTAATCAAACATGGCTTTCCTATATCAAAGGTCATCACATATATCTATACAAACACCTAGTTATATACACGTCTCATTTACAAATAAACTTTCCACAAGTCTATCAAATCCTCATGTGCTCCCATAAACACATAAATCATTTACACATGAGTTTCCACAAGCTAGCTAAATTGTTCATATGGATATCCATTTCACATAATTTCGGAAGCTTCCACAGTACAGTCACAGATACTTAGGAACAGTGCTTTCTAATCAAGGCAGGATTTATCATATCACAGTCAGATCACATATATGGGCTCATATCACATAGCCACCCATTGGTAGCATCCACAGGTAAGGCATCATCGCAGTGAGTATTTCTCACATTGCATGAATCTGCCATCACCCAAAGGTGACAGCCACACAATTTGCTGGACTCTATCCGACCATATAGAACAATACATATACACATAAATGCCTACACTGAAATAACTCAAAGCTAGTCTGACAATCCAGGCTATACCGGGCCCATGCTACCGAATCCCATGTAGCGAAACACATGATTCAGACCTTCCCTCAAGCTATGAGAGCCAAGTATCCTAAGTTGTGGTATGCCACTCAGATATCAATTTTCACATTCAGTCACATAAGTGAAGCTCTATATTAAGCTTTCACTCACATATCACATTTCACATTTCAGTCACATAAGTGAAGCTCTATGTCAAGCTTCTAACCCAATCACAACTTGTCACAATTCATGCACTATAATGCTAGCATTTAATAGTATCACATTTCGCATTCAACATTCAATATATTCCCATGGGCTTGGCATGTAATTTCAAATTCATAACACATCACATAGTGATGCATGCCTTCACACATCAAAATATTGCAGTTCACTTTAATAATTGAGGTTGTACGTAGGCTTCTCATTAATCACATATACATTCATAAATACAATAAGCCTACATATCTCATAAACACTTATAGATGTGCACAATCCACACATTGGCATCATTCTTACACACATAGAAACCTATTGACTTCTTTATTAGTGCCAACCCTTCCATTACTCTTTGATGTATTTCAAACATATCGTTGCACAACTATGTCCATGTATCACTGGTCTCATTCATTTTCCACTCATACATATTCATGGCACTCTAATACACATGGTTTTTCATAGACATTCATTTGTCATGCCATCTCACATGAGGAAATAGTATCCTCGAACGTTTGGCATGTATTTCATTCTTCATATACACATAACGTTTCATTGGCAATGTTATTCAAGCCATATCACAGCAAATTCACATATATATGAGGGCAAGTTCACATTTCTATATCTCGCACACAGAATTTATACCAACATGTAACTCTCATACACATCAAAATGTGCGAAATCACACATTTTATAAATCACTATAAACCCCAATTAAATCATTTTCCATATCAAGGTCCATGTATTCATGGCCCTATTCACATTCCATCAACACATTTCACATATATTCACAAACACAATCATTAAACACATTTCATTAAGAGTTAACATCTACTATGTCCTTAGAAGGGTCTAGCTACTTACCTGGTTAGCCTCGTCTCTTAATTTTGTTTTCCTGTATTTCTTGATAAGCAGTTGTTTAAAGTTCATCTCTTCTTATTCTCCTTCCTCTTTGGTAACCATTGCTATAGTCATGACACACTGATCAGTGTCAATTTGGAAAGAATTAAACCCGTTATAGGTTAACAATATTTCAACCAACCAATAACATCATTTATTAAACACTATCCAACACACATATTGGTTGGATTATTATAATAAGAGGTTATTCATTTCCCATTATCACCAAACTTCATGGAACTCAAATAGAAATATATATTATAGTTATGAATTTTATTGAGTCAAAATAAGGTCATATACTCCTTGAAAATCCTTAATTTCATTCACACAGCAGATCTGTGTGCAGGCCTCTCAACTGAACAGTACAACTTTGAAGAATTTTGTAAAATTCTAGAATACTCAAATCTCTACCAAACTTTCCAGTCTAGAACTAGACATGTATAAGAGTCATTCTACCAAAAATCATGACTTTCAAAGGAGTTTAAGGTAGTCAGACGGAATTTATTTTACATACTCTGTTCTAAAACTTAACATTCACAGTTCATTAAGTCCAGATTTGAAAAATCATAACAATTCATACACAACTCCAAAAATCATGAAAATTTACAATCTAATAGAAAACATATTCAAAGGTTAGCATATCAAAAATCAAGGAATTTTATGAAGAGTTGCCCCCTCAATTAAAGCTCATTCTCCCTGCACTATTTTAAAACAGGGAAATTCACAATTTCAAACCAGAATTTCAAAAATTTCACATAACCCTTGACATGTCTAGTTTCACCTATAAAAATTTCAAAACCAGAAAGTGAACCTAGAATTTATAGGATTTTTTGGACTAACCCCTATTCAGTAAAGAGGCTCTACAGGAATTTCACTCAATCATGTTTCCTAACTTCCCAAACATCATCCCTTCTCCTTCAATATACCATAACACATATAATATCATGTTTTCTAACTTATACCATGATGTACATAACATAAATACAACATTAATCGAAGTAGAATCTAACATTTTCCTTGTAGAATTTCATGGCTAGGCTTTAAAGGAAGAAGGAGAGGATGAATTTACCTTAATTTCCTTCTAGCTTATTCAATTTTCCTTGAATTCCACAAGTGAAGAAAGCAAATTGAGAGAAAGAGAGAGGGCTGGAAACGTTTATGTAGAGACAAGAAAGAAAATGAAATTTTCTAGAGTTCTCCCATATTTATAGATATACATCACACAACAATTTCAATTAAGCCCTAACACTTTCTTAGCTTTTCACTCGCACCCTTCCATCTCTCATCTAATTTCATCCCTCTTCATATATATACACATACCTCTCCATATATATACACATACCTCATAATGTTAATAATACATATTTTTACAGTATATAAGTAAGTTAAACTTACTTAAAATTTGGAGTGTTACAACAATCTCGTAACGCCTCACCTCCGTCACAAGGTATTGTCTGCTTTGGCCCAATGGGCCTCACGGTTTTATTCTTTCAATACCCATACACCAAGAGGCACCTCACAGATGGGTAAGAATCGCTACTTATATACCCAGCATCTCTCCCGTGTCTTGCCGATGTGGATTCACCTAGGGTATTACATTTATAATGTGCTTAGCTTTAGTTGGAAATGATAACATCAAAGATCTGGTATTTCCAACATGCAACCTCATTATGAACTGGACATTCTTGACTGATCAACTGGATATTGGCTGAGCTCTATGGTGAGAGTTTAGACCATTCATTTTTACTTATGACATGGCAACAAATATTACCAATGAGCTTGACAGCCATATGCATTTCTCTATGTATACAATATCGCATCAAATCATTAAGTTACTGATAATGTACATGGGGATGGGCAAAGCTGTTTATGAACTTACTGGTAATTCCATGAAAGATTTCTAGGAATATAGGAAAACTAGATACTGCATGTGAAACACTGCAAAAAAGCTGTAAGCTTGCAAAACACTCTAATTAGTTTGTTTTAATTCTCTTGACCAACTTGCAAGGCATCAATAAAGAGAACTCAAGTGTTGTGACTTGTAACAACAGGTTTCTTAGCCTTTTGGTGCTTTCCACATGCTGCTTCTCTTTTGTTATGAATTTTGGTCCAAAATTGATAATCTGCATTGACTATCACATGCAAAAACGGGAAAACCAGTTTTGTTGCATATCTTTATTGATTGCTTTATACCCGATAAGATGTATCATTTCTGATGAGAACACACTAATATTTTCCTTTGTCCGATCTTTCCATGTAGCTTGTGGCAAGAAGGCATTTGCCATCCTAGACTTCGCAGAGACCAAATATGAGTCTAGCATGTCTTGACTTGGAATTCTGAGAATGAACAGTAAAAATCTCAGCTCAAGAAATCTGAGTGAGAGGAAGTGAAAACTTTATATCCAGAGCATTACAAAAAGTAGAAGCCAGGTGTACATCATCAGAGACCCCAACAGATACAGCCAATAGGAATGCATTACATGGCAATTCTAGAATACTGTACAGCTAATCCATAACTAACTTGCTGATTAGGCTAACTAACTGAATATCAAAATTAATAAAACAGTAAACCGAATTAGCTTACTTAACAGAACAAAAAGAAATTGAAAGAAAGAACAAAGCTGACGAGCATAAGCTAAGTACAGAGCACAGTTTGCAGTGCAGAGTAGAATCAGGAGCAGGAGCTCAATGAGCTTTCTTCACATCCCCCCTCAAACTGGAGGGTAATTCCAACACTCCAAGTTTGCTTCGGAAGACATTGAACAGAGGCAATGGCAGTGGTTTTGTGAGACAGTCAGCTAGCTGGTCACAGGAAAGCACATATCTAACTTCAAGTTCTTTCTGCAAAACTTTGTCTCTAACAAAGTGAATGTCTATCTCAATGTGTTTTGTTCTTGCGTGAAGAACATGATTGGATACCAGAGCACTGGCACTGGTATTGTCACACCAAGTGACTGGACATTGAGATGGTTGGCACTGTAGTTCATTTAACAATGACTGAATCCATGTGATCTCAACTGCAACTTGAGCCAGGGCACGATATTCTGATTCTGTACTTGATCTGGAGACAACAGGTTGCTTCTTTGACTGCCAAGACACCAATGTGTCACCTAAGAACACACAGGCCCAATCTGCATCTGAGAATCCGGTTATGTTAATGTGTTCACAGGGTTTGATATGAAGGCCAAAGAGTTTGGTATTTTGAAGATATCTCAAGATTCTCTTCACTCCCTGCCAATGAATCATTTTGGGTGTCTGAAGTGCTTGGCTGAGTTTATTCACTGCGAAGGCAATATCTGGTCTGGTGTAAGTGAGATATTGCAAGGCTCCCACAGCACTTCTGTATAGTGTAGGATCAGAAAAATGGTCTGAATCTTCAGTTCTCTTGTCCTTGCTGACAGCAGCTGGTGTAGAGCATGGTTTCAAATGCTCAAGCTGTAGCCTTTTAAGTAGATCAGCTATGTACTTTGACTGATTTAAATACATGCCTGTGTCATTTCTCCTTACTTCTATCCCAAGAAAATAGTGGAGGTCTCCAAGATCTTTAAGTGCAAACAAGTTATTCAGTTTAGATATGATCCCTTGTATGAATTCTTGATTATTTCCAGTAATCAGTATATCATCTACATACACTAGGATGAGAATTAGGATGCCTTCTGTCTTGTAAATAAACAAAGAGGAGTCTGATTTTGCATTAATGAAGTTCCACCTCAGTAGTGTGCCTTTTAGCTTATCAAACCAGGCCCTAGGAGCCTGTTTAAGACCATATAGAGCTTTATGCAGTTTACAGACATGAGAGGGTTTAGATGAGTCTACAAATCCTTCTGGTTGTACCATGTAGACTGATTCCTCCAATTTGCCATTCAAAAATGCATTATTGAAATCCAACTGTCTTATTTTCCAATTTCTAGTTACTGCCAAGGTGAGAATTACTCTAATAGTTCCAGCTTTCACTACTGGACTATATGTTTCAGAGTAATCTATTCCAGGTGTTTGGTGAAACCCTTTTACCACCAGCCTGGCTTTGTGCCTATGGACAGTCCCATCACTATTAAACTTAAGTTTGAACACCCATTTGTTTCCCACTAAATTGTAGAGAGGAGAAAAAGGAACCAAAGTCCATGTTTTGTTCTTATTTAAGGCCTGGAATTCTGTATCCATTACTTTCCTCCAGGAATCAGATTGCAAGGCTTCAGACACTGTCAATGGTTCTGAGTTTTCCATGTTTGTATGGTGTGAATAGCTGATGTGATATATTTTGGGTTTGAAGATGCCTCTTTTTGATCTTGTGATCATTGGGTGGTGTGGCATAATAGGTACTAAGGTCTGGTGGTCAGGCTGTGGGATTTCAGGTTCATGTGCAGTGGTTTCATTTGGTTGAGAAGACAGTGGAGTGTCTGAAGCAATGTCTGGTGAAAGTTGCTGATTGAGAGAAGGAGAGGTTGGACTATTTGGAGTGTTTACAGGATTAAGTTCTGCTGCAGTGAGAGAGTCTTGATAAGGTCTTCTGTTCTGATTCTTGCTGGTCTCAACTTCCCTGGAAGTACAGTTTTGTTCCTTCCATTTACTGAGTATTGGAAGAAAAAGTCCTAACAGATCATTGAAGGAAGTCTATGGAATTGGATTATTTTTGGTGTTTAGGAATCCCTGTTTAAATGGAAATTCAGCTTCATTGAAGATTACATTTCTTGACATGTAAATTCTTCCAGTTGAGCTGAGACACTTGAACCCTTTGTGTTGATCACTATAACCTAGGAAGACAAATTTTGTAGAGTGGAACTGGAATTTGTGGTTCTGATAAGGTCTTAGACAAGGAAAACAGGTGCAGCCAAAGATTTTCAGTGAGAGATAGTCAGGAATCCATTTATATATTTTCTGCCAAGGTGATATGCCATTGAGAATTGGTGTTGGGAGTCTATTGATAAGCCAGACAGTAGTGTGAAAGGCTTCCCACCAGTACCTCAATGGCATATTTGCCTGAGCTAGCAAGGTTAGGCCCATTGCTACAATGTGCCTATGCTTTCTCTCTGCCTTTCCTTGTTGTTCATGAGTATATGGACAAGCAATCCTAGATTCTATCCCATTTTGATTGAGAAAATCAGTGAAGACTCTAAACTCTCCTCCCCAATCTGATTGAAGACATTTTATTTGTTTTTCAAATTTGTTTTCAACAAGCATTTTGAACTGTTTGAAGACTGATAATGCTTCTGATTTGTTTTTGAGGGGAAATATCCAAGTGAATCTACTGAAGTCATCTATGAAATGGATATAGTACTTATATCCCGAAATGGAAGAAACAGGAGCTGGTCCCCAAAGGTCTATGTGTATCAATTCCAGAAGTTGTTTAGTTTTGCTGTTTGAGTTCTTGAAAGGTAAAACATGTGATTTTCCACACTGACAGGCATCACAGAAATCAAAATTTTCATTGCTTTTAACAGATTCTTTACAAGCTCTTAGAATTTGACTCAAAATTTTCCCTGATGGATGACCAAGCTTTCTATGCCAGATATTAAGTTTTTCTTTGTCTGACAGAAAGTTTGTCACAGATGCCACAGGGTTACAATTACTTACAATGCTTTCTGCATTTGACCTTTTTGACACACTAGATGACACACTAGACCTTGAGACAGAAGGAATAGACTCAACATAATTCAAATAACTTTTATTGTTTCTGGGAACTTGGGGCAGGTGCTGGTTTGGAAATGTGAGACCAGGGTTGATTTGGTAGAGACCTTCCTTAACTCTCCCCTGCAGAAGAGCCTGGTGTGTTTGTTTGTCCTTCACAAGACAAAAATCATGGTGAAATTCAACATAAACTTTGTTATCTTTGGTAAGACTAGATATGCTCAGCAAGTTCTTTGTTATTTTGGGCACACACAATATATTTTTCAAGTTCAGCATAGTTTTTCCAGCAAATAACTTTGAATGGCCTACATGTGAAATGCATAGATTTCTACCATCACCTATAGAAAAGGATTTGTTACCAGAGTAATCACTTCTTGAGTTGAGGAGGCTGGGTTCTGCTATAACATGATTAGTGGCACCACTGTCAGCAAACCAGGATTCATCATTGACAGCTTCAGGTGTGGCATAGAAAGCCTGTTGGGATTGATTGTTGGTGAAGCAACTTTGTTGAGGTTGACTAGGCCTTGGAAAACCTTGCCTGTTGTTGCTCCCACTTCTGTTTCTATTGGTACCTCCCATGTAGTTTAAATCAGTCCTGTAAAAGCATATAGTTGCAGAATGTCCTATTTTCCCACAGATTTGGCAAATAGGTCTGGAATTGCCAAATCTGCCACCTCCTCTTCCTCTGGTGTTTTTGTTTCCTGAACCCCTTTCAATGTTCCGATTACTAGATCTATTAAAACTTTGTCTGAACTGATCTTGGTCATTCTGATTTGGTTTACCAAAAGCAATATTGGCAGAGGCTTGATTGAGACTCAAGTTTGTGAAACCATTTAACCTCTCAAGTCTGTTTTCAAAGTTGAGAAGTGTGGCTTGGAGTTCTTGCCAGGAGATTTTCTCTCTAGCTTGAATCTGGACAACAATGGGAGTATAATCACTATCTAAGCCTAAGGTGATGAATGAAATCAGATCATCCATATCTACTGGACTTCCAGCTACTGCTAGATTGTCTGAAATCTTCTTCATGACAGAAAGATATTCATTCATCTTCATTGAGCCCTTCCTAGTGGTTTGAAGATCAAATCTCAGATTTGAGATTTTGGATCTATTCCTAATACCACAATATTCTTCAAGTGCTTTCCAAAGTTCATGAGAGGTAGGTTGTCCTATTACCTGAGCTGCTACTTCACTCGAGACAGAGCTGAGTAACCAACCCATCAGCAGGCTATCAGTTGTGACCCAGTCTTCAAAATCTAGGTTGATCTGGAGCTGGGAGCTGCTGTCACCTTCATCCCCCGTTGCTGTGATGAATTCAGGTGGGCATTTCCTTGTTCCAAGAACAAAACCTTCTAGCTTATGGCCTTTTAGTGTCGGCAGTACCATAGCTTTCCAAATGGTGATGTTGTATTCATCAAGTTTGATAGGAAATGACTGACTCAAGGTGTTTCCAAAGGGTGAGCTTCCATTAAGGAAGCTGGGTTGGGAAGAACCAGAATCACCAGTGGAAGGACTTCCTTGGAATGGTCTTGAGAACATGGCGTTTGCCTTCTGTAATGCTCTGATACCAACTTGGAATTCTGAGAATAAACAGTAAAAATCTCAGCTCAGGAAATCTGAGTGAGAGGAAGTGAAAACTTTATATCCGGAGCATTACAAAAAGAAAAAGCCAGGTGTACATCATCAGAGACCCCAGCAGATACAGTCAATAGGAATGCATTACATGGCAATTCTAGAATACTGTACAGCTAATCCATAACTAACTTGCTGATTAGGCTAACTAACTGAATATCAAAATTAATAAAACAGTAAGCCGAATTAGCTTACTTAACAGAACAAAAAGAAACTGAAAGAAAGAACAAAGCTGACGAGCATAAGCTAAGTACAGAGCACAGTTTGCAATGCAGAGTAGAATCAGGAGCAGGAGCTCAATGAGCTTTCTTCACATCTTGTATGCCATAGCGTAGAAAGTCCATCACACTCTTTCAGAATCCAGAGAGCTGAGTGAATGAAATTGTTTAACAGACTCGCTGTTGCTCGCTAGACAGACCGATTCGATTCTATTCGCTTCAATTCGATTCAATTCTCCGCTGCCTTACTCTCCAGTCACCGCACTCGCTCCGACTTAGCCACCTGCATTGAGAGAACGACTGAGGAAAAGCTATACTACGTTTGTTTGTTTGTTTTTTTTTTTTTTGGATTTTGTGGAGTCTTGATCTGTTTTAGAAGGCAAAAACCATACGTCTTCGTTTCTTTCTTTTTTGGTTTTGTTTTTGACATTTCAGCATTTGGGTAATCTGTCCTATGAAAATGTTACGCGGCTTTCGATCTGGAGACAAAGAACGGAGTTTCTTGTATAATTGTTTTCGCGTTGTTGAAACGATAATTTGTGTTACAGATAAAAGTACAGGATATGAGCAAAGATCTCGGCGTGGAAGCCAACGAGGCTGCGGTGCGTGAGGTCGCCAAACTCTTGACCCTTCCTGAGCTTCCCCAGTCTATTGCTGATATAAAAGCCGATTACATTGCGCGCCAGCAGGTGCTTATTTCTCTCCTTTCCAATTTCAGCTTTCGTAGTTTTTTTTTTTTCATTTAATTCATTGAAATGGAGTTGCTTCTTGTATTTTAGTAAATTAGAAACTATTTGATACAATAAATTTTAAGAAAAAGAAATTTCGTTTGGTTTTCAAATACAGTAGTGAAAATATATTTTGAATTCAAAAGGAAACAATATAGAAAATCTCAAAACAGTTTTTCGGATATTAAGAATATAACTTAGATGTTTCTTATATATAAGTAACCAAAAGGCGGCCAAGCTACTTTTTATTTTTAAAAATTTTTCTGATTATTTGGCACTAACTTGGTTACTGAGATGGATGTTCTTGTATTGTTAGGCAAATGATGCACAATTTAGTACGATGGTAGCGGAACAAGTAGGATTGAGATACTCTTACTTTATTGAAATTATGGCTGTTTTTCTTAATTTGACTTTGCCTTTTGTTCAAGGTGTAGATTGAACAGGCACAGACTGGTTCGGAATCACTTGCCTTATCGCAGAAGACAATAAACCAGCTTCGTGAGAACTTTATTTCTATTAAAAGGTATGTTGTGATAAAATTCTGTGTGTTTAAACTTTGAGGGAAAGCTACGAACGTTGCTGGAATACGGTCTCGTTGGATGATGTATGATATATTGCATGTATCTTGGGACCTTAAACTAGTAATATATATTTTCAATTGATAAGACTATGATTTTGCTACTTGAAATTGTATGTTACATTGTGATATCCAGTATCCCTGTTCCAGTGATGTGATATGACCTGTAAACTTTATGTGTTTTTTTGGTTATCTTGTGCATTAGGTACTGTCAAGAATGCCAAAATTCAATAGAAAATCATGATCAGATAAAGCTCCTCAGCAATGCAAGGAATAACTTAATACAACTCTGAAGGTGGGTTTAGTCTTTAACTTCAGTTCCATGAGCTTGTTAATTCTGGTACCATTGTAGCTTATCTCTTACAAAATAGATAAATCATGTTTCCTCTTTGCGTATAAATAAACTTGAAAGGCGTTGTATTTTGGAGTATTTAGTTAGAAGGACTTTGGGCAATTTTGATTTGTCTAATTGAATTGATTTCATTGAAGCAATTAATTTGGAGCATGAAATTTCAGATATGTTGATTTCCTTCTTTTCATTCTGTGATCATCTATCTAACTTCGTCAATTTTTATAGGATGTTGAAGGTATGATGTCAATTTCTGTGGAAGCAGCTGAGGCTCGAGATTCATTAAGTGATGATAAAGAATTTGTTAACGCATATGAGGTATGGTTAATCATCTTTTATAATTTGTAGCTTGAAGTAGGAAAAACCTGCTACAATTATTTACTATATTTATGCTATTGTCTTTCCTCTTTTCATCCTCAATTTGCCATAGAGGTTAACAGCACTTGATGGGAAACGGAGGTTTGCATTAGCAGCTGCAGCATCCCATAAGGATGAGGTTTGGCAGAGTAAGGTCTGTATCCTTGTCTTCAACTTACAGCTGAATTCATAGGAAGCTCGAACAAATTGACTACAAAAAACACTATTAAAATAAATTAATAGCTATATTTTCTAGGTTTATATCTTTATATTATTCATCTTCAAGTTTGGTTTACTTTCATTCTATTTAACTTGAGCGTCTTCCCCATGACAGGAGTTAATCCCTGGAAATTGGTATTTCATTTTTAATGTCCTTAGCATCTATATTAAAGATAGATTTAGTTCATATTCCAGCTGTTTGAGCATCATTTCTTCAAAACGATTTAATGCATGGAAGTTGACATTTATTTCCCACTCTCATTGGAATCAAAAGTAAAATATTTTACTCTCAGTTATGGATCAGTATTTTTTTTTTCCATATTTTCCATTTCCCACCTCCCATCACCACTTCCATCACTGCCATCACCTCCAAGGTTTGATCAATGACAATATCATACTGGAGTGAAGATAAATAAACCCTCTCTTTGCTTTCTCCACATCTATTCTTATGGTTATCATTTATTATATTTTCATGACCAAAGTACCGGTACAACACCATAGAAAAAAAATTATGGAAAATGCAGTGGCTAAGTGGAGGGGCCTATTGTGAGTTTCAACCAAGCTCTAATTTTCTTTTGATAACCTAAGCAGATTGTTGAGTTGTTGAGCTGTGAAGCAACTTGTTCGATAGCACGACAACTACGTGTCAATAAGTGTCAATTAAGGTGTGGAATTGTTGAGCAACCCTACTCTGCAGTCTGATTCCTTATTTGACAACTGAATACTTGGCTTAATGCATAAAAAAAGGGTTTTACTCAAAAAAGAAAAGGGTGCGGCCAAATTTAAAAAAAAAAACCCAAAATTTGGCAACTTTTGGCATTTTCCCAAAAAAGTAAGTCACAATTACAGAAGCATACAATTGTTATGTTTATTTGATATAATTTGGAAAAGAAACCTTAACCTAATAGAATTCATTTAAACATTTGGTGCTCATTCAAAACTTTTTTTATTATTATTTTTTTAATTTTTAATATCCAGGGTTGAGTTTAGTGGTAAAAAGCCATTAGTCTTTAAATCCCCCTTAGGATGTGTGTGTGTGTGTGTACGTATGTATTTCCTAGTCATAAAGCTTATAGGATGTGTAAGTAGCCCTCAGGTTCAACTCGATGAACAAGGGAACAATTGAGGGTTTTTGGTGGAAAAAAATTGTCTGATGCACTTTTTTCAAATTCCCTTTTTGTGTTTCTTCATAATTTTAACATATTATTCCATCAAAAAAAAATTGCGGGTCACAAGACTTGTGGATTCAGAATGACTTTTTTTTTTTTGGCCATGAATTTTTCCTTATGCTATTCATTTGGTTTATGGTCATCAAAAATGAATTTGTAGTAGATCTATGGCACTTGAAATATTGTTGCCAATATAGGATGACTTAGCTAATATCACTAGGGTCTGAACAAGGATGTGTACTTCATCTTTCCCATTTATGCTTTAGCGATGAGTGAAATGATATTCATCCACTTTACCGATCTAGCCTTGAAAAATACCCTAGTTATTTGATCTCTTTTAGGGGTAGGGGGTTTTCGATTATGTTGAACACTGATTTTGTAGGTACGGGTGTAATGATTATATCTTATTGGATTCTTTATTTCTGATTTTTACCACAGAGTATTTTGAAGATGTTAATCGAACTTGGGAGACATTTGAGAAGACATTATGGGGGCATATTTCCAACTTCTATAAACTATCAAAGGAAAGGTATATCAATTTGATTTGCTTAACTGCTTTAGCTTGGGTGGCTCTTTATATTCTGCGACGTATTGCATTAAGTCCTTGGTTAATGAAATTTTTTATGTTATTTTGTATGTCATTGTTTGGATAGATTTGACTAAATAGTTATTGATTATTGACTGAATTTTGAAATTTCGCTTTTGAGCATTTCCTTGAGGTGCTTTTCTGTATGGGCAGTATGTTAACATTCATTGACACTTGGGAAATTACTCCATATAATTATTAATACATTGTGCTGATGCACTTAAAACTCCCAATTTTAAAATATATCCATTGATTAAGTAGCTATATGCTGCAAACTATTGTAGCATAATATAGACAGCTTCTACCAAGGCGATATAGCACTGTTCTTTTAACCCAACATAATATCCAACAACATTGGGAAACAAGTTTGGAAAATAACTTTTTAATCCAAAGGGTTGAGCTTAGCGGTGATTAGGCCTTGGCCTCATCATTGAGGTCAAGGTTTTGATTCCCCTTCGGGCCATCTAGTTGGGGACGTATATATGTCTCACAGGTTTATTGGCTGTTTGGCTACCAAGCTTGTAGAGTGTGGAACTAACCCTCAATTTAGAAATCAATGAACATAGGAAAGGTCGAGGGAGTTCTAGGTGGCTGAAAGAAAAAAGTTAGTGAAAAAATTTTGTTAATCAACTAAAATCAAGTTTAAATTTTAAAAAATTATATATTTTATGTAATCTCTTAAATTATTTCAGAATTTATATTTTGAGATAAGAAACTAGAAAATTATATTGATGAAAAGAAGTGGATGCACATGTGAACTAGGTGTCCACTAATTTTTTTTTTTTAGAGGAAACTGAAAAATTATAATCAAGTTACGTCAGTGGGTTATATATCCATGGAAAGCCAAAAAATACGGAATAAGTAAAAATTTTATACAACATAAATCTTCCTTGAACCAAACATGACAAACTATACAAAGTTAACCAAAACACTTTTCCAATTTTGATGTATAAAGAAGAAAGAAAATCTTGAAGATCCTTTGAAGTTGAAGCCCAAAGAGATGCCAAAAGTCAAACCCTTTCCCACAATTCCCTACAATTAGCTTATCCTTTCTCCCCGAAAATATGATTGTTGATTCTTTATAAGTAAAGAATGACAAGAACTAGTAATGGCCCATGAATTGTTAGATTCTTGCAAACTCTAGCCCAGGAACTTGAAGCCGAAGGGTAGTGGAGAAAGAGATGATTAGAAATTTCAACACATCTTTTACACATGATACGCCAAGACGGAGAGAGGCACGTACGTTGGAGGATACTTTCTTTGAATCACATCATTGGTGTTAATTTCGCCTGGAGCTAAAGCCCACAAGAAGACTTGAACTTTGGGAGGAATTTTAGATTTCCAAATCATTTTGTTTGACGTCTTCAAGAGGGGGTCATAACCACTCATCATGGGATATACAAGAGAAGTTACAAAAGCCTCCAATTTCCATAGTTTTCTTATCTCTTTTAATTTAATCCATACTTACATTTCCCACTAACACTATAATCTCTATGAATTATTGTTCCCTCTCTTTCAAGCTTTTTTTGAGAATGAATTTCCCATATCAACTTAGAGAGCTTGAAGAGAAAACCATGCTAGAGTGGGCAGATGCATTTCTATTATGGCAAAGTCTATAGGTGTGAGGAAATTTTTCATCCAAGGAGAATTCTCCTACCCAGTTACCCTCCCATAATCGAAGATCTTACCATCTCCCAGAACGTATCCACTAGTTGAACGAAAGCTTTTCAGATATGGGTATAAAAAACTGTACTAAAACAAATTATCAAAAACTGTACTAAAACAAATTAAACACTTTTTTAATCATTGATACACTTTTGCAGGCAATTACAACAATCCATATGTACTTGCAATCCCTTCCCAATTAAGGTGAACTAAAAAGAAAATTTCTTTAAAACAGAGGCCTAAAGAGGGGCAAATCACCAGAGTTTGTTCCATAAAAGATTATGATCTTTCTTTATGAAAAAATAAGCTTATTTCTCTCTTTTCATATGAGCTAAAACAGCAAACCTCCGCAAAATTTTAATTTTCTTTCCTTTCTTTCACTTTAGAATGTTTTAAAACCTTTTTGATGGATAATTACTGATATAATCAGCTCATTATCAATCTAAAACCGCAAAAAGAAAGAATTCATTTTGGCTAGAAGCCTAGAACTGCCTTGTCTAGAAAAGATGTGGCTTTTTACTATATTCTGTTTTTTCCTATGAAATATTTTAGCATATTTACCTGTCATGCACTAACAGAAAACATGCACATACATATGTATATTCTTTTTGCTGAGTTCTTTTGTGTATTTAATCATTTTTCTTTAAGTCCATTTTCTGCAAGCTAGGTGATTTTTAATGCCATTGGAAACTTCATTTATAATTGAAATGCCTTTGCAGTTACGATGTGGAGAAATACTTAGGTGGGACTGGCTCACCACCTCATCTTGCTGATGTGGTGAGCCCAACCAATAAAAATATGCCACATAATATATTAATTGATAAGTAATTAAGATATTAATTGTTCCATAAAATACACAAATTGGTAAGTAATCAAAACACTATTTTATATTTTATTTTTTTCTTTTTATAATTGCCACTTTTATTTTAGAAATTAATGCCTCTTTGTGATTAAGGCATCTATTGAAGAAGAAAATAAAGTTTTTACCAAAAAAAGCTGGTAATAAATGAACCAAATGAGGTAAATTTTTTTACGCAGAAGGTTTATGAAACTTTTTTTTTGGCTAGGAACATAAGAAAATATTTTGAGAGGTAAATGGATTAGTTCCAATTTGTCGCATTATCTAAGAAAAACAAATCATCACAAGTTAGCTGCAAGATGGGCTTGCATTTGATTCAATTATTTAATACCATAAAGTGAGATTTATTTAATTATATATATTGCTTCTATATCATTAACAACGGTACATTATGATAGAAAATTTATTAATTGATATTAGTTAAGAGTAATTAATAAATGGTTTATATATAAACAAGCTTTTATTTCTCATCAGATATAGTACATTCCATGCAATGTGAAACTAGGAATAGTCTACTATACTATGCATATATTTGGATATTCATCATATAATTCAATTATGTAGAGTTGAAAGTTTATGTCCTCAACAATTGTTATATCAAAACAAAATAATAATTTCATGATAATGTAAAATTTGAGTTTAAGGTCTAAAATAAAAGTGGCAATTATAAAAGGGAAAAAATAAAACATAAAATAGTGTTTTAATTACTTACCAATTTGTTTATTTTATAGAATAATTAATGTCTTAATTACTTATTAACTAATATATTATGTGGCATATTTTTATTGGTTAGGCTCACCACATCAGTAAGATGAGGTGGTGAGCCAGTCCCACCTAAGTATTTCTCTACGATGTGATTATTTTGGTGCTCATTTTTTTCTCCTTTTTTTCATTTATTCTCTTTCATGTGTGTGTGTCTGTGTGTTTTTTTGGCAGCCCACAAACATTGGTTCCCGCTTTAAGGTATGTTGACGAAAATCTTTAAGCTATTTTCTCGTGCCTGCTCAAGGCACACTGTTGATTAGTCTTAAATTTACTTTTAACTTCTATTTTCTTTTTCCATAAAGCCAGTTGTCATATATCTAAGGTTTATTTCTCCAAAATTCTCAGATACAAGTATCAATCAATATTTGTTCGTACAAAACCTTTCTACAAAGGCACTGTTAGAAGCATTCTCTGATTCTAAAAGTACAAAAAGTCAAATGTTCTTTTTCCGTTCGCAAAGGAATTTTCAAGAAATAATTTTGTAGAATGATGCCAAATGGGCCCTTAGGTTTTGTGTTTCAATTTTCACTACAGGAAAAATGACTTTTTGCGACGAAATATTTCGTCGCAAAAAGTCAAAATTTCGTCGCTATAAGTTTTTGCGAGGAAAAAAAATTCGTCGCGTTCCAGTCGCAAAATGTGAGTCGCAATAGGTTTTTCTGCGACGAATCTTGAATTTCTCGCAAAAAGACTTTTTGCGAGGAAATTTTGGTCGCAAAAAGTGGTATTTTGCGACAAAATATTTGTCGCAAATAGGATTACGTCATGTTAACTTTTTGCGACAATATAAAATTCCTCGCAAAAAAACATATTTTGCGACAAATTTGAATTTTGTCGCAAAAAATTTTATACCAAAATCATATTTAAAACAAATTATTTTCATTGTAAATATCTTTTGCGACGATTTTTTGTCACTAAATCCGATCTTTAGCGACAAAAAATTCGTCGCGAAAGACCTAATTTTTTAACATAATTGATTTTTTTAAGAATTCATAAAATTTATTTTAATTTGTTATAAATTCGAAAATAAAATAGCAAAATTATGTCATTATGCAACAGAATTCTTTGTAAGAATAATTTTATTAAATAATAACAAATTACAAAAATTTAATACAACTTGGAACTTTGGTTGTACATGGAAAAATAAAAAAAATAAAAAAACAAGATAATACAACAAATACAAAACTTCATCCTCCACTAAATTTTTTGTTTCTTGATTTTATATCAATCTTCAAGTCTTCAAATGTACCACACCTTCAATTATACCTATTAAAAACAAAAAAGAAGTAAAATATTAATTAGTAATAATATAGGATATGAGAGATAAGTGTATACAAAAAAAAATGTTAAAGAAATAAAGAACTTAAGATTTTTAATTGCATTCCCTCTTCCAAAATACCTATTAAACAAAAAAGCATAATATTAATTGACAATTAAAAAATAAAAATTATATGAATCTTGTAAGTAAATATATTACAACATAAAAGAAAAAATGAGTAAAAATATTTACCTTGATAATAGTGTTAGGGAAAGAAGAGAAGTAGATAAAAATGAAAATGAAGAGGAAAGTAGAATAGATGAAAGAAAATGAAGTAAACCAAAGAATTAGGTGGTGTATATATAATAAAGGCATTGATTTTTTGCGATGAAATTTGGACATTTTGCGACGAAAAATTTGTCGTAAAAGAATTTAAAAAATATGAAATAAATAGGAGCGGGTAAAAGTCCGCCTAAAATTTTCTTTTTGCGACAAAATTTTGGTCTTTAGCGACAATGTTTTTGTCGCTAAAGGTGTAAAAATTTGAAATTTAATAGGCGGGAAAAAGTCCGCCTAAAATTTAGTTTTTGCGACGAATTTGGATTTAAATTTTCCTCGCAAAAGACCCCATTTTGCGAGGAATTTTAAAGTGGTCGCTAAAAGTCTAAAATGCTAATCTTTAGCGACAAAATTCTAATCTTTTGCGACAAAAATTTTGTCGCAAAAAGTCTTAAAAAAATATTAAAATTAAAATCTAAATCTAAAATTAAAAATATTTAAATAAACAATACTTAGACTTGGATAATTATAAGTTTATTTATTAATTAAATTTTCATTCATAATTAAACTTATATAATATTGGATTGGTATTAAATAATTTGATGACAAATTAATAAATAATATAACAACCATATACAATAGAAATATAAAACATTATATGGTATTTAATTATTTTTTATTGAGTATTAAAATGTTAATAAAATAGGTACAACAACTCAAGAATTATTTAACAAATGTAAACAATAGTTAGACATTTATACATATGTCATAGTTGTTATATGAAGAATTACAAAAATAAATTTCTTTAATGATCAATAAATAATTAATTATTGATATTATAATCATATATGTAACAAAAAGATTCTATTCATTTTAGCTATAATTTATTTTAATTATCTATTTCTTTTAAAAACACTAAAAATATGTTTTACAAATTTAAAAAATTAATTTGTGATGGAGATAATTTAATTATTAACATATAAACGTATGTCATAATTGTCATATGTATTAAAGTCTTAAGAAAATACACACAATTCAACTATCATTAATAAATGCATAATACTTAAACATCTATACATATGACATAATTGTCATGTGCGAGTTATTGAAAATAAGTTTTTAATACTTTAATAAATAAATGATCAAATATTCATATTATAATTATTATGTAACAAATGCATTTACTTTTAGTGAATATTTTTTTATTATTTATTCATTTTACAAATGCTAACAATTAATATTTAAAATATCTTGACAAATGCAAACCATAAGTTTGTAATAGTTGTAATTTAATAATTAGATATCTATATATGTCATATTTGTTGTTATAAGAAATTGAAAATAAGCTTTTCTAATTTGATTAGTAAATGATTACTTATTCATATTATAATTATATAAAAATGTAACAAAATTGCATTTATTTTCAAGTATAGAATGCCTTTAAATTAATTATCCATTTTTTTATAAAAATAACAATTATTAAAAATATTTTTTACAATTATAAAAAATATTTTTTTCATATAAGTAATTTAATTATTAGACATATATACATATACATATGCTACAAGTATCATATGTATTACGAATTGAAAATCAGTTTTTGCCATTTACCAGGAAATGATTAATTATTCATATAGTAATCAATATGTAACAAATGTATTTATTTTTTGTTATAGAGTTCATTTTAATTATTTATCTCCCTTAAAATAAACCCTAACAATTGTTTAAAATATCTCAACAATTTACTCAAAGCTATACGATAAAAATTAAAAGTCTAAGAAAAATATACTATCTAAATTAATACACTTTATAACAAAAAAATAAAAAACATAATTATAGGCAACATTACATGATTATTAATTATTTATTTATTTATGTTTATTTGACATATAATTAACATTGAAAAATAAATTAGATTTTTAGAAGTTGGATTTTTTTTCCAATCTCGTTTTCATCAATTAAAAATTAGTCATAGTAATAAGTTTATCATAATTGTAATTTAGCAGTTAGACATATATAAATCATACATAAATTAGATTATATATAAATAATTAGCAATAAATTTTATGCTTGATTATTGGATTATTAACGATTCATATCACACACACACACGCACGCACACACACACACACTCACGCGCACACACACACACACACACATACACACACATATATAGAGTTTATTTTAATTATTTATCTCTTTTACAAATACTAATCTTAATAGTTTTTCACATTTAAAAGCATGAATGGAATCACAAATGGTCTTTTTTTTTAATAAAAATTTATATGAATATCCAAATGGCCCTACTATATTTAAAAATTATCAATTTATATAAAATCAAATTAGATTTTTAATACTTTCTTTATTCTTTTTTTTAGTCATTTTTTAAACAAAGACTTATATATTAGACGAATCATAAACAAAGAGAAGAAAACAAAAGAAGATAGTTATTAAGTTTTAATTTTAAAAAAATAACTTTTTGCGAGGAATTTTTTGTCGCAAAAGGTCTATTTTTTGTCGCAAAAGGTATATTTTTTTCGAGAAAATTTTCCTCGCAAAAAGAAATATTTTGCGAGAAAATTTTCCCCGCAAAAAGTGACATTTTGCGAGGAATCCCGTTTTTGTCGCAAAAGGTCCAGTATTGCCACGTGTGCATAGTAAATTAAAATGGCTTTTCGCGAGGAATGTTTTGTCGCAAAAAAATAGACCTTTTGCGACAACAAATTCCTCGCTAAAAGTGACATTTTGCGAGGAATCACGTTTTTGTCGCAAAAGGTCCAGTATTGCCACGTGTGCATAGTAAATTAAAATGGCTTTTCGCGAGGAATGTTTTGTCGCAAAAAAATAGACCTTTTGCGACAACAAATTCCTCGCTAAAAGTGACATTTTGCGAGGAATCACGTTTTTGTCGCAAAAGGTCCAGTATTGCCACGTGTGCATAGTAAATTAAAATGGCTTCTCGCGAGGAATGTTTTGTCGCAAAAAAATAGACCTTTTGCGACAAAAAATTCCTCGCAAAAAGTGACATTTTGCGAGGAATCACGTTTTTCTCGCAAAAGGTCCAATATTGCCACGTGTGTATAGTAAATTAAAATGGCTTTTCGCGAGGAATTTTTTGTCGCAAAAAAACATATTTTTTGCGAGAAAATTTTCCTTGGAAAAAGTCACATTTTGCGAGGAATCACGTTTTTGTCGCAAAAGGTCCAGTATTGCCACGTGTGCATAGTAAATTAAAATGGCTTTTCGCGAGGAATGCTTTGTCGCAAAATAATGGACCTTTTGCGACAAAAAATTCCTCGCAAAAAGTCACATTTTGCGAGGAATCACGTTTTTGTCGCAAAAGGTCCAGTATTGCCACGTGTGCATAGTAAATTAAAATGGCTTTTCGCGGGGAATGTTTTGTCGCAAAAAATAGATTTTTTGCCGCAAAAAATCAATTTTTTGCGAGAAAATTTTTCTCGCAAAAGGTCACATTTTGCGAGGAATTATTTTTTCGTCGCAAAATGTCTAGTATTGCCATATATGCATGGTAAATTAGAATGGCTTTTAGCGGGGAATTTTTTGTCGCAAAAGGCCTTTTTTTCGCGAGAAATATAATTTTGTCGCAAAAAATGTTCATGTTGCTATAAAATTTTTGTCACAAAATCCCATCTTCGTGTAATACGTTTTGCGATGAAAAGTTTGTCGCAATAGGTTTTATATCGTCGCAAAAAATGCTTCCCTAATTAGTCACTAGAGTTTTTAGCGACGAAATGAATATTCATCGCTAAAGGTTTTATTTTGCGACGAAAAATTCCTCGCAAAATATCTTTTCTTTTGAAATGCTAACTTTTGTGACGAAATTATAATTTTGTCGCAAAAGGCCGCTTTTTGCGACGAATTTTATTTCGTCGCAAAAAATTTTGTCGCAAAAAACTGTTTTTCTTGTAGTGTTTGCTTGGAACATTAGGTTGATTAAGGTAAAACATTGCTATATTTCATGTCTGTTTGTTTAATGTGTTTGTTTGGTTTACTCTCATTCTAACAAAATGCTATGTGCATTCTCGTTTTCACTTCAATTTTGTATTTCACCTTCTAGGTTTGTTGAAATGCAAGAAATTCTTGATCTGCAACTTGCTGAAGAGGCAGCTGAAGCTGAGGAAGGTGGTGTGATGGCAGCAATTGCAAATCCTCGTAGAAATGCCAAGTAAGAGTTTTCAACTGACTTTCAATATCATGTATCAGCTCTATCTTGGCATTTATTTCATTTGCTGTTATGGAGCATTATTTTGGCATTTCATCTATGTTGGATGCATATTGTGTTGGAGTATTGGCTCTTTAGCCAATTACTTGTATGTGCAAAGATCCCACATGGAGTGGGAGTCTTTATGTTGGAGAGACTTGGGCTTATAAATAAAAGCCAAGTCTTCTCACTTAGGTATCCCATTTGAATTATCATTCCACCCCCTATATTTGTAAAGTCTTACTAATAAGACCTTATAGTTTAAGGGCCTTTCATTAAGGACCTTAAAGTTTGTAATATTTGTTTTTTCTCCCTTTGTTTTGGGTATTTGTGGTATTGCCCAATTGTTTGGGTAATTACAGTTTGACCCAACTATTTGGGTAATTGTAGTTTGACCCAATAGTTGTGGTATTTGTATTGTAGCCCAAAAGTTTGTAATTCTCTTTGAAGATAGTGGAAAGTTTCTTCAACGACGCCCGAGGACGTAGGTACTAATACCGAACCTTGTTAAATCCTGGTGTGTTTTCTATTTCTGCATTATGATTGATTGGTTGCCTCTTTAGTTGCTATTATATTCAATTATCTGGCATAGTTGTGGTTGTGCATTATTTGGTTGTTCTGTTGGTTACTGCTTCTGCTTGTGCATAACAATTGGTATCAGAGCCGAACGTTTTGGGTAGTTAGTGGCTATTTCATTGAAGCACTTACTACTGTTCTGGGCTGTTGATTTTGGATTGCTAGTTATTGAATATAATAGTTTGTTGGAGCTTGGTTATTGGTGATTTGTGTATCGAGCTTATTTGTGAGAGGTAGTTATGACATCATCGTCAACTGTACCTGAGAAGACAATGACTGTAACAAATGCAAAAATAGATGTTGAAAAATTTGATGGCCGAAATAATTTCGGCTTATGGCAGAGTGAGGTGTTGGACGAGTTGTATCAGCAGGATTTGGATATTATTCTGGAAGAAACAAAACCAGAAGATATCAGTGCAAGAGATTGGGACAGGCTTAATATAAAAGCTTGTGGGTTGATTCGCTCTTGCTTGTGTAGAGAACAAAAGTATCCGTTCACTAAGGAGACATCTGCAAACAAATTGTGGAAGGCGCTGGAGAATAAATATATAAAGAAAAGCAATGAGAATCGGCTGTACCTATTGAAGAGATTGTTCCGTCTCCAGTTAAAACCAGGTACGAGCATCAGTTCTCATATTGATGAGTTTAATAAGTTAATTGTTGATTTGTTAAACTTAGATGAAACCTTCAAAGATGAAATTAAGGCTATGCTATTGATTGGCTCACTTCCGGATGAATTAGATCATTTGTGCATTACTCTTATCCATGGGAAAGATAAACTGTCATTTCAAGAAGTTTGTTCTGCTTTGTTGAATTATGAAATTCGTAAGAGAGATCAAAGAGAACATAGGGATGAGTTAGTAGATGCATTGACAGTGAGAGGGCGTAGTCATAGTAGGAAACCAGGAAAAAGGAAAAAATCTTGGTCGAGGGGTAGATTAGGAAAAGATGAGTGTGTCTTTTGTCGTGAGAACGGGCATTGGAAGTAAGATTGTCCTAAGTTGAAAAAGAAAGAAAAGGGCAAGGCTATTTCTGATGCATGTGTTGTTGAGCGTGAGGATGATAGTGATTCAGATATATGTCTAGTTGGTCATCCATCCACTTCTGTTTCTGATGAGTGGATTATGGATTCGGGTTGTACTTATCATATGTGTCCACATCGGGATTGGTTCTTTCAATTTGAACAGCTTGATTGTGGAGTTGTGTATATGGGCAATGATGATATTTGTCATACTGCTGGGATAGGTTCGATCCGTTTGAGGAATCATGATGGACTGACTAGAGTTCTGACAGATGTTCGGTATGTACCGAAGTTGAAGAAGAATCTCATCTCTTTAGGGAGCCTTGGAATCTAAAGGCTGTGGTATATCTATTCGAGATGGTATTCTGAGGGTCACTTCAGGCGCTCTTGTGGTATTGAAAGGCACTAGGAGGAACAACTTGTATTACTATAATGGTAATACGGTTATTGGATCAGCTGCTATGGTTTCTGATAATGATGCAGATTCAGAGATCACGAGACTGTGGCATATGCGTTTGGGACATGCAGGTGAGAAAGCCTTATTCAGTTTGGTGAAACGAGGCTTATTGAAAGGTGCAAAGACCTGCAAGCTAGATTTCTGTGAGCATTGTGTTCTGGGAAAGCAAAAGAGAGTGAAATTTGGCACCGCTATTCGTAATACCAAGGGTATTCTTGATTATGTTCACTCAGATGTATGGGGACCTACCAAAACAGCATCGATGGGAGATAGGCACTACTTTGTTACTTTTGTTGATGACTTTTCCAGAAGAACTTGGGTGTATTGTTTGAAATCAAAAGATGATGTACTTCGTGTTTTCCTTAAATGGAAAAAGATGATTGAGACACAGACTGGCAAGAAGATCAAGCATCTCAGAACAGACAATGGTGGTGAGTATTGCAGTGATCAGTTTTTGAAATTGTGTCAAGATGAAGGTATTGTACATCATTTTACTGTTAGAGGTACACCGCAGCAGAATGGGGTGGCAGAACGCATAAACCGGACATTGCTGGAGAAAGTTCGGTGTATGTTGTCTAATGCTGGGTTAGGCAAAGAATTTTGGGCTGAGGCTGTGACTTATGCATGTCATCTCATTAATCGTCTACCATCAGCTGCTATTGGTGATAGAACTCCATTAGAGGTATGGTCTGGACAACCTGTTTCTGATTATGATTCTTTACATGTTTTTGGTTCAACTGCATATTATCATGTGAAAGAATCTAAGCTGGATCCTAGAGCCAAGAAAGCGATTTTCTTGGGATTAGCTTCTGGAGTAAAAGGATATCGTCTTTGGTGTCCTAGTTCGAGGAAGATTGTATCCAGTAGAGATGTGACATTTGATGAGTCTTCAATGTTGAAGAAATCAGAAAACCAGACAAAGGTGAATGGTACTCCACAGCAGGTGGAGCATACTCAGCAGCAGGTGGAGTTTGAAACGACGACATTGAACCCAGTAAGATCTGTTGAGACAGATGATGGTACTCCTATGACAGAGGAGGATTTGGGAGATGATGGTGACGGTTCTACTCAGGAACCTTTACGGCAACAAGAATCTATTGTAGTTAATAGGCCAAGACGTGAGATTCGCAGACCTGCTCGATTTGCTGATATGGTGGCCTATGCACTTCCAATTGTAGATGCTGATGTTCCTTCCACTTATAGAGAGGCAGTCAGATGTTCTGAAGTTGATCAGTGGAAGACAGCTATGAGCGAAGAGATGCAGTCTCTTCAGAAGAATGAAACTTGGGAGCTAGCCAACTACCGAAGGGTAAAAAGGTAATTGGGTGCAAATGGGTATATGCAAAGAAAGATGGATTTCCTGACAAGAATGACGTCCGCTACAAGGCAAGATTGGTAGCTAAAGGCTACGCTTAGAGGGAAGGAATTGACTACAATGAGGCATTTTCTCCAGTTGTGAAACATTCTTCCATTAGAATTTTGTTGGCCTTGGTAGCTCAGATGAATATGGAACTAGTTCAACTTGATGTAAAACCTGCATTTTTACATGGTGACTTGGAAGAGGAAATCTATATGACTCAGCCAGAGGGATTCAAAGTTGCTGGTAAGGAAAATTTAGTTTGCAAACTGAAAAGATCGCTTTATGGTTTGGAGCAATCTCCCAGACAGTGGTATCATCGATTTGATCAGTTTATGATGGGTCAGAGGTACACAAGAAGAAAATTTGATAATTGTGTGTATTTTCGGAGGCTACATGATGGTTCTTTCATTTATCTACTCTTGTATGTTGATGATATGTTGATAGCTTCGACGAATGTTGAAGAAATTGTAAAGTTGAAGACTCAGTTGAATCAAGAGTTTGAGATGAAAGATTTGGGTGAAGCTAAGAAGATTCTTGGCATGGAGATTAACAGAGATAGAGGGAGAAGCAAGATTTGTTTGACTCAGAAGCAGTATCTGCAGAAGGTATTACAGCGGTTTGGCATTACAGAGCAGTCAAAACCTGTAAGTACCCCACTTGCTCCTCATATGAAACTCAGTGCATCTTTATCTCCTAGTACAGATAAGGAACGAGAGTATATGTCTCGAGTTCCGTATGCTAATGCAGTTGGTAGCCTAATGTATGCTATGGTGTGTACGAGACCCGACATTTCACATGTAGTTGGAGTTGTGAGCTGGTATATGCATGATCCTGGTAAAGGACATTGGCAAGCAGTGAAATGGATTCTACAGTATTTGTTAAAAACCGTGGATGTTGGCTTAGTCTTTGAGAATGATGATACATGTGGTCAGTATGCTATTGGTTATGTTGATTCAGATTATGCTGGTGATTTGGATAAACGTCGGTCGACAACCGGTTATGTGTTTACTCTTGCAAGAGCACCAGTGAGTTGGAAGTCTACTATACAATCTATAGTGGCTTTGTCTACTACGGAGGCAGAGTATATAGCTATGACAGAGGCTGTGAAGGAAGCTATTTGGTTACAGGGATTGCTGGATGAATTGAAAATTGGGCAGAAGAAGATCACTCTTTATTCTGACAGTCAGAGTGCTATTCACTTAGCGAAGAATCCAGTGTTCCATGTTCGTACGAAGCATATTGATGTTCGGTATCATTTTGTATGGGAGATCATTGACGAAGGAAGAATCTTACTTCAGAAGATTGAGACTGCCGAGAATCCCGCAGATATGTTGACTAAGATTGTGACAGCGATCAAGTTCAGTCATTGTTTGGACCTGATCAACATTGTGCGAGTTTGACAGTGCCAGTGGACACATTTGGAGGCGTTGCAGTTGTGATAGAGAATGTGGGAAAAAGAAGAGTTTTGTGGTGGATTGGCTAAATCGCCAAGGTGGAGAATTGTTGGAGTACTGGCTCTTTAGCTAATTACTTGTATGTGCAAAGATCCCACATGGAGTGGGAGTCTTTATGTTGGAGAGACTTGGGCTTATAAATAAAAGCCAAGTCTTCTCACTTAGGTATCCCATTTGAAATATCATTCCACCCCCTATATTTGTAAAGTCTTACTAATAAGACCTTTAGTTTAAGGGCCTTTCATTAAGGACCTTAAAGTTTGTAATATTTGTTTTTTCTCCCTTTGTTTTGGGTATTTGTGGTATTGCCCAATTGTTTGGGTAATTACAGTTTGACCCAACTATTTGGGTAATTGTAGTTTGACCCAATAGTTGTGGTATTTGTATTGTAGCCCAAAAGTTTGTAATTCTCTTTGAATTTAGTGGAAAGTTTCTTCAGCGACGCCCGAGGACGTAGGTACTAATACCGAACCTCGTTAAATCCTGGTGTGTTTTCTATTTCTGCATTATGATTGATTGGTTGCCTCTTTAGTTGCTATTATATTCAATTATCTGGCATAGTTGTGGTTGTGCATTATTTGGTTGTTCTGTTGGTTACCGCTTCCGCTTGTACATAACGTATTGAATATGCTTGCACCTATTTGTCTTACGAAGGTGTATATTAATGCATCAGTGGTTTGTTGATTGTTCACTTATTGCTTGCAGAAAGTCTGCTTCGGCCAAATACTTAACACAGCAGAAGTCAAAGGTTCAGGGTAAAGGCTACAAGGATAAATGCTATGAGCAAATTAGGAAGACTGTTTAACAACGGTTCAATAAGCTTCTAAAAGAGGTTCTCTTATTGTCTTTAATTAGCTCTATGACTACATAATAAAGGAGCATATCTTATATAATATCCTAACAGTAATATGTTTACCAGCTTATATTTCAAGACCTAAAGGCAGCTCGGGAGGAAGCAAGAACGGTATGCATCACCAATATCTAACCATGTAAATTTATGTTTGATATCTCCCTTCACTAGGATTGGAACTCTTTATCATTTCCTCACTTCTCTTCCTTTTCAATCCTTTTCCGTTTTCCTCTTTCCTTTATTAGATGTCAGATTGGTATTGTTAATAATTATTGTTAGCGAGATTCATATAGTTTGCAAATGTGGAAACTTTCTTGCATAGAAATGCGGGTGACATCTGAGGAAATATATCCTGATGGATATTATATAACATATAGCATGTATCTTGAATATAAAATCTTTTAGCAGTCTACAGCTTGGAAAAATTGCGGTGACATGATGACAGGAGAACATGACGACTCACAACAACATTTGAAACTAGTAATTGTCTGCAAAACTGTTGTCCTTCTTAAAGTTATTGCCATGATTTACTTTTAGGAATTTAGTATTGTATAGACTTTTTTCTTTGCTTGTGTAAAATCTGTAGTTTGTAACTACTAGAAAAAATTTTTTTGGATGGTTATGTTGAATGAATAGTTTGGGGTAAAGGGTAATGTGGTGTCAGTGGAAGTAAGTGAATGCTGTAGATTTGGAGATGAATTGTGCATGGTCGAAAAGATAATATAATGTGATAGGAAAGTTGGAGTGCCAGCTCTATGGCAGGACATAATGTTAAAGAGAATGAGGTTAATTCTGTGTGACAGCTAATGAGTCAGGTCATGCAATCATAGCACATCGGCGGTTTAAGTTTGGGCTACTGCTGTCCTGTGCATGGTAGAGAATGAATTGAAGCCAGAAACTGTATTGTTTATAGTGGTTGATTTGGAAGGTTCAAATATGGACGATCTTTGATTGAAAGAAACCCTTAAGTTTATATATTTAATGGCCTTCTGCTCCTTCATCAACATTGTCTTTTTAATGCCCTTTGGTTGGTAATGAAGTGGATCTATCTCACTCGTTATCACTCTGTTTGTCTTATGAACTATTGAAGCCGCAAGTAACGTCTGTTGTTGAATGAATTGTATCTTCTTTTTAGCATCTCATATTTGATGCTGTTGTGGTTCTTGTCTACATTAAATCTTAAACGGAGTTCTGAATTTTAGTAACTGAATTTCCAACTTAATTTTATTTTCGCTACTTTTAAGTATTTGTTACTTTTATAATACCTTTAAATTTTCATTTTGACATATTGATTGGAGACGAGCCTGGAGATATTTACGACTATGTCGCCCCATGTTTTCCTCCGAGATTTGTTGTGTGTTAATTTACACCCCTTTCTTACTCTTAAGGCATGCTGAAAGGATATACATCTGGTGTGATTTTTTGTTTCTATCGTTGTCAATTAATAGTTAATAATAGTTGTGGCTGTTTATATGTGCCCATTTGCACTTGACAGAACCCATTCAAAAATGGATGTGTGTACATGAGCACGTGTGCTATTGTTTAGTAGGGGTAGCATCAAAGGGCATCTTCCATGGAAATGTCTTATTTCTTCTGATTTTAATCTTTCATGTTTACAGATACGAAATTTTTCGGCTAATGGTAAACCTTTATACAGAGAGGTTTATTCAGATGCTTCGATTACTAAGTGACAGGGCAACTGAACGGACAAATATAGAGATTCTAAAGGTGCTTTTGCCTTTGTCCTTGTTGTGTTTAGTTTTAGAAATGTCATCTCATTTTAGTAAACGTAATATTGTTAATTGACAGAACTTGTTTTGTGTAATATGCTTACGTGGTAGCCTCTTTGCTTGTTTGTTGATTGGTGGTAAAGAGCCTGAACATACCCATAAAAAGTTTCAACTTGTGTATACAAGGTTTTGAGGTTAAAAGAAAACTGATCTTCCACCCTTTTTGTTACTTTGAAGAAACTTTATTGCTGAACAGAAGAAATTTCATAAACAAATGACTTAACATTGTTTGTCTTTATCTAATAATATTGTAATTTTGAGACTCTGAATATCAGCCCTGCCTTTACTAATGCTGTTGACAAATTTCTTTGTTTTCAAATATCTACCATAATGCTCTATTTGCTTTGCATGGAAAGTATCTTTAATAGAATTAACTTTAGGTGAAAAGTATTTTTTTCCATTCTATTGAAGACTGTCTTCTTGAACTTTGGATTCTCCTTACTTTAGGTATGGAGTGTCCATCTTACAAATTTTAATTTGGTTCTTCGTTCCTTTAAATATTCTTTGCTCACTGTTTCTTCTTTTTTCTATAATTTGGTTGTAGCAGTTTATGATTTTTATTACTTGAAGCCAGGTAATGGATGGTAGTGAATGCCAAGATAATCTAATTGGGCTTGGGGTTGATGAGTCTCTGGCTCAAGTTTGTTCTGAGAGTGGTGCCATGGACCCCTTAATGAACTCATATGTTGAGAGAATGCAAGCTACAACAAAAGTAAGATAGCTTCTTTATGAGCTAATTGTTGTGCAATTATTTTGTAAATTTGCAATCCAGCTTCATTTACATTTTTTTCTGATTTAGCTGTAATTTCTGGTCCTTCTGCTTTATAGAAATGGTGCTTAAACATCTTGGCTGCTGATAAAGAACAACCACCGAAGAAAACAGACGATGGAAAGCTGTATACTCCGGCTGCTGTTGATTTGCTCCGGATCCTTGGGGAACAAGTGCAAATTGTTAGGGATATATAACAGCACTGATGTCATGCTCTACAGGATTGCTCCGGCCATTATTCAGGCAAAGTTCATTTAAATTTATTTAGAAATTATTGTATTACTTCAATTCTAATTTATTTCTGAATTGCTAATAAGTACAAATAAAAATAGGGTTCGTTAAGAATGTCTGATTAGAAGTTATATGAGTGATACATTATTGTGGAGAATAATTTTATATTTTTAATGTTTGTACCACCCGAATTTTGTGGCCTTGCTTGATAGAAGTATACTTGTGCTGTCATTATTGGTACTAGTAGACATATCAACTTATAGGACTTTATTTGAGAGAGCAATAATGTTGATTTTACTTATCTTTTGCTGGGGTGTCTTCTACTATTATATTTATTATTATTATTATCATTAATTTTTTATTTTCTGTTTTTATTTATTTATTTTTTTAACTTATTTGCTCTGTGTTTTTTTAGGTAATGATTGATTTCCAAGCAGCTGAAAGGGGAGAGATTTATAGAGCTTAATTCTGAACACTTTTTGGAACCTATGTGCAATGGTCGGTGGAACTGAAATATCTAGTTTGTATTGATGTCAATTGGTTTCGTAGAAGTTTTATTAGTGAGTTTCCTTCCGGTGCTATTAATATGGTATACAGATAAACAATAATTTCCGCTGCTATGACCTTGCAATGGAGCTGAGCAACAGCACGATAGAAGCTTTTCCTTCAAACTATGCTGAGCAGTTAATGTTGAATCCATCCAGTTTCCGCCTTTTTTTAATTCCATTTATTTTATGGAATCAAATTGTAATGTTAAATCCTGTAAATTATGTTTTCTTTTAGCATCCAATTGAATTCACTTACTGCCTACTTGTTTTTGTGCTTTTTGTTATTTTATGTGATCAAGTGAGATATTCTCTCGATATTATTTTTTTCATTCTAAGCTTATCGAAACGAGGAAGCTATTTTGCTGAAAATTTTGAGGTTTTTGGTAGGAATGTCAATTTTTGTGAAGCCCTTGAATGTCATTTGGCAACCTTGGATTGAGGAACTGCTTTCATTTATTCTTTTATAGATATTGAAGCTTGTATTCTGTGAATCTTGCTGTTTTTATCATGGTTGCAAACATGATTTTGCATTGCATGGGGCTTTAAGTTCGCATTAAACTACTCTCCACTCCCTCTTTTTCTACGCACTCCCATAATTAATTTTAAAAAAATAAAAATATTTGTGTAACATTATAATTTCTAATTAACATATGTAACAAGTACAAGATTAAGAGATAAATACTTAACGATATTAAAAACACAATTTAATAAAAAAGTTTTGTTGAAATTTGATTTAAGATGTGATTCTTAAAATTATTTATACTAGTCAATAATAGAGGTTATGGATTTGTTTTAATAAACAATCATGAATATTTCCGTTTATCATATATTAATTTTCATAATTTATATTAATAATATGCATATATTTTTTAAATTATGAAGACATGTTAATTTAAATTTTTGATTTTTTTTTGGATTTCAAATAATTGAGTGTACTTAGGAGATATCTGAAGAGTCTTTGTAGATGTATATAGCTTCACCCTTTTACTACATGGAAGAAATTAGTGTGGAAGTTGATGGGGGATGATGAGTGATGAAATTGATTGATGATGGTTTTAGTGTTTGTTGGATAATATACAGTGATGTGGACTTAAGGTTTATGATATTTTTGACAATGGTGGATAGGAAATAAAAGAGGGGGATTAAACCCTACTCTGACACCAATTAACGAGGTATGAGGTTCTCAAGTAATGATTAAAGAATCGGGGCAAATATAGTAAAGGAAAGGGAAGAAATAAAATAAGAAAGAGGAGGAAAATTAGATTGAATTAGGGGGAAATAACATTGTACTTAAAAAAATAAAAAATCAACAATATTCAAACCTAAGAAATAAAATAACTAATGATATTTATTTATAGTGTTCAAAATCTAATTTTGACATGAGCATAGATTTCCATTAAGAAATACAAATCCAATCTAAACTCAACTAGAATTAACAGAAATAAGTTTTATGGAAAATAGAAAAAACTATTAATTAGGAAAATAACTTCAATTAGAATTCCTTCCAATTAGGAAGTCAAAATCCTTAATAATAATCAAAATTTATAATTACCAAAATCCCTAAAATTAAAAAAAAATCATTGTTTGACCTCCATCATGAACTATGTAATGCTTGCAGACCCCCTTATCAACTCTGAATATTTCACCAGAGCTTAAACTATGTTATTTTTCTGATTTTCAAAAATGTTTTGCTTTTGCCACTTTTGCAGTGTTAGTATCAGTGTGTCGAACTCGTGTCGAGATTTGTCAAGTGTTGTTGTCGAGCTTGTATCCAGTGTCGTGTTGTTGTTTTGTCATGTGTCAAGACTATTGTCGAGATATGTCGAGATATGTCGAGATGTGTCGAGTTGATTATGTCGAGCTTATTGGTGTCAAGTGTGTTTGTCGAGTTTCGATTTCATCTAGTGTCGAGCTTTTGTCGAGTTTCGATTTCATCTAGTGTCAATATTTTGTTGAGTTTCGATATCATCCAATGTCGAGATTTTGTCGAGTTTCGATTTCGTCTAGGGTCGAGATTTTGTCGAGTGTCGAGCTTTAGTCGAGTGTTGCGATTGTGTCGCATGTCGAGACTATTGTGTCAAATCTATTGAGTGTCGAGTGTCGAGAGATGTGTGTTGAGCATTTTTGTCGAGAATGTTGGTGACGAGAATTTTTGTGTCAACATGCATGTGTCATACACATGTTATATTTTGACCAACTTGTGATAAAACAAGAATATTGTTTTGATTCTTATTTACTGTTTCTAGAATTATATTTTAGGAAGGATTTGATTTATAATAAATATCTCTTTAGATTAGGATATAGTATCTTGTATTCTAATTAGAATAAGAGAATATTTATTTATCCTAATTCCTTAGGAGTTTGATTATATCACTTCCTATTTTATTTCTCCCAATCCTAATATAATTTTGATAAGATCTTTTACAGGATTTTTAGGAGATTTCGTCAAGGCCTCTCACTATATATTGACCATGTAATAACCAAGCAAAAACTCACATTGAAGAGAGATTAACTGGTTAGCTAATTTGGTTGTGAGAGAGACTTGATTTTGGCATTCCATGAATTGATAGAAGAGCTTCAACGCAATTTGGGATGTTTCTTTAATTTGATTCTTTGAGTCTTTGATTCATGTATGAGTGGTAGAAGTCGTACATGAGTTGTTGATTGAGTCCGTGTGAGTTAGACACTTGGGATAACTTGCGGGTTAAGTGTTTATGTAATTCAATGTCAGACTTCATGTGTTATGTATAACTTAACAGTAAGTTATCTGCGACAGAGAGTGGACAGTGTCACTAGAGTTTATGATCTTTGCAAAGATTTTGTTTTATAAAGATTAGGTCGGTGTGTGAGAGTGAGTCAGCACTGTAAAAGGTCCTAAAGGTTGTACAAACAAAAACTTAGTGAATTGTAGCTCTATAGCTGTCCGTGTATGTAGGTTTTATAACCGAACCACGTAAAAATCCTTCTGTGCCAATTTACTTTACAGTTTATTGTGTTGTTTTATATAATTGTATACTTCCAGAACTCTCATGCAGATTGATTTTGAAGATGCTTGCAAAGGTTTTCTAGAGGTTGCGAAGGTACCGAAAAGGTTCTATAATTTTTTGCTTTCCTCTTCCAAGTACTATTTGATGCATTAATAATCTTCCAATTTCCATTTGGACTCTATTTGATAGCTTATTAAAGCTAAACAAACATCGTAGATGTGTGTCTACGTATTAGTTTTCAGCTCTTAGTTGTATTTTATGATCATTTGTGCATTTTATTACTAAGAAGCATAAGGGACTATGTTGGGGCTTTAATAGTAAAGCATCCATCAATTAATTGGTGTTCTATCATGTATCATCTTTTTTTCTTTTGGAAAGTTTCTTGGTGACACGGTGATTTTTAATTTTTTATTAATATTAATGCCAAGCACTTTATAGTTCCTACTTTATTTTTTGCATGCTGGTTTTCTAATTTTAAAATATTTGTGCAAAAACTTTGTTTTATCACTGCCATAATGTGGTTGTAAATTTTTCTTACATATAATTTTCTGTTCCTTTAATTTACTTGTTCACTGGGCAAGAAAGGGAGAGGGTGGGTTGGAGGAGGGGAGGGACGGATATAAAAATTGCAAAAGTAGGAATGAAGAGACCAGAATTGCGTGTGTACGTGTGATTCCCTTTTTTTTCTGTTGGAAAGTTTTCTTTATGTGGCTTCATGCCCAAAGGAGTATGAGCTTTGAATACAAAACTCGGCTCTTATATGGTTTGCTGAACTACTTTTTTTTTCTAATTATTACCTTTGATATTTAATTTAACTCTAATTTTTCATGTCACTTATCTTTTAAACTAGTTGGTTGTTTAATATGTTAGCAGAAATGGTTATCTTGGTGGAAATTGTGAATTTATTAAGAATTTGAAACACTCATTGAATTAACTCACTGTTTCTAGGAAGGTGTGACTCAACTTGTGATTGTTCTCTTTCTAGATCCTGGGTTGCGGACATTACTTGACAATCTTTATCAAAAAGGTAAAATCTCTTCTCTGTTACTAAGCATTTACTTTTCTACATTGTAGTAGTCATTGTAACATCCCAAATTGTACAAACGACCATGACATTAATGTGCTACAATATATATATGCTAATGTGTATGTGTTGATGTTTAAGTGGTAGAGTAATAAAGTAAAGGTTGGGTATGTGATTGAAAGATCGATAAAACTTAAGGGCTGAATTGAATTTTTGCCTACATGTTTATCTGTATCTATAGAGTAGCCTCTAGCTAGAAAACCCAATTTTCCTCCCCTTTTTCCTCTAAAACGTCCATCTTTTTCTCCCTCACTTTTCTCCATCAAATTGGCAAGAAATTGAGAGGGAGAAGAAGAGGAAGGAAGGAAGAGGTAAGAATTCAATCCCTTCTCTAGAATTCTTGTGTTGTTTCATGTATATTTGAAAGGAATCATTGTGTTATGGTATGAGCTATGGTGTATGATGTCATGAATGCATAGAAATTTATGTGGGGACTTGATTTATGATTAGAAACGAAAGATTTAATAAGATTAGAGGTGGTTAGGAAGCTAGAGATAGAGTTTGAATTTAAATCCTACAGCGTTCTTTTCCTGAGCGGTACTAAGTATGAAAATTCTCAGAAAATCTAGGATCATTTTCTGATTTTGAAATTTTTATCACATAAACTAGACATGTTTATGAGTTCATAGAATTTTGATTCACTCAAAATTCATAGTGTGTGAATTATAGTGAATTTTTGAATTTGCTAAACCAGAATTGGAATTCCCCTGTTCTATAATAGAGCATGAGGAACAACTTTTAATTGAGGAACCAAATCTTCATAAAACCTCCTGATTTTTTACATGATAAACCTTGACATATTTTTTTTTAATTGAAAATTTTCATGATTTTAGGAATCTTGTATGAATTGTTGTGATTTTTCAAATTTGGACTTATAACACTAAGAATGTCAATTTTAGAATAGAGTATGTGAAGTAAATTGCTTTTGACTGACCTAAACTCATTAGAAAATAATTATTTTTGGTGAGATGGCTTTTATATATGTCTATTACTAGACTGAAAAATTTGGTAAAGATTTTATAATTGTAGAATTTTATAAAATTCTTCAAAGTGGCACTGCTAAGTTAAGAAGTCGGTAAGCAAGATTTTTGTGTGAAAAAAACTAAGGGGTTTCAAGGGGCACATAGCCTTATTTTGATTCCATAAATTTTTTGTGATATTGTACATGTGTTTATTTGATCTCCATGAAATTTGGTGAGGATTGGGGCAAGTTTCCTCCTACTAAAATTTCTCAACTGATTATATGTACACTATTGGATTATTATTGAAGTTATTTTGGCGGTTGAGTGTTTGCAAACCCTTAGGGAATGTCATTATTTCTAGGTGAAAATCAAAATTTACAGTCAAGCAAATTAGGTAAGTAAGTTAACATTTTTTGAGGACACAATAAATGTGTTGTTGGGTTATGTGCGATATTTGTGTAATGGATTATGTTTAATGGTAATGTTGTGATAATTACATTAATGTGTTTGTGATGGATGGAAATTTGACTTTGAGCTTGTGTTATCAGATGGAAAGGTGAACCTATGAATTGAATTATGATGTGTTAAGGGAGTCTTATGAATTTAAGTATGTAATGGCATTGAATTATGCCTAAGATTTCAAATATGGGTCAGCATTTAATTATGCCTACGATTGTGGATATGTGCTAGCATTGAATTGTGCTTATGATTTTAGCAGTTGATTGCATTGAATTCTGCCTATGATTTTGATATGTGATGGTATTGAATTGTGCCCATGACTTTGAAATGTGATTGTACTTATGGTTTGATATGTGAAGGGCATAGAATTGTCTGCACGGCTTTGATATGTGATTATCCAAAATTGTGCGTAAGGCCTTAATTTACAATGGCCTGGAAATAGACAGAAAGAGTTTATATGTGATGGAATGAAATCTGTGTATGTGGAAAATGGTATGTGAGAAAACTATGAACAGGATGGTATGTGCCAAACCTTGGGGAGACATTGAATGTGTATTATGTAGCTCATGCATCGAGGACCCAATCTTTGTGATTGATTGACTGAGGGGAGGTTCGAACCATGTGTTTCCTCATGAAGGATTTGATAGCATGGGACTGGTATTACCCAGATTGTCAGACTAGACTCAGACTTATGATAATGTATCGGCCTAATTCTTTGGAATTGTTGACTGAGGGGAGGCTTAAACCATGTGTTTCCTCACGAAGGATTCAGTAGCATGGGACCAGTATCACCCGAATTATCGGACTAACTTCAGACTTATGGTAATGTGCATGGATAAAATATTGTGATTGAATGAATGAGGGGAGGCTCAAACCATGTGTTTCTTTACATAGAATTCGGTGGCATGGGCACCATGTGTTTCCTCATAAAAGATTCGGTAGCATGCGACCGGTATCGTCCAGATTGTCAAACTAGTCTCAAATTTGTGATAATATGTGTTATATGTCCCCAAGATTTTATTGAAACAAGATAGTGAATTTGTGAATGAAATAAGCACATATGTGAATGCATTGTGACTGAATGAATGAGGGGAGGTTCGAACCATGTGTTTCCTTTCACAGGATTCGGAAGCATGGGTCCGGTATCATCCGGATTGTCGGACTAACTTCTAATTTGTGATAATATGTGATATATGTGTACACTTGTGACTATATGTGATACATGTGTACACTTGTGATATGTGGTACATGTGTACACTTATGACTTTATGTGATATATGTGTACAGGTGTGATAATATGTGACATATGTGCAAACTTGTGATATTTGTGATATATGTGCACATGTGTGATAATATGTGATATATGTGTCAACGATATGAGTAACCTAAAAAAGGCATATGTAAAATGAGACAATCACATGTGTATGTGTGTCCTTAAGAGTAAATTGTGTATACGAAAATGAAATGTTCACATGTATGTATAAGTGATGGTAAGAGTCTAATGAGGGCACAAATGAGATGAAATGAGTGCATATATGTTTGAACGATGTGGATTACTTGAAAAAAGCATATTTATGAAATGAAACATGTGCTTATGCATGTGTATGAGAACGTAAAGGGATTGAAAAAAATGTATACGAAGTGGGCTATATGCTTACAACTTTGTATAAAGAATGTGAATGACCAGAGTGATGTATATGTAAATATGAGTATTAAAGGTGTAAATGTATAAGTGATGAAAATGAGCTAAGAATGATAGGTCAAAGCAGAGCAATGGCGCAAGTGCGCAAGCTTGTCTGCGTAAGAGTGCCACCTTCAATCGACCCTAAACCATTATGGATAGAGAGTTGGCACAGGCGCACAACTCTTTTGACTTAGGAGCACCATTGTGAATCTCCAAAAAATTATTTAAACCAGAGACATGGCGCTATTGCGCCAGTCCTTATGCGTAGGAGCGCTATTATTCAGCTTTGAATAGTATTTTCTGACTTTTGTGACAAGTAACTGTTACTTGTGCGATAAGCAATGAATAGTAGCCATATTCTGTACTGATTATTATTATTTAATTGGCTACTGTAGTGTTTTATTTAGCTTACTTACTGAGTTTGTACTTATTAGTTCATTGTGTGTCTCAGGTGATTATTGTTGCTCAGATTAAGGACGATTTTGGTAGAACAATGATGAGGTTCCCTTGACAACCATAAGCCACTCCAATATTGTTTTGAGTCGTAGTCTAGACCTTTAAGGTACAGGGTGTGACAATCATGGTGAAACTGATTATATTTATTTTGCCAATTCCATATATAATTTGAAATTAGTATTTTTGTAATTTCTTCTGGTTGCTTGTCACAATCAATATACACACATGTATAGGGAGATTTATATGTTGCTAAACTACCATGTTGTGCCCTCTAGTAGTATTTTGTAGAAACAATGTTTATTGTCTTCTGTGCTTGATCCTTGTTGTGTCATTTGGGATTGACCATACGACAGGGGCTGGTTTATATTTTGGTTATCTATATATTTTTCTTGAATATCTCTATGAAGTTGGTTAAACTTTGCTGGGATTTTTTCCCCCTCCTTTTTTTCACATCTCTTCTGTTCCACTTTCTAACTATCTCATAGTCATTATTTACTTATATTTTACGGTTTCTTGTTAAATAAAATAAAAATTAAAAATCAATATAAAAGTATTACAATTTATACATGCGACTAATATAAGGTAGATGCACCATTTACTCTTTTGGAGTAATGCAACTATTATATTTTAGTAAACATGCAAATGCATTGAAATCTAGGTCACTTTGATGACAGTCAAGTTATGATCTTATTAGTTTAGTTCTATGAAATTGAATCATGTTTGGTATATTATTACACTAGATTTTGTTCAAGGTAGATAATGGGTTGGATGGTTAGTATTTACTTCTAAGCACCAACCTATTAGTTACCGAACAGTTTGATGCACTGCTATCAGGTTATCAAAGTAGTCCTATGTAATATTTGGATAACTAGTTTCATAGCTTCATCCCGGCCGCCCGAAGAATCTAAAATGCCTCCCAGTTTGGAAGAAGCAGTTGGAGACACAAAATGGTATTAGGATTGTGCACGTGGGACAAGGTGATCATTATAAATGTATGACTTAGAAAATATTGTTAAGAATAAAAGACTTAGGTGTATATCAATGTATACTTCAAAAACATAAGGGTTTATGGAATTCAAAGTTTTTGTGTATAATAATTAAAGTGTAATGGCTGATTAGAAATTTTTGTTACTTTGCCACAACTCCTGATAGTTGGGAAGCTGCATCGCCCCAATTAGGGATCTGATATTTGGTAAATTTAGCACTAAAACATAATATATTGGCCTCATGATTGGTGTATTGCTGATTTCTCATGTATATTGCTTGAGTTGCATTGTATTAGTGGATAAATACTTCTTTTGCATGTTAGTTGGTTTTTTAACCTTCTATATGTTTCAAATTGGCTTGAAGGACATGTTACTGAGTCCCTGGTTGCAACATTTAGTGATTATTTTACAGATGTAATGTTGTAAGTTCTCTTTAATTTAAACTTGGGTAACCTTGATTCCTCAACATTTCAAGCTTTCAAGTTTGAGATAGAACAGTCGTCTCTTATTGGTTTTAATCTTCTTTAACTAAGGTTCATTGAAGAGAGATCATTTAGAAGATTTGTTGAAGCTTGCTTGGAGGAAACATTAGTGGCCAATGTTGATCATCTTTTTACACAGGTTTGTTATCTTTTATTTTGCGAATAAATATGTTGAGCCTTATCTTCCAATTGTATTTGTATATATAATGTCATATACTTCTCTAACTTGATTTTTCTTCTGGTGCTCTTAATTGTAGAAAAGCTACATCAAGGAAGTAGCCATTGAGCGGATGACGCTAGATGAAGAGATTATTATGGACTTCTTTAGGGAATATATAAGTGTTAATGTAACTGTTGGCCCATATTATCTACTTTCTTTTATATTATTTTTTTCTCATGTATAACACATACAATTAGTCCTGGGAGCATATATTTGCCTGTTTATTATTGACTTAATATCTTTTATAAACTTTATTATTGAAGTACGCTAACCCCTTTTTTTGGGTCCTGCTTCAAAAAGTTGAAAACAGAGTTTGGATACTGAGTGATCTAAGAGAACTTGCTTCAGTTGTGAGCCTAGATACCTTTGCTCTCCTCTATACGAATATTCTTGAACATCAACCTGACTGCCCAATAAATTCCTATAAGCATTGCTGCTATCAAGTAGTTATTTTGTTCCCATGTTGTAAGTTCTCTTATTGTTTTCCATTTTTACTGAAAATAAATGTGTATCACTTCTTAAATTGGTAGTAGACTATAATGCTTAGTTGTCATTTAGCAATTCTTTAGCCTATTGTTTATATGTCTCGAGTTTTTTGGACCGTTTTGGTTGAGGATTTTGATTGAACGGTATTTGTTTTTCTCCAATTGCAGCTTGAAGTTGTAGAGAAGATTGTTGAATTGCGAGAGGGTGTACCTTGGAATGATGCAAAGGAGGTAGGATTAGTACTAAATTTGGTTCCTAAGAAGCACTTCATGCTTAAATTTTAGGATTTGTAGAGAATGAAAAATGTCAAGTCTTCTATTAGGGGTTCTAGAGCATCTTAACAGAACTCAATGACTCAATTTTTTTCTCATAGCATTTTAATGCTGAAGTTAGTGGTACCATCTCAAAGGAATCACGAAATGTGGTGCAATTTATAATTTGAATATGTTTTTTATCAACTTTGTGCTGACATTAATATTGGTTTTGTTTAATCCATCATTTATATGACATGCTGTGGTTTATAACTTTTACAATGGAAGCAAATTAATGATTTTTTTTAATAATAGAGTAATTTGTGTCCAAAAGCTTAATTAAATTTAATTCTCTGTATATTGTTACCGTTATTAGTTTTCGTGCATATGTTTTATTGAAGAATCGAATGTTCTTTGCCAATAGGTTATACAAGAGTGTAAAGAAATCTAAGAGAATTCTCTTGTTAATGGAAATCCACCTAAGGTTGGCTTTCTTTTCCTAAAGTTGAAGTCCTTAGCAGCTTCCAAAGGATCTCTATGGCGAAATTTGACTTAATTCAAGTGCAAACCAAACACAGCATGTGAGCTACATGTAAACTGCTGTAAATTTTACACAATGTTAGTATTTTCCTCTCTTGATTGCAAAATTATGTTTGTATTTGCTTTTCTCCCCTTATTGGTCGCTTTTATTCATTGTATTATTGCAACATGTTATTCTTTATTTCAATTTTGTGCAAAGATTCTATGTGCGACCAATTAATTTCATAGCATCCTGAGGAAGATTTGGTAGAAAATACATGTAATATATAAGAATAACATTACAAAAATAATTTAATTTAACTTTAAAATAAAATTACTAATTGAAAGCTTGTCCTAGCAATAGAAATGATTCGTCGAGGCTCGTGTATCACACGATTTCTTTAAAAGATATTCGCCTTCTCCATTAAGTGATTGAGAATTGTATCGACGTCTGTCTTTCAAGAGACAATGACAATTAGTAGCAAGAGAAGCACTACTCTTATATTTAAGCGAATTGGAAACACTTCAAACTCTATCACGAAGTTTAGAACTAGAAGTTAAGAACTCAAGAAGGCAAGAGATAAAACAAGCTAGAGAGAGAGATAGAGTTAACTTGTGGTGTGCTGAACAAATGAGGGAGAACCTCTGTCTATAGGTTATGGAATTTGTAACTTATGGAATTTGAAACATCAGTTTTTACTAACTCAAAATTAACTTTTATTCAATACATGAGAGTTCATTGAATACATGAGTTATGAATTTGAAAAGATTTAAAACATCTACAGAATTTGTAAAGACTTCTAACATCAATTTGCATTCACTAATTTTCCAACAATCCCCCACATAAATGAAATTGATTGAAAACAAACAAATATTTGATCTAGTGATAAAGTTTAACGATTGAAACCTGCATAGGATAGGTAGGTTTTATCATTTGAACCTTCCATTGTGAAAGTATATTTACTTTACTGACAAATTAGTAGACACAATATCCTTGAACTGTTTTATCGATTATGTAAACGATAATATACTCCACACAAGAATCTTTCTTAGAATTTTCAGTTCTCACTAGTATGTTCGTTTTGGCCGTGAACATATCCTTGTTCTATGAGAATTTCTCAAGAATTGAGCCCTAAACAATTCTTTTAGAAGTGACCCCACTTCATTCTCACATAGGTGATTTCTTATCGAATAGTAACCCGCATTACTCCACTCGGATTTCCAACGCATAAGAATCATTAAAAGCAATGATTAACCTTATCCATATAGGCATCACTGTTTTCATCATAAGAATGGACAAGAGGTTATCCCCTACAGTGATCTATCTAAGTCTTTATAATTAGGTTGTCCCTTTGAACCTGGATCTTAGGATCTCCAATCAACTATATTGGGTTTTCCTTTGTATTGACTTATTCTTTCATGGGTTTTAGTTCCATTCCTCTAGATAACTTATCAACTAGCTCTCTATTTAACCCTTTGGTTAGCGGATTCACAAGATTATCTTTAAACTTTATATAGTCTACAGTGATAACTCAATTGAGAGTAGTTACCTAATGGTTTTATGCCTACAACAAATATGTCTAGACTTACCATTATACATGTTACTCTGAACTCGTGCAATAGCAGATTGACTATCGCAATGTATACATATAGGGAGCATAGGCTTAGGCCAATTTAAAATATCTTCTAAGAAATGGCATAGCCATTCAGCCTCTTCACCACATTTATCTAAAGGTATAAACTCATATTCCATCGTGGATTGGACTATAACCATTTGTTCCGAGGATTTCTATGATATAGCAGCTTCAGCTAGTATGAACACATACCCATTAGTAGACTTTGAGTCTTTTATATCAGATATCCAATTTGCATCACTATATCTCTCTAACACTGCAAGATATATAGTATAGTATAGTCCATAGCTATGAATATATTGTAAATGCCTCAATATTTTCACAATACCTTTCTAATACTCGACATTTGGATTACTTGCTTATCTATTTAGTCTACTGATTGTGTAGGCTATATCCGGTCTTGTACAACTCATCAAGTATATTATACTACCAATTGCTCTAAAGTATCCTATTTGTGCAACACTCTCACCTTTATTCTTATATAGGTGTTGACTCAAGTTTATCGATGTCCCAGACACTCCAAAATCATCTTTGTTAGATTTTTCTAAAATTTTATCTACGTATTGTGACTAAGCATGAGTCCATCAGAAGTCCTTTTAATTCTAATTCCCAAAATTACATCAGTCAGACCTATATCTTTTATGTCAAATTTTGAATTCAACAAATTTTTGGTAGATTTTATTAAATCATCATTACTACCAACAATGAGCATGTCATCAACATAAAGACACAAAATAACATAACCATCTCTAGTATCTTTGACATAAATACATTTGTCACATTCATTGATTTTAAACCCATTTGCAAGCATCACACTGTCAAACTTTTTACGCCATTGTTTTTATGTTTGCTTTAGACCATATAGAGACTTCACCAATTTGCAAACTTTCTTTTCTTGTCTAGGAGCAACGAACCCCTTAGGTTGTTCCATATAGATCTCTTCATCTAAATCATCATTAAGAAAGGTTGTCTTCACATCCATTTGATGTACTTCAAGATTTCATAAAGTGGCAATCGTAAGTATTATCCTAATGGAATTTATTATTGTCACTCGAGAATATGTATCAAAGTAATCTAGTCATTCTCGTTGCTTATAACCTTTGATAACAAGTCTAGCCTTATACTTGTCAGTTGATTCATTTGCTTTCATTTTGCTCTTGAAAATCCATTTAGAACCTAGTGGTTTGCATCCCGGAGGAAGATCCATAAGTTCCCACATATGGTTTCGCATTACGGAATCAATTCACTCTTAAATGGCTTCTTTTCATAAAGGTCCCTCTAAAGAGCTCACAGCTTCTTTAAAGATTTGAGGTTCGCTTTCTAACATATAAACCAAAAAATCTGGACCAAAGGATTTTTCTGTTCTTGCTCTTTTACTATGCATAGGCTTATCTTCAATAACTTGTTCTTCATCTTGACTATATCCTTTATGATAGCCTCAAAAGTTCGTTTAGATGAACTTGGTCCTTCTTTGGATTTATATAGAAATTCATGTTCAAAAAATGATGCATTTCTTGATTCCATTATTGTGTTTTTGTGTATATCTGGGATTTGTGACTCATATACAAGAAACCGATAAGCACTACTATTATGAGTATATCTTATGAAAATGCAACCAATTGTTTTTGGACCTATTTTCATCTTCTTAGGTATAGGTATCACCACTTTAGCAAGACAACCCCACACTCGTAAATATTTGTAGGAAGGCTTTCTTTCTTTTCGCAATTCATAAGGTATCTTTTCATCTTTCTTATAGGGTACATTATTTAAAAGGTAATTAGTTGACAAAATAGCTTTCTCCCACATGTTTTGAGGTAACCCAGAACTCAACAGTATTGCATTCATCATTTCTTTCAAGGTACGATTTTTTTGCTCAGTAACTCCGTTTGACTGAGGCGAATAAGGTGGCGTGACCTCATGTATTATTCCATGTTATGCACGGAACTCACCAAAATGTGATTCATACTTTCCACCATAGTCGCTTCTAATCACCTTAATCTTCTTATTAAGTTGGTTTTCAACCTCATTCTTATAAAGGATAAACTTCTCTATTGCTTCATCCTTGTTTTTTAATAAATACACATAATAATATTTTATGCTATCATCGACAAAAGTAATAAAATACTTATTGCCACCTCTTGTTTGAACAAATTTCAAATCACATATATCACTATGAATTAAATCAAGAGGTTTAGTATTTCTTTCTATAGTTTGAAAAGATGACCTTGTCAATTTCACCTCAACATAAGTTTCACATTTATGTTTTAAATCAATTTGGAAAGTAAGAATATGACTTAAGTTAATTAATCTATGTAGTGTATTATAATTAATATGTCCTAGTCTACCATGCCATAAAAAGGAAAACTTAATCGAATAAGCAGAAGAACTAGCTTTATTGATTTTGGGCTTTACAGTTATTACATTGAGTTTAAATATACCCTCACTCTCATATCACTTTCCAACATACATACCACCATTGGTAAGTACAAATTTATCTGATTCAAAAATCATGCGAAATCCATGCTTATTCAGCAATGAACCAGACACTAAGTTCTTACAGATTTCTGGCACATACAATATGTTATTTAGAGTCAGCTCCTTCCCAGAGGTCATCTTCAGAACCACTTTGCCTAGACCTTGTACCTCAAATGTGGATGAGTTACTCATGAAGAGTTTTTCCTTATTCTTAATTAATGGATTCAAAGGTTGTGAATAGGCCTTTGTTAGAACAAACATGCCTTGTAGCTCTAGTGTCAATCCACCATTCCTTTAGGTTGGACCCAACTAGAATGACTTCAGAAATAACTACAGACAGACTTAGCTCTAATACGTCTTATGTGATGTTGTTCACCACATTCGATTCATTCTTTTTCTTCTTTGGAAATCAGCAGTCTGAAGCCTTGTGACCCATCTTGTCACAATTGAAGCACTTCACTTGGAACTTCTGCTTCTTGGAAATTCCACTTTTAGGCCCTAGCTTGGACCATTTATTCGACTTGCTCTTCTTTACCTTAGAGCTTTGATCATACTCCACTATATTAGCCTTTACCAGTGCAATAGTTAAACTTCTCTTCTCTGAGCCTCTGTTGTCTTCTTCAATATGAAGTCTGACTACAAGCTTTTTCATGTTCATCTCTTTTCTCTTGTACTTGAGATAATTCTTAAAATCCTTCCATGCAAGGGGTAGCTTCTCAATCATAGTTGCTACTTGAAAGGTTTCACTCAGAACCATCCTTCAGCATGTATCTCATGAAGGATCACTTGGATGTCTTGCACCTGACTTATTACAGTTTTGGTGTCCACCACCTTATAATCAAGAAATGGGTCCACCACAAACTTTTTGGACCCAGCATCCTTTATCTTATATTTCTTCTCTAAAGACTCCCATAATTCCTTAGCCGATTTTTTCTTAATATATACATTGTATAATGAGTCTCCCAAGCCATTCATGACATAATTATGACATAAGAAATCAGAATGCTTCCAAGCCTTAATAGCACTAATGACTTGGACATCTTGCTCTCCTTCATTGAGTTTAGGTGGATCCTCAGTCAAGAACCTCGCTAGACCCAGAGTGGTCAGTAGAGTGGTCAAGTAAAATAGCATCTTTTGCTACCAGCTCTTGAAATTCAATACACTGAATTTCTCCAGTTTTTCACCATGGTTCACAGGAATCGAAATAGATATAGTTAAGGCAGTAGCCATATTAAGTTGTTGAGAACCAGTCGTAACATCAGCCATCTCAACAACAACAACAACTGGAATTAATAAATCAAACGATTTTTAATTTCTTGAACCAAACTATAGTTTGAGAACAACTAAATAACTTTCAATAGATAGTTCCTAGGAAAGACCGGAGGGTTTACAAATATGTCTCACTTAAAACCAAGCCTCCTTAGATAGAATTGCTATATAAGAAAATTTCCCAGGAAATATGTGGAGGGGTCACAGTTTCTTCCTCTTCAAACCCAGTGTCCTTAGACAGAACTTCTCTATTTAGTTACTCTCTAGTTGACACCAACAAACTATGAAAGGCCCTCCACAATAATATCATTCCAAAATAGAGAGCAATATATATATAAAATTAGATTTTAACGTGCCACTTTAAAAACCTTATATAAAGTAATAATCTATTTAAAGTTTGTTAGAAAAAAAATGTAATATAGAAGAATAACATACAAAAATAATTTAATTTAACTTTAAAATAAAATTGCCAACTGAATGCTAGTCCTAACAATAGAAATGCTCCGTCGAGGCTCGTGTACCACATAATTTCCTTAAAACGGATTCGTCTTCTCCACTAGGTGCTTGAGAATTTTACCGACGTCTGTCTCCCAGGATACAACGACAACTAATAGCAAGAGAAGCACTACTCTTTTACTTAAGTGGACTGGAAACACTTCAAACTCTATCATGAACTTTAGAACTAGAAGCTAAGAACTCAAGAAGGTAATAGATAAAACAAGCTAGAGAGAGAGAGAGTTAATTTGTGGTGTGTTGAAGAAATGAAAGAGAACATCTTTATATATGCTATGGAATTTGTAACTTATGGAATTTGAAACATCAACTTTTATTAACTCAAAATTAACTTGTATTCAATACATGATAGTTCATTGAATACATGAGTTATGAATTTGAAAATACTTCTAACATCTAAGGAATTTGTACAGACTTCTAACATCAATTTGCATTCACTAATTTTCCAACAAGGTCTACTTAAATTATTACAAACACTTGATTGAGCGTTAAAGTTCTTCCAACTTTTTTATAATTGAAGAAAGTTTTAAGTTCATTAGTTGGGATTATATGTTGATTGAGAACTCTTAGGATTTTGTGAAAGGTTGAACATGATGTTCTTGGCCTAATTGTAATGGTATAGGGGCTCAATTCTACTACTTGATGAACTTATTCTTTTCTGTGAGAGATAAGTTTTTTATTATAAAGCTAAGTTCTAGCTCAGAAAACAAGAAAGTCGCAACAAAATTTGTCCGACTTGTAGTACATAATGTTTAAACTTAGATTTCTAACATTTATGAGGTAAGAACATCAAACTTGTAATAGGTTACAAATTTGTGTTCGTAGATTACAAATTTGATACGAGTATCTATACTATTGTATGGTTTTTCTGATTTTTTTTTTTTTTTTACTTTTTACTTTTCCCTTCAAGTGAACTTTTTTGAACAAATATCTTGATCTGATGTTAAGTTATCGCAATGGACTAGATGTTTTAAATTCTATATTATTGTGCAATATCCAAAAGAGTCACGTTCCTTGGAGGCTCTTGAAAAAATATCAAGCTCTTAGAAATTTGGATGCCAGAGCCAATAGGGGGTTAAAATGACCTAAATAACCTCAATAATATAATGTCTGGTTAAGCATACTGCTTCTCTTATGCTCTCATCCTATTTTTGATTAGGAGTATCAGTGATTCGTCTTCTCTAATTCGAGCTTAGACTATACTACTGGTAGCGTTAAAACAACAAAAAAAAAAAAAAAGGAATGGAAATTTTTCCATAATCCAATTCGAGGTTGTAGTTCAAAAGAATCTGTGAAAATAGAATATTGATTTAGGACAAAAATAAGATGTTTGGGATATGTATATAGAGTATACAATTTGAAATTATTTATCTGAATATTATCTAATAATTTTGTATGTTAAAAGTGGATATCTAGGGTGTTGTAAGTGATTTAAATGGACCTTTCGGTGCAAATAAAGCACTACGAAACTCACTGACTGGAGTTCGAAGACATCGGCTAGATAGGCCCCTAAAACTTGGTAGCTTGATGGCTAAAATAGGCTACGAAGCTGAAGAGTAAACAAGAGTTCTTCAACTCGATGGATAAAATAGGCTTTTGAGTTGTCAAACATAGGAGTTTGCTAGTTGGCGGGTTGACAAGCTATATTGCTCGATGGCTCTTTGTTTTGTCATTTTATGTTGAGCCATCTTGCGAGCCAGAATGGTAGGTCGCCAATCCAGTTCAGGCCTATGTTGTTCACTTTAAACGACATTTAGCTACAGCACTAAATTTCCAAAAGTTTTACTAGCCCCTGGAAATGTGGTTATCTTTTGGATTGTCCCTTTATTGTTTGGTGAAAAAAAAAAAAAATATATATATATATATATTGTAGCACGATTTTCATATGCACACTATGTTATAAGTCTTATCTCATTCACAGAAGAGTATGCTTTTCTTTTGATTATTTTCAAATATCGAATAACACCCGTTTTTGCATTTTGGAACTAAAAATTTGGGCTCCGGCGCCCAAATTTTAAAAAATTTTTAAAATTTTTGTTTTAAATGAAATATTTAAGAAATGTAATACTTCTTACCCATATTTGAAATTAAAATTTTAATTTGAAAAATATATATGATATAAAATTATATAAAGATAATAATTACTATAATATAATTTAATTAATTTATATGTATTTAAATTTTTGAAATTTAATTTCTTTTACATGCATATGCATTGGTTAATAAAATTAAAATAAATAAAAATTTAATTTTATAAATTAATGAAGAAATAATTAAAGTATATAATTATTGATAATCTTGATACATATCAAACAAAATATAAATATATTGAATTTTTGTAATAGATAAGCTTGTTAATTTATTACAATTGATATTTCAATTTAATTTTGTAAACTGTTTAATTTTATAGTGTAAAACATATTTAAAGTGATATATTTTAATTTTCGTAATAAAAATAAATATTTCACATTCAAATTAATTGGACAACTTAGAACTTTAAAATATCTAATTAATCAATTAAAATATATCTCGTACAATCTCTTTTCGGGAACACATTATATGGTTTAATTTAATATATTATATGTGCATATATAATCTTAAATAACTTTGAATTATTAATTTTAATAAAAATCAATTATTTAAAAGATTATAACAAATATAATATTAACTATTTAAAAGAAAAAAGAATTTTAGTTTAATTTTATTAAATATTTTATTTTTAAAAGATTGTAATAAATATAACATTAGTTATTTGAATATAAAAGAATTTCGATTTAATTTTGTGAATTATGTAATTTTTAAAGAATTGTACAAATATAATATAGACATTTTATATTTCTTCTTACAAGGATAAAATTGTCACATTAAAAATTAAATACTTCCTTACCACTTTTTTTAAGAGATATATAAATGAGTAAACAAACATAATTTTAAGTGGTATAAATTAAGTCTTGAAAAGTGTTAAGTTCTGAAAAGTGTTAAGTGGTGGAAACAAACACCACCTTAGTAACTTGCACATTTCAGATGGCAAAGATCTTGACCATAACTTTAATTATATACACATTAGTTAGACCGCTATTGTTTCCATAGCTCAATATACGTGAAAATTATCATATTCTTCTGTTCCGGAACACCGGCAGTAGAATCTTAACTTAGGGTAGGACAATAAGGGTTCTTTGACCATAGTTAATGCCTTCTCATAGAAGCAAGGGGATCGGTTCTTTTCCAAAATTTAAGTTACTGTGTGGCTTTTCTTTTCCCTTACATATAAACTATTTTACTATAATCAAGAAAAATCAAGAAATTAGAATCTAAGTTGGCATTACATCCGTTGTAATGTAAAATTATAAGAGAGAGAAAGTGATTCCTTGAGAGCCAAGAGGAATCATCATATCATGGTTTGCATCAATTTACGCATTATGCTGACTCTTATTGTGTCATTGGCGAGGAATTTAAGGAATTATAGCACATCAAACAACCATTAGACGAACAAAACATCACGTACTAATCTATTACTTGATTCTATCCGTAGACTATGCTTCTTACCTGCCCCACTTGACCATTATTAAACAACAAAAAGGTGACTTTCTTGCACAAATAATTCTTGGACATAGTGGGATCGAGGGGTCATAAATTTAATAACATAGGCCACTTAATCTCTTCCTTCAACTTTACCCGTATATAACCCCACTTGCTTCTGTTTGCTTCTTATTACTCTCATTCTCATATAGGCCAGTCTTAAGTCCTGAAAAGCAGGAGCCCTTATGGAAAGCTTCCCTCCATTGCTTTGTAGAAACCCCAAAAGAAGCTCAAGACAATCCACTATATACCTTGGAGTCCGGCGGAGGCCGTGGGGGAGATATGCAGCAGAGATTCGAAACCCTCATACAAAAGAGAGACACTGGTTAGGCACATTTGACACTGCTGAAGAAGCTGCAATAGCATATGATGTTGCATCCATTTCGTTTAGTGGTATAGAAAGAGCTCGAACAAATTTTTACTACCCTTGTTTTCCATTTCCGTCTCCACCATCGCTGCCACCTCCACCGCCACCACCAACACCGGAGTTGAAGGTGGGTGACCATTGTTGTATGGAGACAATTAGTTCAGTGGAAGATGATGAATCTCTTGTTATTGCTTCCATCTTGCAGAGTTTCTGCCAGTCTGCTAACTACTCCTTCAATCCCTGAACTCCAAAAAGTACTGAAGACTACTCTCTCCGAAGTCATTAATTGGGAGAGACTTTGTTAAATTTAAAAAGATCAGCTCCTTTCCTTTCTTCATTTTTATTTTTGCTCTACTTTTTTTTTTTTTTTTTTTAAGAAGACAAGATACGGTGCACTCCTCAAACAAAGATTAGTGAAGGAGGAATGATTAAGGAAAGATGCAATGCTTCTTCCAAACTACTACATTGTTCTCTCGGTTGGAGATCTCCATGGATTGACATATATAGCGTATCAATTGTCGAATCTGTACTTTCTACTCAACATGCTCATTTAAAGAGAGACAATTCATATCCATTTGATTCAAATTTTTTAGTCATTTGGAAGAACCACAGAAATAATTAGTTTTTAAAGTTTTTAAGCAAGTAAAGAGTAAATAATAATCAGAGTCAAAAGAGGCATTTGGTTGTAGCTCTTTGCAACCAAAATCTTACTCCAAATTTCTCACTCGGCATCATTTAGAACAATTTACACCTAGGATATGGTCTTCACATTGGACTCATGAAGGAGGATTAGTGCAGGAATAATCTGGGCCAGAATTTAACAAAATGATCCATCGACATTGGTAAATTTACTAGCTTGATTACTTTGATAATAAGTCCAATTAGATCAATTAGCGGAAATGGAGCGTACAACACACAGAATAATTGTGCACCTTTGGATGGACGACTGGGTTGTGATTTTTATAGGAATTGGAGTGGGGTTCCTCTAAAATAAGGATCATGCTCCACTAATGTACAGACTTTTTTTATGTCCACATAGGGCTGATTATGGTGGTCTAGACCTTTTGTAGGTTCCTGTTGAATGTTGGTGATTCTCCTTTTTAAGGATAGTTCTCAGTCTGCCAGATGGCGGGCAAGTGTCAACCTCTTTATATTTGGAGAAAATCTCGGCAGCATGTGCACATGATTTCGTCATATGGAAAATTAGTAACTCGCATGCCTTAGTGAAGCATCACGATTGGGCCAATGCAGAACATTAACCAACTGAGGTTTTCTTCAATGGGCTTGGATTATTGTTGGGCGGTAACTATAGTCCAGTCTTTGCGACGTTTCATATCATCTCCTTGATAGCCCGGCCTCCTAATCATTGGACTTAGGTCCTTAATGGGCTAAAAATTCCATGCCTAACAGATTTTATAGGCGAAAGTGTTGCACTTACTAACAGGGAAAATTGAAAAATGCTCTAAATTATATGGCTCCATTGATAAATGATCATATCCATATCCTGAAAGTTTATATGTTATGAATCTATTTGACATCTAATAGCATTCGATAAGTGTATTAGATAGTGTCTCTAACACTCTACAAAAAGTTATGATGTACAAATTTTTAAAGATAAAATCATTTTTGTGATCCATACTTAATTTTAGATTTTTTTTGAATTTTTTATTGATAATTTAACTGAGAATTTATAAAAAAATTAAAAAATAATTATATATTTAAAAAATTTAGTTGTTATGAACAAATTCACACAGACAAGTAGAAAAATAAACAATTATTTTTTTCGCTGTCGACCTTCAATGCTCAACATGTTTGAAAAATAGTGTAAAATAGTGTGAGTTTAAGGCAACCAAGTTTCACCAAAGTTGAATTGGCTCACATGTTTTAAAAAAACTAATTGAGAACGAGGTTGCTAGAGTAAGGTTGCAAAAGAGATGGCAATTAAAGTAGAGGCGACTCAAGGATGACAATTCCGGTCCCAATGACGAGAGGAATAAGCTCTCAATAGATTAGCTCAAGGACAAGACAAGATCCTCAAACTGGAATGGGAATCCTAGCAGCACCCAATCCTTAAAAAATATTATGAATTTTAAAAAAGCAATTTAATCATGAAAATTAATACAAAATCATCATATTAATCATAATAATCTTTTGTTTCTCTACCAACCAAATGCCCTTTGAATTCGTTCATAAACACGTAACTCAGTTATTTAATTTAAAACACTATACATCATCAAATATCTTATATCAACAAATTAAAACGTACTTCAAAATTATTTTCATGAGACAGTAATATAATTTAAATTAAATGATATAGTTATGTGTTTATGAACTCATAAATATATTAAAATTATCATATTACCAACACCAACAGTATATTCTCTCTTTATACCATCCAGATGCCCTACTCTTACCTTTTTCATGAACACAACTCGGTTATTTAATTTAAATCATTTAATATATCATGAGAAGTATCAAAGTTCATTATAATATCTAAAATCAACAAATTAAAACATGCTTCTAAAATTCTTTTCATGATAAAGTATCATGTTTACGCCTTCTAATACTTTTCAGATATAATTTAGTTGCTAATGCTTGAATATTTATATATCTTTATTTATTTTTATTTGTTTCGATCAGGGATCCAAGTCAAGTTAGGCAGGGAACATCACCTCTCAATAGTTCAATAACTCAATATATAGTTCAATTAAAACTTACAATTAAACTGAAAATTCAAATATAAGTCATGTATATAATTCAGTCGCATCGACCAACATGCAAATAAGTACTGTGGCACTCATTTATTGACAAAATTGTGCAAGCTCTAGCCCAAAGCAAACAATATCTCGTGGAGATGCAAGCCCATAAAATCCATGTATCAACAGTTGGCACCTTTTGTGGCAACGTCCATATCGGTACTCGGGGGCTTGTTGACGTTGGGTCCAAATCAGGAGTGGTGACTTTGTTCATCATCTCTTATGTACTGGATTAGCTTGTGGCTTATAAGAGGAGGGGCTACTTCCCTTTCAATCGGCGGAGACGACCTGTTGCCTCCTTCTCGGCATTGCTAGGAGAGAAGTGCTTTCGGAGTTCTCTCTTGAAATCCTCCCATGTGCGGAGGGAAATGATACCTTTGCCCGTGTCGCCATGCTTTCGACGCCACCAAAGTTGGGCTGCATCACGCAAAATCGTAGGCGCAACACTGATCCTCGAAGCATCATCGTAGGCACATTTAGCTTCGAAGTATTGCTCCAAGCCAAAGAGGAAGTTTTCCACTTCCGTTGCGTTGCGGGTGCCATTGTACGTGGCGGGAGTAGGCACATGCATATTCGACAATGCATTAGCACTCAAGCAAATTGACAAGTGGATTAAACAACTTTATATTTCTTTTCACGAACCATATGATTTTATTAGATTAAATGTCGTATATTTCTATTTATAAAGCTATCCTTCATGAAACGGTAAATTTTGTTAAAAGTATAACTTAACCGCCGCAAAGTCCAACATCTGGAGTTAGCTAAGTCTAGGCTTCTATACGTTCAACATAGCTCTAACAAGTAATTTTAAGTAACCACCATTTATAATTGCTTTAAAAAATGATATCACCTATAAAATATTTTGTTGGATCAAGCATGCCTGAGGGGCAGAAGCTTATCCTTTATGTTTTGCTTGGATCAAGCATGCCTGAGGAGTAGAGACTTTCCTTTTCTGTTCTGTTTGGATCAAGCATGCCTGACGGCAGTGGCTTACCCATCTTGTTTGTTGGGATCAAGCATGCCTGAAATGTAGAGGCTTACCCCTTTCAGCTCATTAGGAGTAAGTATGCCTAAAACGTAGAGGCTTACGTATTTATTTTCTGGGGTCAAGCTTGTCTTGGGGACACAAGCTTTCCCTTTCCGTATACTAGGATCAAGCATACATAAAGTGCAGAGGCCTACCCGTTCTCTTTGATAGAATCAAGCATGCCTGAAGGGAAGAGGCTTACCCTAAGCATCTGGGTACAGGAGAAGCATATTGGTTAGGTGAAGATAGCCCTTCTAAAGTACGGGTAAATAGAGGACCCCAAATAGAGGCAGACCCTTACAAAGCAACTGGGGTGTTGGAAAAATCACTTTGAGAGTCAGCAAACCCCGTCTAGCCCCAACAGGGGGCATATAAGAAGTCTAAAGCCTAGCATGGGGGCCTCTTGAAGTTCTTTAGAGATAAATTAGGAGAACAAGAGGGGTTAGAGGCAGTCTAAGGGTTCAAGGAGCCAAAAGGCAAAAAGGTTTATTTTTTTGCACATGGGCCTTTGGCTCAATTAGGCCCATGTCCAAAAAAAGGAGGCAAATGAAAGGGAATTATCTTGTCTTCAAGGCTCAAGCCCATTAGAAGCCCAACTTAACTTTGTGCTTAACCCTCCAAAAGGTCCTTTTAGAATTAAACAGACCTAATCCTTTAAGCCCAACCTACTAGACCCCTTATTCACTAGATGAGACAAAATAAATGAAAAGTGAGAGGGATGAGATAGGGGTAGCGGGAATATATGCTGTTAGCTAGAAGCCTCATGTGGGACAAAGGAAAAGAGAAAGAAATTCATAATGAAAAGGGGAGTTAATATGAAAAATCCATGAGGTCAAGAGTGGAAGCTGGTTAAAATGTACTGTGGAGCTTTTGTATAGAGAATAACAAGGAACTTGCAGGTAGAAAACTGGAAGGCATCGTGGAGTTTGAGTTTCTAAGGGAAGAAATCCCAGAAGAGGAAATAGATGCTACCAAAAGTAATCCACGAATGGTGAGACATCACAGGTAAGGAAGGAGCTCAAGAACGGCCTTGGGGAAAAGAATAGAGGCTTGTGATGAGGATAAATAGACGAAAAATCATCTTCCCATGGAGGATTCAGCAAAGAGCATACCAATATAAATAAAAAAAAAAAACCCTCTCTTAGAGCTCTCCCAACCTTCTACTTCTTCAATCTATTATTTATTTCAACTTGATTATTGATTATTGTTTTGATTCAATTTTGTTCTGATTATCTGACTCTTGATTATCTCTATAAAACTCGGGACTTGACTTTGGCATTGGAGTGCCCTTGCAGGTACTCATCCCCCCTTTTTTTAGTGAAACCGTGTTGATCCAGATGTGCTACTGTGTTCATTGTGCCACTATTTGAGTAATGGAGATCAGAACGGGCTGTTGACCTAATCCAACTTGAGGTACAATTTTCTGGACTTACACTATTGATAATTTAGAGTATATATGAGTTTCATCTGTGGATTCAAGTCACCACCTTAAAAGGATATATAATACCTATCTTATTCCACTCTTCAATAATATGTGCTTAAACTATGTATTTCCATTTATAAATTTGTACCGATCTTCTGCGATCTCTCATACAGTTAGTTAGGACTAATTCAATTTAAATATATTAGCCAGTTCAACTGCTCTAAAATAAATAAATAAATAAATAAATGTAAAATCATTGAAGAAAGTAACAAGGTGGCAAGTATGTATTATAAAATCTATTCTGGATTCATGGAAATTGCAAGGAAAGGACGTACGAGGAGAGTCCACACCTTAAAGTCTGTATTCGTATTAGGATGGTTCCACTAGAGTCATCTACAGAGTAAAAATGTCAAAATAAAATATAATTAAATGTTGTTTGCCTGTCTTTGTTTTCTTGCATTTGCCCTCTTTTAATTTTAATATTCGGTAGGCATTTTCGAACTAACAAAGATTTTTGATTCAGTCAAGTAATAATTATTAAATTCCATATGGCCTTGGCCTGTACGAAACCTTGAACCATAAAAATCAATGTCTTCGGATGTCATTATTCGAGATTGGAAAATGGATGTCAGGTTGTTTGAGGCAGCTCGAACGGGCAACGTCAGTGTGTTGCACCAATTACTTCTTGAAAATCCTCTGATTCTAGTTGATTGTGCAATGATATCTCCCCACGAGAATCCATTGCATATTGCTACTAAGGCCGGACAGCTTGAATTTGTGCAAGAAATCATTAGACAGAAAGCTGATTTGGCAAGGCAACTCAACAAAGATGGGTTCAGGCCACTGGATATTGCTTCTGCTATTGGGCACCTAGACATAGCAAAAGAGATCATAACAACTGATCCTCAGGTTTGCCGTTTGAAGGGAAGAGATGGAAGAACAGCTCTTCATTATGCTGCTATAAATGAACGGATTGAGATTATTGATGAACTCCTTGCAACTTGCGCGGAGTCAATGAAACATGTGACATCTTTTGGAGAAACTGCTCTTCATCTGGCCTTGAAATACTACAAGTTTGAAGCCTTTACAAAATTGGTCAAATGGCTTGAAAAGCTTGGCTTGGAAGAGCTCGTGAATTGCGGTGATAAAGATGGAAACACGATCTTGCACCTCACAGTCTTTAGAAGACAATTTGAGGTAAGTTTACCTCATGATCTACATATGGTCAGCGAGCACTTTCATCTTTTTTTGTTTTATTTTGTAATATTCTTGATTTTGATTTCTATCTGCCCATAAATTCTTTGAATTATTTTCCTAAATGTATTGCTAATTTCTCATAAGGGTAAAGAGGCTCCATATTTAATTTACTGCACAGATGGATTAATTCTGAGATATTGATTCTTTAAATTTTGAATTGTTCATGAGTTTAAGGAATTATTTAGATCTGACTACTCTATGTTAATGCAACACCTTCTTTCTGGTGAATTAATAGGTCTTTGAATTATTTGAAGTTCATTTCAACATCTTTTTCGTGCTCACTTAGAAGTTTAATCAATGCTTTATTTAATAAGAAGCCTCTCACGATGTCTTGCATTTATTTGAGTTCTCTTTAGCCACACGAGTTTTGAATAAACTTACAAGACAATTTGATTTGATCATGTAGAGTGTAGAAATTCTGCTTACCTGTGACAATATCCGAAGTATACTGGACCTGAATGCCAAGAATTGCAGGGGCTTCACAGCAATGGATTTGTTGGATGTAATGATGGAGAATCCCAACGACTTTACACTGAAGGAAATCCTTCAATTTGCAGGAGCCCATGGTACAAAAACTTCTCACCAAGCTATCAACAACAATAAGATAAATAATCCAGCGGCGTCTGCAGGATCTCCCAGAGATTGGATTAAGTATTTTCAATTCCAATTGCAAAGGGACTCACCAAGCAACACTCGTAATGCACTGTTGGTGGTAGCTGCACTTATTGCAACTGTCACCTTCCAAGCAGGGATGAACCCGCCAAGCAGCTTTGTTCCAGACAAAACACAAACAAGTACTTCGAATGCTGACGCTCCAACTCCGAAGTTGGGACCAGTAGGCACCTATGCTGCGGGAGCTATTTCTGCATTTTTAGGTTTACCAACATCACACTGGTTTGTGTTTGGGAATTCATTAGGCCTTGCTGCATCTTTAAGCATAATAATTTATCTGACAAATAGGTTCCCTTTCCAAATTGAGCTTCAAATTGCTACTTGCTCAATGATGTTTGCTTATGGTTGTGCAATATCTGATATTATACCCAAGGACGCCAAAAAGTATATCTTTCTAGGAATCGCCTTTCTTCTACCATTTTTATTACGGTGGCTACCGAGGTGGATCAGGAAAATTTGGAAGTTGCGGAAACACAACTCATCAAGCCCAAACGGAATTGAGATTTGATTCCATTTTGATTGTTGTATTATTTTTCAAGTCTAAAAAGTCAAAAGTACTCTTCTATTCCATTTTGTTATATCTTTTCAGATTTGAGAGGAATCCACTTATTGTATATGCTTTTGTCTAGATAACAATTAGTAAGCTTTTCTTTTTTTTTTAAAAAAAAAGATTTAAGACCTATCCTTTTGGAATATGCTTGCTATTGTTACATTTTGCTGATTTGAGACAATATTTAGACAGTTGTGTCTTGACATGCCTTAATATTGGTGCTGATTTCGCAAGAATAAAATTAATGTAGATTTCGATTACGGTGGGGCTATTCACACCGATTTAACTAAGGATGGCAAAATCCGGGTGCGGGTGCGGGTGCGGGTGAGGGTTTTGCGTTTCTGCAGCCGCATCGGACTTAAAATTTTCCCCTCGGTCCTCGGAAAATCCCTGGATTTTTTCGGGTTTTTTCGGGTGCGGGTATTTGCGGGTTTTGAGAATGTGCATATCGCACCCGAAAAAAAACCCGGATTTCCCCGGATTTTTTCTACTTTTTTCTTAATTTTCTTTTAATTCTTTGAAATATATAAAATAAAATAAGATGTTTAATATGCTATAAAGATGTGCTTCATAGATGTATTTGGTTTGATGGTTAATAATTAAAATTAATTTTTAAGTCATGGGTTGTGTATATATATATATATATATATATATATATATATATATATTTATTTATTTATTTATTTATTTATAAATACTTTGAGTTATGTGGGTGTGGGTGCGGGTGCGGGGTTTATTGGCAATACCGCACCCGCACTGCACCCGGATTATTTTTTTTTGAAAATTCCCGCACCCGGATTTTCTCCGCGCAAAATCCGGATTTTTTCACCCGGATTGTCTAGGGAAAATGCGGGTACGGGTCGGGTGTGGGGAAATTTGCCATCCTTAGATTTAACACAGCCATCGTTTAAATATAAAAATCTAATCCTTACTTTAAATACCCTTTGTTTTTCCAATTTCTAAAATATCCTCAATTAATTATATACTATCCTTCTAAGTTGAAATACCTGAATTTCTTGCCATCCTCTTTCTTCCTTATCTTCTCAAGCACTAATCTAAGTTTAAGAAAATAAAATAAAAAAGATAAATAAAATGTTTTACAAAATCAACTAAAAAATTTTATTTTTTAATATCATCGCTCATTATTCTCTTTTGTCCGGCTTGGCATTCAAAATGCATTAAACAGAATGGATTTTTGTATAAAACACAAACATCAATGGAGTTTTAAGAAAGCTTTATTCTTTCAATATAACATCCTGAAATTAATTATCTAGGAATCCCATAAGAATCTAACGAAGGAGCCTCTCATTTCAATTCCAAACTAAGCAATGATCTGCTGCCTAAACTTTTGCACCTTAGCAAGCTATATTATGGCTTAAGTTGATCCAAAATATAGTACTCCGCAAAATTTTTTTTTTTCGTATGTAAATAATAGATTGCTAACTAGTTGGTAATGGAATTGTGAAGAAACAATATTATTTGTATTATCTTCAACCAGACAAGCAACCTTTTGTTTCCTTAACTAGCCTTATTAACTAGTTAACTATTATTTTTATTAACTAGTTTGTGTGTAGAAAGCAAGTTGTTTCCTTTTGTTTAGCATATTTTCGTACCTTACAATTTCATCTATAAGTATTACTAATAAACTGTTTGACCAAAAAAAAGGGTTTTGAAAGTATTTTTAGGACCGTAAATAGCTCTACCCTTTAAAAGATTGTATTATAAGTCACTTGCCACAAGTCGCGTAGGCAGTGATTGTTTTTGTTGAATGATAGAGTAAGAATAGGCTTCATTGCCAAAAATTTGGAAGAATATTGTTAGTGTCAAAGTCTACTACATATGCATGTGCCATGCACATGATGAGTTTTGATCAACTTGTGATAAAACAAGAATATTATTTTTATTCCTATTTTAATGTTTCTAGAATTATATTTTAGGAAGTATTTGATTTGTAACAAATATCTCTTTAGATTAGGATATAATATCTTGTACTCTAATTAGAATACGAGAATATTTATTTGTCCTAATTTCTTTTGGAGTTTATTTATAACACTTCCTATTTTATTTCTCCTAATCCTAATATGATTTTGATTAGAATTTTTACAAGATTTCTAGGAGATTTCGGTCAGACCTCTCACTATATATATACAAAGCTATTCAGGCGGTTGATTACGTGATTGAGAGATTAACGTGTTGGCTGTTTTGGTTGTGAGAGAGTCTTGAGTTCGGCATTCCATGAATTCATAGAAGAGAGCTTCAACGCAAAAGGAATGTCTTCTTTGATTTGATTCTTTGAGTCTTTTGATTCTTGTATGAGTGGCAGAAATCGTACATGAGTTGTTGATTGAGTCTGTGTGAGTTAGTAGACATTTGGGATAACTTGCGGGTTAAGTGTTTATGTAATTTAGTGTCAGACGTCATTGTTATGTGTAACTTAACAGTGTGTTGTTAAGTTATCTACGACAGAGAGTGGGCAGTGTCACTAGAGTTTAAGATCTTGACGGAATTTTGTTTGTCAAAGATTAGGTCAGTGTAAGAGAGTGAGTCAGCACTGTAAAAGGTCCTAAAGATTATACAAACAATAACTTAGTGAATTGCAGCTCTATAGCTGTCCGTGGACATAGGTTTTATAACCGAGCCACGTAAAAATCCTCCTGTGCTGATTTACATTACAGTTTACTATTATCTTTCTTATACTGCATACCTCCAGAACTATCAATTAATATCAGAGCAGGTTCACTGATAGACAAGTGAAGAAAACGATCACGTTGATCTGAAAGGATGGAGTTTATTCGTAATGGAGGATCTGGAATGCAACCACCTATTCTCAATGATAGTAATTACCCATATTGGAAGGTAAGAATGATGATTTATATCAAATCACTTGATGACAGGGCATGGACTAGTGTGCTTAAAGGATGGACACCGCCAACAAAGCTGAATGCTTTTGGTATTACCGAACCAAATCCAAAGGATGAATGGTCTGATGAAGAATACTGACGATCCAGTTGGAACTCCAAGGCTCTTAATGCAATATTTGCTGCAGTAGACTTAAACAACTTCGGACAGATTTCTAGATGCAAAGTGGTCAAAGAAGCATGGGACATACTTGAGATAAAACATAAAGGTACTGCATCCATTAAAAGATCTAAATTAATGAGACTGAATTCTCAATTTGAAAATCTGATGATGCATGAGGATGAATCAATTTCTGATTTTTACTCTAAGATATGTCACATTACAAATTCAGCATACATGTTTGGCAAAACTTTCATTGATGCAGAAGTTGTTAGCAAGATAATTAGGTCTATCCCAGATAAATTTCAACCCAAAATCTCAGCCATTGAGGAAGTTAAAAACACTTATGAGATAAGAGTTGATGAACTGATTGGCATTCTCCAAAACTTTGAAATAAATCAAAGTACTAGGAAGCAAAAAGGTAAAAGCATTGCATTTAATGTGAAAGCTGAAAAATATGATGATGAATGTAGTGATGAGCTTGATGAAACTGATTCTAAACAGATTGCTTTTCTAACAAGAAATTATGTCAAGTTCATGAAAAGAAATTTCGGGAAAAAGAATCAAGGAAAGCCATCAAACTCAAGTGAAGAAAAATTCAAAAAGTTCAGCAAGGAGAATGATAAGAAGAAGCCACAACAACTTGAAAAGAAAGGGCAGATTTAGTGTTATGAATGTTCTGGTTATGGGCATATTCAATCTGAATGTGCTAATCTCAATAAGAAAAACAAAGGACTGACAGCAACCTGGAGTGATGAATCAGAATGGGGGTTAGAAGATCAAGATTGCATGAGCAATTTTGTTGCATTTACAGCATCTGCAGTAGATAAAGGGAAAGCTGTTATATCTGACATAACAGAAGATTATCAAATCAGTATTGATCATTCAGATGAAGAAGATGGACTAGAATATTATGAAAAGTTGGCAAGAAACATACAATGCACTCTATGGTGAATGGCTGATTCAGAGAGAAGAAATCAAAACCTTGAAAAAGGAGATTGAAGTTTTGAAATGTGAAAAAGCCTATGCTGAAAACCATATCACAGAACTTGAGACTGTTTTGATAGACAAAATAACACTCATTGAGAAAATCATAACAAAATTGATTGAAAGCAAGAAGTATGTTGATCAACTCAAAATTGGAGTAGCCAAACTTGATCATGTCTTAAACCTTGGAAGAGACAACTCCAACAAACATGGATTGGGGTATACAGAAGGTAATGTTGTATCTACATCAAAAATATTCTTTGTAAAAGCTTCAACAACAGGTAAAAATTCTGAACTTAACTCTTTAAAGTCAAGTCCTAGTTCAAAGAGTGATGAAACATTTGTTTCTCTTCTAAGTTCGTTCAAGTCCAGTCTTGAAAAGGTAAGGAAATTCATTCCTACTTGTTATTTCTGTGGTAAAAAGGGACATATTAGGCCTAGATGCTTTAAATTGTTGAATCTTTTGCATAAAAGATGAAAACAGTTCAAACTGTTACCTAAATCACAACTGCAGTAGGTTAGGAAAGACAAAATAGTATATCATGTTGCTTTTACTGCACTTAATCATGCTTTTAATGATTTGTGGTATTTTGACAGTGGTTGTTCCAGGCACATGACTGGAAATAAACAGTTTTTAACAGATTTTAAAGCATGCAAGGATGGTAATGTCACCTATGGAGATGGAGCAAAGAGTAAGATCATTGGTAAAGACGCTTTGAATGTCAAAGGTTTACCCAATTTTCAAAATGTCTTGTTGGTTGAAGGTTTGAAAGCTAATCTTATTAGTATTAGTCAGCTTTGTGATGACAAGTATACTGTTAATTTCACACAAAACAAATGCATGGTCTTAGATAATTTGGTAAATGCATTCTAGAAGGTAATAGATCTTTGTATAATTGTTATCTGGTAAAGATTGCATTTTAAGCTAGGTTTTTGGATTTAGAATTGTAGCATCAAAAGTTAGGACACTTAAATTACAAAGACTTTGTTAAATTAACTAAGTTAGGTGCTGAGGTGCTGTGAAAAGAGTTCCTAAATTTGATGACAAAGTTAATGAAATTTGTGGACCATGTCTAATGGGAAAACAAATCAGAAGTTCACACAAATCAAATCCACATCTTAGCACATCTAAGATACTTGATTTGCTTCACATGGATCTTATGGGTCCTATGCAAATTGAAAGCATTACAGGTAAGAGATACATATTTGTTTGTGTGGATGATTTTTCTAGATATACTTGGGTTGATTTCATTAAAGAAAAATGTGACACTTTTAAAGATTTCATGAATCTTTGTTTTAAGCTTGAAAATGAGCAAAATAGGAACATTGAAAGGATTGTGAGAATGAGAAGTGATCATGGCAAGAAGTTTGAAAACGTTAGCTATGCTGACTTTTCCAAATATCATGGAATTGATCATGAATTTTCAGCTCCTAAAACCCCTGAATAGAATGGCATTGTGGAAAGAAAGAATAGAACTCTTCAAGAGATGGCTAGAGTGATGCTCAATAGTAAGAAGTTGACTAATAGGCTATGGGCTGAAGCAATAAACACTGCTTGTTATATTTCAAATAGAGTTTTTCTTAGACCTGGCACTAACCAGACACTTTATGAAATTTTAAAAGGAAGAAAACCTAATTTAAAATATTTTCATGTCTTTGGTTACAGGTGTTACATCTTAAACGACCGAGAACTGTTAGGAAAATTAGATCCAAGGAGTGATGAAGGAGTCTTCGTAGGATATGCTCAAAACAGCAAAGCATTTCGAGTTTACAATCTGAGAAATGAGGCAGTCATGGAATCTGCAAACATAGTATTTGATGATCTTGATGATTATACAAAGTACTCACAAGAGAAAAGCATAACCAGCTTCACAGAAGATACAGAAATATCATATTCAGACAGCAACAAAAAGGAAGATGCTGTTATGAAAGAGAAAACAGCTGCTGTTAAACCTGACATAACAGTAACATCTGATAACTCAAATTTGAACAGAAGTTCAATCCGGAATGATGAAGATAGAAAAGATCCACCCATATGGATTCAGAATGCATATCCAACAAGTTCTATCATTGGAACACCAGATGGCTTGATGAAAACCGGGAGCAAGGTAAGAAATCAGGTAAGGTTTGCATGTTATGTTTCTTTAGTTGAACCAAAAAATATGGAAGAAGCTTTAAAAGAAGAGGTTTGGATTCAAGCTATGCAAGATGAACTTAATCAGTTTAAAAGGAATGAAGTATAGGAATTAGTTCCTAGGCTAGAAAATACAAATGTCATTGGAACTAAATGAATATTCAAAAATAAAACTGATGAAAGTGGTCAAGTAGTAAAAAATAAAGCTAGGCTAGTTGTATAAGGTTACATACAAGTTGAAGGCATAGACTTTGATGAGACCTTTGCACCAGTAGCTAGACTTGAGTCAATCAGATTACTAATTGCAATTGCTTGTTTGCTTGATTTTAAATTGTACCAAATGGATGTTAAAACAACATTTTTAAATGGCTATCTTAATGAAGAAATCTTTGTTGAACAGCCCAAAGGATTTGAAGATCCTAAATATCCTGATTTTGTGTATAGATTACACAAAGCTTTGTATGGTTTGAAACAAGCTCCTAGAGCTTGGTATGAGAGGTTGACAAAATTTTTAATCAACAAGGGATATAAAAGAGGCAGCAATGATAAGACCTTATTCATCAAACATGTATCTAACTGTTTTATTGTTACTCAAATATATGTTGATGACATTGTCTTTGGATCAACTAACAAAAGCAAAACTAATAAATTTGTTAAGTTGATGCAGAAAGAGTTTGAGATGAGAATGGTAGGAGAATTAAATTTCTTTCTTGGATTGCAAGTTAAGCAAATGAATAATGGGATATTCATATCTTAATCAAAATATGCTAAAAATCTTGTGAAGAAGTTTAGGCTTGATAATGCAAAACTAATGAAAACTCCTATCAGTACTAACCTTAAACTTTCGAAAGACAATGCCGAAAAAGATGTTGATGCAAGTTTGTATAGAAGTATTATTGGTAGCCTGCTATACCTCACGGCAAGCAGACCAAATTTGTGCTTTACTGTAGGACTTTGTGCAAGATTTCAAGCAAATCCAAAGGAATCACATCTGTCAGCAGCTAAGATAATCATTAGGTATGTACATGGAACACATGATTATGGAATATGGTTTTCTAAAGATACAAATGATTATCTTGTAGGGTTTAGTGATGCTGATTGGGTAGGAAATGCAGATGGCAGAAAAAGTACCTTAGGAGGATGTTTTTATCTTGGTACTAACTTGGTTTTATGGCACAACAAAAAGCAGAATTTTATTTCTTTATCTACTGTTGAAGCCGAATACATAGCAACAACGAGTTGTTGCACACAACTATTGTGGATAAAGCAAATGTTGAGTGATTATGGTATTGAACAAAAGCCTATAACTGTGTTTTGTGATAATATTAGTGCTATAAATATTTCCAAAAATCCTGTTCAGCATTCTAGAACAAAACACATTGACATAAGATACCATTTTATAAGGGAACTAGTAGAGTCTAAGGTGATACACATTGAACACATCTCCACTGATAGACAATTGGCTGACTTGTTCACTAAGACATTGGATACAATAAGATTTGAAAATCTAAGAAAAGCCTCAGGCATTTGTTAGTTACATGAATGAACACTGCTTACTATTATGTTAATTATATCTGCAATATCATAAGTTTTCTTCTAATTAAGCATGTGTGAGCTTTGATATAAAAAATTATGTGAATAATTAAATACTGGTTTAAAAATAAAAAATACAGAGAGGGCTACTAGTATATGATGTGTGAAAGCCATCCATTGAGAGTAACTTCATTGTATCTGGGAAATATGGTGAGGTGACCCACTCAAATGGAAGTCAGCACTCTAAAAGGTCCTAAAGATTGTACAAACAAGAACATAGTGAAATGCAGCTCTATAGCTATCCGTGGACATAGGTTTTTATAACCGAACCACGTAAAATCCTCCTATGTTGATTTACATTACAGTTTACTGTTATATTTCTTATAACCGCATACCTCGAGAACTGTCACGTACTATTCTTTATTGCTTAAGTTTTTGTTTTGATGCTAGAAAACAAAGTAGTAATTGTTATGTTATACCATGCAAAGGTGTGAGCTTTACTTGGGTTTGGATAAAGTTGTAAGCTTTAGTACTCAGGTGAGTTTTGCTTACTGTAGTAAGTGACAATTTACTATTTTCTACAACCAAATTGAAGGACCACATGTACTTGGGTGGGTTTGGGACCGCACGTTTATGTTTCGTCTTGAAGGACTAGATGCTTAATGTTACTTTTTTGGTCTTTTTTAAACCAGTAATTTGTTCTTAAAATATTCTATTGATTCAATTAAAATTGGATTCCTAACAAAAATTCTTTGACATTAAATTAAACCTTGAAGTGTAGTGCTAATTAATTACATGACTGTTTTTATTTTTTATGATAAAATAAGTAACTAAATAAAGAAAAGGTTTTAACATTGTGATTATTATCATCTTTCTTTAATGTAATGTAAGGTTTTAGTGTGCTGGAAGGGGTGTGTGTCGCTTTGTCTTCTTCACCAGATTAAAGGTTTGTATTTTTTATTCCTACACTATTGAATACTCATGCTTTATGTTGGGTTCACATGCAATAACCTTTGGGTACTTTTTGACAAATAGGTGAGTACTAATTATGAAATTTTCGATTAAATCTAAGTTTGAATGAATTATTATTCTTTATGATTGTATAATATAACTCATATTATCACATAGTTCGGATTATACTATGCTCTTAATTCTTATATTGTGAACATAATTATATAAAACAATAATTCAATTAAACTATATAAAACCAAGAAAAAGTCCAAAAAAAAAAAAAACCAAGATGACTTGAATAATAAGCATCAAGACTATGAGCAGTACTAATTCAGTTTGTTTATAGTTAAACATGTTGTGAGATGACTAGTTAAATTTGGTATTATATATCATTAAAATGCTTCTCATATAATATCCACACCTGTAAGTTACCTAACCAATTGCATTGCTATGTCTAGGTCCACATGTTGTAACTTTTTGATACTTTTTGACTAAATATTTGATTGAATATAAGTTTGAATGAATTCAATTAAATTACATAAAACAAAAAAAAAAGAGGAAAGAAGAAAATGAGTTGAATAATAATAATCTCAATATTGATTTTTAATATCAAAATTTTTATAATAATTTGCCAATTATATGTAGCTGAACTCGCTTGTAATAGGTTTAAATATTTATATTGTTCTCGCTTTATTCATTTTTTTCTCTAAAGTAGTATAATATGTCTTATTGTGAACCATGATTTCAATTTTTTTTTTTGGTAACTTTCTATGTGAGAAAAAGGTCATAAAGAAAATGCCGATAGACAAATCTTGGATGCAATTAGGAAGGTCAACAATAGAGTATTTTAATGGGGTTCAAAGTTTTCTTGATTATGCTTATGAACGAATGCAAGATACCAATATGAAAATCTTTTTGTCCTTGTGTTAAATGTTGCAATAGATAAAAAAAAGTTCGGAGTGAAGTTCATAAGCATCTTCTATTTAGAGGGATAAATCGTGATTACAAAACTTGGTATTGCCATGGGGAGAATGGTGATAGTGATAGTGATGATAATAGTGATAGTGATAGTGATGGTGATGAAGATGAAGATGAAAATCATGAGACTATCCAATGTGATGATATGCGGGGATTAATAGAAGAAGGTTGTCAACAAGAGCCAAATGAAAATGCTAAAAAGTTTTATAAGTTATTAGAGGAGGCACGAGTACCTTTATATCCAAATGGTGAAAAATATTCCAACTTGTCTTTTATTGTTAAGTTAATGTATAGCAAAACCATTAATTGTTGGAGTAACAAATCTTTCAACATGTTATTGAGGCTTTTGAATGATGCATTTCCTATGTGTAAGATTTTGCCGACTTCTAATTATGAGGCAAAAAGAATTGTTAAAGATATTGGTCTCCACTATGATAAAATTGATGCTTGTAAGAATGATTGTGTAATTTATTATAAAGAGCACAAAGACGCTATTGAATGTCTAATTTGTGGGCTTTCAAGATGGAAGAGAAGAGCTAAGAGTAATAAAAAGAAGTCTGAAAATATTCCTTAGAAGGTATTACGATACTTTCCGATCAGACCAAGACTACAAAGGCTTTTTATGTCATCAAAAGCAGTTTCAGATATGAGATGGCACTCTGTAAGTTGTGTCAAAGATGGTATACTAAGGCATCCAGCAGATTCTGAGGCATGGTAAAATTTTGACCAAATTCATAAATCATTTTCAAGGTCCTCAACATGTGTGGTTAGGTCTAGCCACCGATGGATTTAACCCATTTGGCAATATGAATGTTGCATTTAGTACTTGGCAATGCTTGTATTTCCATATAACCTTCCTCCGTGGATGTGTATGAAAGATTCATATATATTTCTCTCCTTATTTATCCCAGGACCAAAAGGCCCAAGCAATGATATTGATATATACTTAAGGCCATTAATTGATGAATTACAAGAATTATGGGACCATGAAGTAAATACATATGATGTTTCAACGAGGGAAATTTTTCAAATGAAAGCTGCAATTATGTGGACTATCAATGACTTCCTGGCCTACGCATACATGTCCAATTGGAGTACAAAAAGGAAGTTGGCATGTCCATGCTGTACTAAAGAGATACCTATTATTCCTTACAAAATAGTTTAAAGATATGTTATATGGGTCACTGTAGATTTTTGCAATTAGATCATAATTGGCAAAATCAAAGAAGCCAATTTGATGGTAAAAAAGAAAAGAAAATTGCACCAGAATGACAATGTAGTTATGAAGCTTCTGATGAACTAGGTGATTTGTGACCAATAACATTTAGTGAAACTAGAAAAAGACAAGTTATTAGTGGGTTTGGAAAGACTCAATTGGAAAAAACATAGTATCTTTTTCCAATTACCATATTGGAAGACACTTTTGTTACGTCATAACTTAGATGTTATGCATATTGAAAAAAATGTGTGTGATAATGTGCTTTGAACCATATTAAACATTGATGGTAAAACTGAAGATTCTTTAAATGCTCGTCTCAATCTACAAGCGATGGGTATAAGACATGAACTTTATCCCATTAATGTTAATGAAAAAATTGTTTTGCTTGCCGCTTGCTATACGTTTACGACTGATGAGAAAAAGAACTTATTACAATGGTTGGCAAATATAAAAGTGTCAAATGGGTATTCTTCTAATTTGTCTCATTATATGAATGTTAAAGAAGGCAAAATTTCAGAAATGAAGACCTATGATTGTCATGTATTCTTAGAGAGAATATTACCACTTGCAGTGCGTGATGTTTTGCCTAGACATGTATGCGATGCGATCATTGAGTTAAGTAATCTTTTAAAAAATTGTGTGCCAAAGTGTTAAAGGAACAAGATTTAATCAACTTGACAAACAAATTGTCTTAACACTTTGCAAACCAAAGAGAATATTTTCTCCTTGCTTTTTTGATATAATGGTACATTTGCCTACTCACTTATGTTGGGAAGCTATAGTTGCTGGTCCAGTACAATATAGGTGGATGTATCCAACAGAAAGGTAATATTTGGTTTATATTTATTTTTAGTTCTATGATTTACTTGGGCAACACTATAAGAATTTTTTTCATATTTGTCACTTCACAATTTTTTTATTTGGCAGTTTTTAAAAAAGTGAGAAATTTAACCATGTCTTAAAAGTCAAACCTATCAATTCATCTTATTTGTCACTTTTTATCTTATTCAATCACATATATATCACATTTTTAAAAAAATTTGACAACTATGTAAAAATATAATTTTTTCTTTTCTCTCTCAAATTTCCCTCTTTCTTTTCATTTTTTCTTTCAAATATGTGAATATAATATTTAAAATTTCAATAAATTTATCTAAATATAATTAAATAATATAATTTTATTTTTAATCTAAAATTAAAAATAATTTTTAAAAATCTTTCAATTAAAGATAACATTATTATATGCATGACAAGAATAAATTTTTAAATATTAAATTTTAGAAAAATGAATTTTTAAATGTGGAAATTTTATGAAATAAATAAAATTATTTTTTAATTTCAAAGTGATGAAAATCACATTATTTAATTGCTTTGATGAAAATTAAGCAATTAAAAATATTAAAAAAAATTATTTTGCAATGATATAACATTTTAAATATGCAAAAAATTATTATAATTTATTTTAAAAATTAAATTAAAACATTTAGTGCTTTAAAAATTATAAAAAAATTAGTCTAATGGTGTAAATGAAAAATTTTAAAATATAGGGACTGATATGGGGGATGATTTTGATAATTTTTAATAGATATGGATTTCCTGGAATTTTACAATTCTATGTAAAGCAAATGGAAAACCCTAGCCTCTTCTTATTGCTCAAATCACCATCCAAGTCGCCACCCTCCCCATCGGCCACTTCCTCACCGCATCTTGCCTACCACCCGGTTCAGGATTCCCCGATGTAACTAAAAGAGTTAAGAGGGGAGAAGTAGAGCCCTCTCGACCCTCTCTCTTGAAACTTGATTAAGCTTTATGCTTTTTAATTCGAGAGAGAGAGGAGGGGGGGAGGGAGGTTAGCGGGCAGCCAAGTGTGAAAGTCAAAGATGAGTTCCAGTTTGGGTTTGGAGTCGGGTGCGGGGTTGGAGTGGGTTAAGTTTGTGGAATCGGTGCTGGGAGTGTCGCTAGGAGTTTCTATGTCAGATACGATGATTGTGGCGGCAACGACGTCGTTTGCTCTTGTAATTGGCTTGTTGCTCCTCCTGTGGAGGAAATCAACGGATCGAAGTAAAGAGGTAAGGTCGGCTGTGTTGCTTAAGCCGCCTGTGCTCAAGGACGAGGATGACGACATCGATGTAGACTCTGGCAAGACCAAGTCACCATATTTTATGGTACGCAGACTGGAACTGCGGAGGGCTTTGCTAAGGTAATGCTTTCATTTTTTATTGGGTATAAAATTTGGGTTTCGTTATTGAATTTTAGTGTTACTGAGATTTGGATATATATATATATATATATATTAATTTCTTATAGGATTTTAGTTTTAATCTTGGTGTGAGTGTTGCCATGACCATGATTTCTTTTTGGTGTATTTTTAAACTCAAAGCGCTTCAACTGTATGGAGAGTTAATCAATTTTGTGATTTGCTTGTGCGCACAGGCACTTGAGTACATATGCTGCATAGTTGAATCATGGCCCATGACAAGGGAACGAGTATATTTTGAGTCATTAGCATTGAAGGTAGTGGTCCGGGTTTCATTCAGCTTTATCATAGCAAGGAGTGATTCTCTAATGCATGCTAGTGATTTCTATGAGGCTCCAATTATAGTTCCAGACTGTCCGACTAACCTTGTGAATTCTAATCGTTGAGACCATTGAGTACTGCCCTTCTCTTTTGTTCCTTATCCTACTAAGTAACCTAGTTGTACTGAGGTGAATGTTCTGCATGGTAGAATAGAATTACTTTGCATCAAAGTGATAGAAGTTTTATGAGATGATTTTTTTATCGTATTTAGGACAACAAGCGTATGAGTCACCTTCTTGTTCTTATCTGATTGTGCTTCTGTGATGGGCAGCAGAAACTGCGTTTGACTGGATTATGATAACTTTACCTGAAGCAGGTTCTGTGTTTCTAGAGGGCATGGAGGTAAGATTGTTAGAATGCAATTATCTACTTTATATATTATGTGTTCTTCAATTTGCTGCTGAGATATTTTGGTGCATTCCATTGTATAGTTCACTTAAAGTTCATCAATGCTCAAATGTGACTTGGAATTTGTGTGCTTTTTAAATCGATCCAATTTTCTGCAGTCGTCCTTTTAGTTTTTTAATTTTTTCTTTTCATTTTCTATTTAACATGCAGATATCGTTGTTTATTATAGGATATGCATATTTTTGTCTGTCTGCTTCAACCTTCTATAGTAGTTGTGTTGTGCATAAGGTGATGAGATTTTGCTGGATCTTAAATTATTTCTCGCGTATAAACTTTTTATTATCTAAAAACTGTATTGAATATGTTAATTGTTTGCATATGCTATGGAAGGCTTGAATGTCTAATGCTTCTTGTGTTTTGATAAGCTGCAATGCTCAATGATGTTGTTGTATTATGTATCCAACATGGTTTATTTTTTATTTTCTGCTCATATTCTTACTTTCAATATTTCTGATTTCTATATGAGTAATTGGGTGTAGGGAAGCTGGAACCCCAAATGTTAGGGTAGCTGTTGTGGGAGTTGGTACAACATGTACTTTTGAGGAAGTAATGCAATCATCAAAGCATTCACTAGATTTGGCCTTTGCACCATTGAAAGGTAGTCATTTATGGACATATGTGCAGGAATGATGATGAGTTTAAACCTGATTTGTTTTTCCCTCTTATACATCAAGGAGAAATAAAATTTTAAGTCTTGCAGTCGTTTGAGGTTTCAACTTCAAATCTTTTTTCTATTATCTTTGATACTAGCAAAAAATATAAACCTTGAACGTTTCGCTGGAGTAAATGTCACTTTTCTTGTGCAAGCTTTGTTGATTTGCAGAATTTCTTTTTTTCGCATTTGTGAATCTGTAGGATCAGGTCTAGCTAGCAAGTAATTTGGGACATTTTGGTTGTTAACTTATGATTTGGCATCATGACTAGCATGATTCTACTTATATTACATACTACTGTTATTGGTTGTATAAATATTTGGCTTTGGGTTTCTTAGCAAAGTGTTCATACATTGCCTTATTTTTGCCAATGTTTGGTTTCAAAGCATCAGAATATGATCTTAATCTTTTAGGTAAATTATTCATCCTTGCAGCAACAGGAAAAGTTTTGGCTTCAGAGCTTCCAAAGAATGGGAGTGAAAAATGCACTGTCTTGTATCCTGCTTCTGCTAAAGCTAGCAATGAGATTGGTATGTGAAAAATTTCTTGTTGAATCTGCTGCTTTAGCTGGATCTGCCCTTTTTTTCCTGCTGCTAAATTGTTATTTCTTTATCCACAACAAGTTAATCTGATTGGTTAATGCTACAGTGATTGCTTTTACTCTTTTCCCATTACTATTGTATAATTTGGATGGTTTATGGACTGCAAATATCTAAATTTTCATTCATTAGATGATCAATATTATCTGATTATATCCAAACCAAGTTGTAGTTTTTGTGATATATAAAAACTTCTAGGAGAAGCTTTTGACTTTCAAAGCATCAATAGATGGCCACAAATATTTTTGATCAGGTGCCAGCCTTTTGATGATAAATATTTTCTGACAATTTTCTTTTCTTCTTATTGTGGTATTCATAAGTTCTAATATAGCGACACAAGTAGGTTTAGTTTTTGAGGATTCATATTCTCTAGGGCGGAAGAGATGCGCAAGCTGTTCCAGAGTGAAATGAGTGAGAGAAAATAGAAGAGAAGTTCTATTGGGAAGAAGAAGTCCAAGAATTCATTTAAGAGCAAGTCACGGTATGTGTTACCTCATTTATTTTCTTCCTGTTTAAGGATCTGAATTCTTTGTGCTACTTGTGAATTCTTTCCGCCAATCACTCTCATTACCTTAGTTTGAGCCTACTATAAAGTGCACTTGACACCTCTGAGAAAATTTATATGCATTTGTTTTCATCATGTGGTTGAACTTAGAAAGGAAAGCGGAAAGATAGTATGGTTTTTCTGTTCACTGCTTTGTGATCAAATAGCCTGCTTTTAGTTTCAGGTTTCCTGCTACCTATAGTCATTGTGTAGTCATGATGCACGTTGTTCCTCATGCTAAATAAATCTATTTATTATGCCTTAGATCCAAGTTTGTCAGAAGTTAAGCATCATTGGAATTGATTAATCTTGATGCTGCTAATCAACTATTATGTAAATAGCATAATCCACTTTCTTGGCTCTGTCTCTCAGAGTAATAACCATCCCCATATGCAATGTGGTCCTTATAACCATCCAAGTAGCTTAGCGATTATTTTTATTATTAGGCAATTCCAAATGTTTTCTTTGCATTCATCTCTTATTAAATTTATTGATTAACAACTCTAGTAATGTGAGTGCATATGTGCTGATTGTTGTGATTCGCTACAAAATTATAAAAGAAAATTTTCTCACATTAATCTGGTTGGTGTTTCAGTTATAAGCGCAAATAGTGAGCCTGATGGCATTTAAGAAGTACCAGTGTACATTGTAAAGTTGCGAATGATGTGTCAGCCTTTTTCCTCTTCGGATCATTCTGTGAAACAATTATGCACAATTAAAATTAAGAAGAGATAAATTTTGTTGTAAACCCATCCAAGATGTTGGGGTCAGTTGAGTAATAGATATTAAGTCGGTAGCTTGCCATCATTTTACTTCAGTTACACATTTGATGTATTTTTTCATAAATTTATAATCCAGTTGGGTTTTTTCCCCCTTGTAATGAAATGTCGTTTCATTTGTATTTTGTTATATTAAATTTCAACCATTGGTTAGGTGCGATAAATGATATTTTGTGGAGATCTCATTCTATTAGTAGTGCTGGTAGTAGACTTATGGCTGATTTGAATTATTCTCAACTTAGTGCAAGCTTAATCATGAGCTGTAGCATAATTTAATCCAACTTCTTTAATCCAACTTTAATTTTATTATGGTTCTTTATTTTATTGTATTGGTTTCCTTGAA
>SNVD02007793.1:0-30455 GCA_013180625.2 Boswellia sacra
GGTCTATTATTTTGGAAGGACCTTTTGTTTCTACCAAAATTGAAAATGGGGAATGCATGCTTAAAGAACCTAAAGAGTTTAGTGAAGATGATAAAAAGAAATTGAGTTGGAATGCTAAAGCTATGAATGTGTTATATTGTGCTCTAGATAGAAATGAGTTTAATAGAATATCTACTTGTTCTACGGCACAAGAAATATGGCACACACTTGAAGTAACTCATGAAGGAACTAGTTAAGTTAAAGAATCCAAAATTAGTATGCTAGTTCATAGTTATGAGCTTTTTAAGATGAAATCGGATGAATCAATTTCTGAAATGTTTACTAGATTTACGGATATTATCAATGGTTTGAAATCTCTTGATAAATCTTATTCTAATGTTGAAATGGTAAGAAAGATTCTTAGGTGTCTACCAAAATCTTGGGAGCCAAAGGTGACGGCAATTAAGAAGCAAAGGACCTCACCAAACTACCATTAGAAGAACTTATGGGTTCTCTCATTACTCATGAAATCATCTTGAAGGAGAATAAAGAAGAAGATTGCGATGTGGCAAACATGTGCCTCATAGCTTTAAGAGAAAATGAGATAAGTATTCTAAACCATGATCCTAAGCTTTCATATGATGAATTACTTGAAGCATTCCAAAATTTACATGTGCAAGTTGATAAACAAAATTCAAAAATCAATGCTTTCAAAAAGAAGTCAAAAATCATGTTATCTCAATTAGAAGAGTTTGTGGAAATAAATGAAGCTTTAGAAAATGAAAATGAAAATGAAATTTTAAAGTAAAAAGATTTTGAAAGTTTGGAAAGTCAAATACATTTTTTAAAAATTGAAAATGAGATTTTAAAACAAAAGGATTTTGATAAATTGGAGAAAGAAAATGTTATTTTGAAAAAGGAAAATAATGACTTAAGAAATATTGTTGATAGTTTTACAAAAAACACAAAAAATTTGAATTCTATGTTACAAAACCAAAGGTGTGTTTTTGATAAAAGAGGTTTAGGATATAAAACTCATAAAAATCAAAAGTATTTTAAGAATTATTTTGCTCATGCATCTTCTAGAAATAATCCTAATCATTCATATACTTATTGTGGAAGAAAAGGACACAAAGTGCATTATTGCTATATTAAGAGAAATCCTAAGTTGAAACAAATATGGGTTCCAAAAAGTACCATAACTAACCCCCAAAGACCCAAGAACTTTTGGGTACCAAAAAGTTACTCCTTGAATGTTGATTGTAGAGACAAAGTGGCAAACACAAGTGGTACTTAGATAGTAGATGCTCAAGGCATATGACCGGAGATGCCTCCAAGTTCTCAAGATTAATCATGAAGAAAGGAGGATATGTGATCTTCGGTGATAATGCCAAAGGAAGGGTAATCGGACATGGTGATATTGGTAACCCTTCTTCACCTATTATTAAAGATGTTTTGCTTGTTCATGGTTTAAAACATGATTTGATTAGTATTGGTCAATTGTGTGATAAGGGATATTTTATTACTTTTGAGCCTAATAGATGTGTGATTAAGGATGTTAGTAACAATAAGACATTATTTGTTGGTAATAGATGTGGTAATATTTATACAATTGATATTGATGTTAATGATCTTGTAGAAAATTGTTTTATTATTAATCATGATGCTTGGTTGTGGCATAGAAGGTTAGGTCATACTAGCATGGACACAATTTCAAAAATTTCTAAAAAAGATTTAGTTGATGGTCTTCCAAAAATAAAATTTGAAAAGGATAAGATTTGTGATGCTTGTCAATTTGGAAAACAAGTGAGAACTTATTTTAAACAAAAGAAATTTATTCAACAAATAAACCTCTACAATTACTTCATTTGGATTTATTTGGACCATCAAGAACTCAAAGCCTTGGTGGAAAGTATTATGTTTTGTTATTGTGGATGATTATTCAGATCACTTGGGTATTATTCTTGAAAACTAAAAAATGGGGGAGCCTACAAGCTTTTCAAAATTTGCAAAAAGAGTCCAAAATCAAAAAGGAGTATGTCTATTGTGCTCATTAGGATGTATCCATGGTGGTGAAGTAGACAATGTTGCATTTGAAAATCTTTGTGATGAAAATGGTTTTGAACACAATTTTTTCGCACTTAGAACTCCACAACAAAATGGTGTTATTGAGAGGAAAAATAGGACTATCGAAGAAATGGCTAGGACCATGTTATTAGAAAATAATTTGCCAAAATATTTTTGGGCCGAAGCCGTTAATACCGCATTCTTTATAATCAATAGAGTCCATATTAGAGCTTTAATAAAGAAAACTCCTTATGAACTTTGGAAAGGAAGAAAACCCAACATTGGATTTTTTAAAGTTTTTGGATGTAAATATTTTATTTTAAACACCAAGGATAACATTGGAAAATTTAATGCAAAAGCTGATGTTGGAATTTTTGTTGGCTACTCCAACCATAGTAAAGCATATAGAGTTTTTAACAAAAAGACTCTTACTATTGAAGAATCTATGCATATTAAATTTGATGAAACTAATGTGATTTCTTCAAAGAATTTAGATGATGATATTGTTGAGGTAGAAAGGTAAATCAAGGAATCAAGGTTTGATGAAAAGAGCCAAGATAAATTACAACTTCGACAAGAAAAGCTTGAGGAAATAAATGATTTTTCCCAAGAATTACCAAAGGAATGGAGGTATGCAAAAGCTCACCCTAAAGATCTCATTATTGGTAAACCATCACAAGGTATGAGAACTAGATCTTCTTTTAGGAACTTTTGTAATCATTTTACATTTGTCTCTCAATTTGAACCAAAATCTTTTAAAGAAGCCAAAAATGACGAAAGTTAGATTTTGGCTATGCAAGAAGAATTGAACCAATTTGAGAGAAATCAAGTTTGGGAATTAGTCCCTAGACCCAAATATGACTAAAACCCCTTAATCAAGATAGATTTTGCATAATTAGAAGAGAATTAGGCATGTTGGATATGTCTTAATTTTGCTTTTATATGATATTTTTTTTAATGGTAGCATATGTTAAGGGGGGAGATATATTTAGGGGTGTAGTAATTAATGTGATTACATCTTTTGATGGATAACAAAAGGGGGAGAAATAGTTGGATGCTTATATTCATAACAAGTGCATTTTTTGTTTTATTCTTTATTTCTTTTCATTCTTGTTTAGATTATATTTTAAAGCCAATCAATTGGTTTGCATGCATCAAAAAGGGGGGGAAGATTGTTAGCCCTAATGCTACACGATAATTTTGATGTAACAATACACATTGATTAATTGACTTTTACTAACATGTTTCTTTATGTGCAAGAGTAAACGGGACTCATTGAAATTTAATTTAAAAATCAAGAAGAGGCTTATTAAAAATGAAGTGTTGAAGCTAAGGAGAAGACTACATGTTAAAGGCACCAAAGTTTAAGAATAAGGTTTGACTCAAGGAATGTGACACATGAGCAATGTTCAATCAATTGGTCATATATATCTCTATAAATGTCCAAATGATATGATTCCTGAGCCTTTCGAAAGCTTACTCAATTTATAACATTTCATATGTTTTAAAGAAATTCAAATTTCAAGTGTGAGGTTGTCCAAATCATCATGCAAGTTGAAAGACAAATGGAAGCAGCTGACATGAGCACCGAATACTCCTTTGGACATATCTTGAGCTAGAAAAATCAAAATGACTTGATTCTTACGGCATTGGAAAGATGACTTAATGAAAAAAATTTCATATGTTTTAAAGAAATTCAAATTTCAAATGGAAGGCTGACATAATTGACATGAAATTTGGTCTAGCTTAGTTGGTTGTGCTTTTAGAATTTGAATTTTCTAGCTTAGTTGGTTGGAATTTGAATTTCAACTCACATGAGCACCGAATGGTGTTTTAGCCATATCTTGAGATAGAGATATCCAAATTCCTTGCTTCTTAATGTTTTGGAAAGCTTATTCAAATATGCAGATTTTTATGTTTTGAATAAATTCAAATTTCAAACGGAATGCTGATATAATTATCATTCAATTCGGTGGATTGACACAAGGAAGAAAAATCAAGTCACATGAGCACCGAATGGTGTTTTGGCCATATCTTGAGCTACAGATATCCAAATGACTTGATTCTTGATGCATTGGAAAGCTTATTCAAATGTTCAGATCTTTTATGTTTCACATATTTTCAAATTTCAAACAGAACATTGACAAAAATGGCAGAAAAAATTATGGTTTTTATGGTGGGCAGAAAATTTGTAGTTGGTGTCTTCATTTGATTAAGTTCATCCCATTTGCCTATAAAAGGAGACCTTCTCCCATGCATTCAGCAACAAAGAGCAAGAAGAAGAGAAGAATCTATCAAGCAAAAAAAAAAAAAACAAAATAAAAGAAATATCAAGTCTAGAGAGCTTTTATATTCTTTATCTACTCTTTGAAGAGAGTTGTACTTTTGTTATAAAAATTTATTGTTCTTGTATTGTGGTGAGAGTGAGATCTTCTTGTAAAGGATAAAAGTTATCCTTGAGAGAACTCTTTCCTTGGTGAGTTTGTTCATCAAGAAAAACTCATGGTGTGGTGTTATCAAGAGTTGAAGGAAGTTGCCTTGGTGAGGTTGTTCATCAAAAAGAACTCTTGGTGTGGTGTTATCAAGAGTTGAAGAAAGTTGCCTTGGTGAGGTTGTTCATCAAGAAGAACTCTTGGTGTGGTGTTATCAAGAGTTGAAGGAAGTTGCCTTGGTGAGGTTGTTCATCAAGAAGAACTCTTGGTGTGGTGCTATCAAGAGTTGAAAGAAAAAGTCTTGGTGAGGTTGTTCATCAAGCAAGTTGTAAAGATTTCTACAACTTAGTGGAAAGCTTAGCTCGTGGAGCTAGGAGCCCGTGGACGTAGGCAAGGTTTGCCGAACCACGTAAATTGAGTTTGCACTCTCTTTATCCTTATGCTTTTTACATTTACTTACACTTGTGATTGTTGTTTATTGCTATTCTATTGATTGCATTCTATTTTCATCTTCTTCACCTTTATTCTCAAAGAAAGAGTTAAATAATTTTGATCTTTCAAGAAAAGTTTTCTAATTCCGTATTGATAAATAAAAACCCAATTCACCCCCCCTCTTGGGTTGCCATACCTGGGTCAACAGTAGATAGTATAGCCAATCTTTTGCTGAATCTGATAATGAGAATGGGAAAGCTCTCAATTTAATTTGCTCTTCAGAAACGCCGGTTGGCTTCATACTTGAGCATACCACATGAAATTCTTTGAGGTGTTTGTTCGGATTCTCTCCTGCAAAACCATGAAATGTAGGTAAGAGATGAATCAGTCCAGAGTTAAGTTCAAAATCTATCTCAGAATTGGTGCTTATGCATAGCGGTTGTTGATCAATAATTGGAGCCGCTAACTACTTAAGAGTCTGATCATTTTCCATCGCCATTGCTTCCGATTAAGATTTGATTGAACTACGAGAAGATGGGAGGGAAGTATGTCGTGCAAGGTCAAATTCTGGAGGTGGAGTTGAAATTGACCGATTTAGCCTTAAATTCGAGGATTGAAGAAACTCCTTAATTCTCTTAAGTCGTTGATCCGCTTCTCCCTCAGACATAAAAGCCTAAACACAAACAATCAGAAAATAAAAATCAAGAATCAGTAGTAAAAATAGAATAACAAATTGATTAGAAAATCAATTCCCCGGCAACGGCGCCAAAAACTTGATGCGTTCGAAACTAGCAAGTATACTAGTCGCACAAGTTATAATGTGATAAGTAGATATCGTTCCCACGAGGATTGATTCTAATTGAATTTGTTATTTTCCAGCAATAATAACCTAAACAGGGGGGGTTTTTGTTGATTGATTAATTAAACTTAATACGAAAGCAAATGAAGAATAACACAAAGCAAAGTTAAATGTAGTGAAAAATCAATAAGAGACACTTGGTTAAGAGTTCATTCTCTGTCACAAGATATGAATTTGTGAATTAACATAGAATTGTAATCCAATTACAGCATTGAAGTTATCAACCGTAGATAACAACAAGCTCTGTTATCCCAATCTTTCCTTACTTTGTTGTTCAATAAAACAAGCTCTTTATTTAATCTCTATCCATTAAACAACCTAGAACAAGCTCTCTAAGTTTAATTCAATAGAAGCATTACGATGAGAAAGATAGGTTGATTTAAGCAATAATCACACAAGTTCGGATTATTTAACCTAGGTTGTATTTTCCAATTGCAATCTCTGATCACAATTTTGCTACTAATGATTGGAAATTAATGACAATTACGGATCAAGATTTCTAATCTAGCAATAGACAACAACAGATTATTTTCAGTTGGCCATTCCAAATACATCAGTAAGCAATCATAAGCATTAGATATGGAAAAATGCAAGCAACTTCAATTAGAGAATTGGATAACAATTTCTTACACAATCAACTCACAAAATCCATATCAAGGGCTTTGAAATCACCCTTAACCAATTCAAATTTAGTTACACATATTCAATCAGAATAACAAATACAATACAGAGAAATTCCAGAATTGAAAAGGAAAGAAAGAACTTAGCAAATTCTGTGAAAATCTTCTTTGTAGATGAATCTTCTTGGAATTGTAGTTCCTCCTCTTTCAAAATCTTCTTTCTCCTTCAAGAACTCCAAGGGATGAGAGAAATCCAGAAATGCAGCCTCCTCCAACATTTTCCCCTCTTCAAGTTATGAAAATAAAACCCTAAAATGTGTTTATATACTCTGCTACAGTAACTTGCTACAGTTCCCCGTATTTAATAACATGCTACAGTGATATATGGGATTACAAATATACACTTCTCATACCATTTTTATCACAACTTTCGGTACACTACATAAATTCGTGAACCGTAAATTTCTCAAAAAAATAGACTTCGAGAGCTTTCCAATGGTATATAGCATGTTATCCGGTTAATTGTATATCGATACAATCAACTCCGAGAAATTGGCTGATTCAGAGGTGAAAATGAAGGTTTACTTCATTTTTGTGCAAGTTGCTCAAACTCCAAAAAAAAAAAAAACAAAAACAAATAAAAAAAAAAAAAAAAAAAAAAAAAAAAAAAAAAAAAACACAAAAAAAAAAAAAAAAAAAAAAAAAAAAAAAAAAAAAAAAAAAAAAAAAATGAAAAAAAAAAAAAAAAACAACAAAAAAAATACAAACATCAAAACCACACAAAACGTAAAATACCAGGAATATAGCAAATAACATGGACAAATTGATATAAATGATATAAATAGACACTTATCACCTACAAGCACAAAACCACACAAAAACATAAAACTCCCCCAAGGGGATATAGCAAAGAAACATGGACGAATTGATATAAAAGTAATACATAAATAGACACCTATCAAATTCCCCCACACTTAGACTTTGCTAGTCCTCGAGCAACTAAAATGATACGAAACAAAACTACACCGAAACAGAATCAAAGAAAAATTAAAACACACAAATGCTTCAACTTGCAAATAGGCCTCAAAGATTGTTCTTAATTATAACCCAAGGAAAACTTCAAAATAATACACTTGATCAACAATTTTATCTCAAATATTAGTTTCGCTTCACTTCAATTCCTCAAGTGTGTGTGTGTAGAGCCATTCTCACCTAATCACTTGTAATCTGGATGAGTTTATGCATAAAAATGAATCATATTTAATATTGAAGATGTGTGTATAAATGAACTCCATAGGCCTGCTTTTCAAGTCACTCTCCACTAATGTAGACCAGCACAACCCGAAGGATCAAGTAGGACTTTATTAAGCTTGTAACGTTTGGCTTGGGTGAAGGTATGATAAAGGATAATAATTTGGCTCAAATCACCCAAAAACAAATAAATCATTCAAGACTATGTAGAGCTCAACCCTATAACACAACTTCATTCCAATTCACCAGGTTACTCCCGCAAACTTATTTAGAACACTCAATCTCTTTTTTTTTTTTTTTTTGCAAAAAACAAAAGAAAACTATACCCCCACACTTTATTGTTTCATTCTTTTTAAGACCACTTAAGGATATAGATCTCTTATTCTTCTTCTTTTGTTCTTTTTTTTTCTTTTTTTTTATTACACTTCCCCTCCCCCACACTTAAACAACACATTGTCCTCAATGTGTAAGTACGTGAACGATAAGTACAGATTGGTTTTTTTTTCTCTCTTTTTTTTTACAAACACAATATAACTCACTTGCATTGCTTATGACACATTCCAACCTCCTCTAACTTCCCAAAACCAGAACATAGCTCAAAATTTAATTGTGAACGATCTACATGCTCATAGGTAAGGGATAAAATGTTTGGAATAAATTCATTTGAGGTTAGGAAATCTTTTAGTGAGTTAACAAAGAAAAAGGCTTACAGAGGCTCAAAGGGGTAACTAGGGATCAATTTCGGTCAAGGTTGTCTATTAAGGCTCAAAAGGTCCAAAGATGGCCTAAATCATTTCCCCAATGTTGCACAGTCTAGGATTTCGCCTCGAGTGACAATCAAACAAGTTCTAGAATTCATTGAAATCTAAAGAAACATTTAAATTGCATAAACCTTCTCTAAGTAAACAAATAACTCAGTGATAATGGCTCGGTGCTCAATATTTCGCAAGGAATCAAAGGCAAAGCGAAAACCAATAAACATTTCAAGCACATAGATCCATGCATCATTTATCATTTTCCAAGAGTTATTCTTAATTCAATCATTATCTTATCATTGACCCACAAAATACAAGAAAAGAGATACGTGGCGTTGTTACACCTGAGTCAAGATTGTATATTTCAACAATCCTTAGGACCAGTAGCCCGCAGACTTAAGGTTTCCAGCCTATATACCTTTATTATGAAAGAACAAAACAAGAAACAAGCCACTTCAAACAACATGAAATAAAGAAACTACAGATTTATTTAGAGAGAATGCGTTTTAAAGGTTAAAGAAACCCCATATTCTGTCATCCTCAGGTTTTTCCACAATTTTTTCACAAAACTAAACTTACTCATAAAATAACAAAGTCCAACAAGCCAGCAAACAAAAACAAGTCAGTTAGAATGGGTCTAAAAGTTTAGAAGTTAGCCTCCTTATTCAGCCATTATAGATTAAAGAGATCCATAATGCGTTTCAAGAGGACTTAAACTTTTTAAGCCACCACTCTTAAAACCAAGATTAGAAAATATTACCTGGGAGGAAAGAAACAACCTGAAAAATCTCAAAATAAATAACATGAAAAACTTCAAATAAACACAATAAAAAGAAAGCAAACAAAAACGAAGTAAACCAGCAAATAGAGATTACAGATGGAGTGTTAAATCCAGTTTACGCCTCTTATTGCCTTCTCCAAACCAATCAATCCGAGCTGTTGTTGGATCAGGCGAATAGACGAATTCTTGTAGTTTTGTCAATTAACTCCCCTGCCGTTGAAGCTGTAACAAGGATTTGCCTCGCTGATGGTGAGATAAAATTTTTTTCTACAGCTTGATCAAGAAAAGACAACAAACCATCAAAAAAGTTATTGATATTTAACAAACCAATGGGTTTCCGATGGATGTTTAGCTGTGCCCAAGAGGTGATTTGAAATATCTCCTCTAATGTACCATAACCACCAAGCAAAGCTATAAATGCATCGGACTTGACAACCATATGTGCAATACGCTCATGCATGCTAGAGACCTGTAACTCTTCCCCGATTGTGTTGCCTACGATATCTCGTACAGCTAATGGTTTGGGGATAATGCCGAGAACTTTGCTCCCTCCTAGGGATGCAGCTGTCGACACACACCCCATTAACCCAAGACTACCCTCTCCGTAAATCAAATGAATACCCCTCGCAGCTAATGTCCTACCAAGATCAAGAGCTGCTGTTGTAAACTCTCCAGCTTTACCAAATTGCGATCCACAAAATACGCATATATTTTGGAATCGCCGAATTGGTGTTTTCTCCATTTCTAAAAGTGCTCTAAACTTTTGCAAGACAATGATGTACGTTAGGTATTATGCGATGCAAGTGCAAGACAGGTTATAAAATGACATTTCAAAATATGCAGCATGGATATATACACACGTAAAACTCTCAAATTTGACACATGGGGACATAATTTCGGTGGGAGTTGCTCGATGCAGATTTATCGCCCAAAGATTTGAAAAAATGAGATATGCTTTCGGCGAGGTTTGACAAAACCTACACACTTGTCTCCCACGTGAAGCATGGAAAATGGAGATACACTTTCGGTGGGGGTTGACAAAAACCCCACACTTGTCTCCCACGTGAAGCATAAAAAATAGAGATACACTTTCGGTGGAGGTTGACAAAACCTCAACAATTGTCTCCCACGTGTACTTATGCCATAGGGTAGTCATATGGTTTGTCAAAAAGTAAACTTGAAATTATAACAAACAAAATCAACAAACAACAACAACACAAAAACAACATTGATAACAGATCAAACGAAACAAGAAGAAAATAAAATTCGACAATAACAACACACATTCAAATATACAAGTAGTTGTGATTGTGGCTCACATCTTCCTCTGGTTTTACGTCCAGTAACGGCTGAAACGCCTTCAATGAGTCGGAGATTTGCTTCCCATCCAGTTTTCTTATAAACTGGCAAACAGGGTCGTTTTTAGTCAGATTCCCTAGACTATAGCACTGCAATTCATCACGAAATTGTGTCTATAGATTAAGCAATTCACGCTGAACAAGTCCACAAGAATGTGACTCGAGAGTTAACAAAACATTATCCAACGACTCATTACTCAAACCATTCTTAAATCTTCAAAAAAAAAGAAAAATAAAAAAAAAAAAAAAAAAAAAAAAAAAAAAAAAAAACAATAAAAAAAAAAAAAAAAAAAAAAAAAAAAAATGAAAAAGTTTATCTTCTCTATTCCTGGACGCAAAACCTAATGAACGACAAGTCTGGTTACAATTCCATCTAGCACATTTTATAACATACTTGTAACCTTTTCGCTCTTCGCCTCTTGGCGTAGTAGCTCTTTCCTAGACCAGGCATGTATTTTGCGAGATTAATGTCCGGCTCACCGGACAATCTCACCTTGGCTTCGATAAGCCATCGATATCCGCAGGCAGATTTAAGAGCATCAACGCCCAAAGTCTAGTCATCCGTACTTTATAAATTTTAAACACATCATTTTGAGGAAGTGAAGGGAAATATTTACGAAGGTTCGATAGAAAGATATCAGCATCCATTGAAGAGAAGAAAAGGAGAGATATTACCGATAATGCGATTGAGTTTGTTCTTCTCCCAGATATGCACGTTTCAAAACTTCGGGCAATGGTTTCAGCTCCCCTTTGGATGTTTCCTCAAGCTGTTGGACAAATGAATTCGAAGTACGAAATAATCAAATTAAACAAAAGGAAGAAAAAGAAAAGAGTAGAAACGAAACTAAAGACACATAAAAGAGATAACACCACAATAACAAACAAAAGTAAAAAACAAGTCAAAACAAATAAAAACAAATAAGACAGATGTCAAAGAGAGATAAAACCTGATCAATTTGATGGCCTACGAAAGGAATCTCCTCGAGACACAAAAATCTATCATTATTACCTTATTTTATTTTTCTTTTCTTTTCTTTTTATTTATTTTGTAAAAACATTGGGTTGCCTCCCAATAAGCGCTTGGTTTAACGTCCTCAGCCCGACGTTGGTTCCATCATGGGAGGGTCTAATCTCTGCTGTGCTTCTCTAGTGGGCTTGTATCCTTCTTCCAACAAGAATTGGTGCATGCATATGGCTGGGCCTTGGATGTTAGCAATTGTCCACCCAATAGCTATTTTGTGATCTGTAAGTATTCGGACGCGTTTCTCTTCTTGTAGTGGTGCAAGGCCCATTTCTATTGTAACTAGCAAAGGATCTTTGTCACCCGAAAACACATGCCTCAAATAATCTGGAAGTAGCTTAAGCTCCAAGGTATTGGCTTTCATCACAGAAGGAAGAAGTTTCCCATTAGATAAAGGCAATTAAATGTACAAAACATCATACCTGTTTGTGATTATAGCTATAGTCTCATCTAAGCATGCCATAGCTTCCTCCATTTCTTTGGACACTTGTGTCAACCTTCTTGGTTCTTTGGAATTTTCTGTCCCTATGTGCTCACTCATTGCCTCGAAAATACTGAAACGGATCACTTTGCCATCAAACTCCATGGTGAAAGTGCCATAATGATCATCAATCTTGATTCTAGCAGTTTTCGAGAATGGTCTCCCTAAAAGAATCGGTGTTGGATTAGGAGATGTCTCATCCTCTAGTTCAAGAACATAAAAGTCTACTGGGAAAAGCAATTGATTCACCTACACAAGCACATCTTCCACTACTCTTTTGGTATATGCATTAAAATGATCAGCAATTTGAATGGTAATACCAATTTTCGCAAAAGGTCCAAGATTTAAAGAAGCATAAATAGAATATGGCATGATGTTAATAGATGCTTCTAAATCTAACATAACTCTTTCAAACTTGGTTTTACCAATGGTGCATGGCATGTGAACGTACTTGGATCTTTGCACTTTGGAGGAATTTTCCTTTGCAATATAGCTGAAACATCTTCCCCCACACTTACTTTCTCATTTCTTTTTAACTTTCTTTTGCTGGTGCATAACTCCTTAAGACATTCTGTATAATGAGGTACTTGCTCGATAGCATCCAGAAGTGGTATATTTACCTCGATTTTGTGAGAAGTTTCCAGGATTTCTTTTTCTTGTCCTTCCTTCTTTGATTTTGCAAATTTGCTAGGAAATGGTGGATGAGTAACATAAGAAGGAATTTGAGTTTTAAGATCTACCTTAGAAGATGATGTGTTGTTCATGGTGGAAGTGGTGTCATCTCCTTCATCAGTTTGTGATTTCTTTGTCAGGTTTTGGATACTTGCCCCTGTTTCCATTTGCTCTCCATTTCGATTTTGCTCTCCACTTCGCAAAGTTATCGCACAAGCATTCTCTCTTGGATTGATCACCATTTGACAAGATAATTCTTCTGAGCCTTGGCCCTCGAATTTGCTCATGCTAGTAGCCAATTGTCCCATTTGATTTGCGAGGTTTTGGATACTTGCCCCAGTTTCCTGCTGGAATTGCATTGTGTTAGTGGCAAGTGCAGTAACAATATCTTCGAGAGACATACCTGAGTTTTGCGAAGCTGGTTGCGGTGCTGGATGTGGCATTGGTGGTGTTTGCATTTGAAATGGTTGCTGCACTCTAGGTTGATTGAAACTTTGTGGCCGATTTGGTATCACATTTGGAGTGATTGGTTGATGAGTCCAGTAACTGAAATTATGTTGATCTTCCCATCCAGCATTGTAAGTGCTAGAGAAAGGATCATACCATTGCCTCGTTTGTCCTGGAAATCCACCCATGGCATTGGCTTGTTCCATATATTCTTCTTGTAAAGTTGGATACATGTCGATTGGATGCTCCATGGTAGAATATACCTCACATGCATACGATTTCTGCATATGTCCTACAGCCATGTTTTCCACAAGAGAAGTTAACTCAGAAAGTTGTTGTTCAATGTTCGGAGTGCTTACCTCATTTACTCTCCATGGTAGTTGTGGCTCAAATCGGCTACTGAATTGTTGGAAGTTTACTACCATGTCGCCTAAATACAAACAATCAGAAAAGAAAAACAAACAAAATACGAATCAACAATGAAAACAAAATAACAAATCGATTAGAAAATCAATCCCCGGCAACGGCGCCAAAAACTTGATGCGTTCGAAACTAGCAAGTATACTAGTCGCACAGTAATAAAGTGATAAGTAAGATATCGTTCCCACGAGGATTGATTCTAATTGAATTTGTTATTTCCAGCGACAATTAACTAAACAGGGGGGGTTTTGTTGAATGATTAACTAAATGAACTAAGAATGCAAATGAAGAATAACAAAACAAAAAGTTAATTTGAGTGAAAAATCAATGAGAGAAATCTGGTTAAGGGATCTTTCTCTACCACAAGATATGGATTTGCGAATTAATCATAGAATTGTCATCCAATTACACCATTGAAATTATCAATCGTAGATAACAACAAGCTCTGTTATCCCAATCTTTCCTTACATTGTTGTTAAATAAAACAGGCTCTTTATTTAATCTCTATCCATTAAACAGCCTAGAACAAGCTCTCTAAATTTAATTCAACGGATGCATTACGATAAGAAAGATAGGTTGATCTAAGCAATAAACACACAAGCTTGGATTATTTAACTTAGGGTGTATTCTCCAAATGCAATCTCTGATCACAATTTTGCTACTAAGGATTAGAAATTCAAGACAATTACGGATCAAGATTTCTAGTCTAGCAATAGACAATATCCAGATTATATTCAGTTGGCCACCCAAATACAATCCCGCAAGCAATCATAAGCATTAAACATGGGAAAATACAAGCAACTTCAATTAAAGAATTGGATAACAATTCCTTGCACAATCAATTCATAAAAACCATATCAAGGGCTTTGAAATCACCCTCAACCAATTCAGATTTAGTTACACATATTCAGATAGAATACAAATACAATACAATATGGAGACATTCCAGAAAATGAGAGGGAAAGGGAAACTTAGCAAATTTGATGAAATCTCTTAGGATTTGTAGTTCTTCCTCTTTCCAAGCCTTCAATCTCCTTCAAGAACTCCAAGAAATGAGAGAAATCCAAAGATGCAGCCTCTAACACGTTCTCCCCTTCTTCAAGTTATGAAAATAAAACCCTAAAATGTGTTTAAATACTCTGCTATAGTAACCTACTACAGTGTCCCGTATTATACATGCTACAGTGGTTTGTGGAATTAAATTTCTATACTTCTCACACTGTTTTGGTTACAACTTTTGGTAAACTGAATGGATTTATAAACCGTAAATTTCTTCAGAAAATAGACTTCGAGAGCTTTCCAACGGTATATAATATGTCATCGGGTTCATTGTATATCAATACAATTAAATCCGAGAAGATGGTTGACTAGCAGAGGTGAAAATGAAGGGTTTTACTCCATTTTTGTGCAAGTTGCTCCAAAACTCCTCCAAACATCAAAACCACACAAAAACATAAAAATACCAAGGAATATAGCAAAGAAACATGGACGAATTGATATGAAAATGATATATAAATAGACACTTATCAATGTATTTGTTCCTAACCTCTTTAAAGAAGAGGACATTGTTTATGTTTCAAAATTTAATGCAATGAAAAATTAATTTGCTTACTTGTGAGATGTCTTTCCTAATGGAACTGTGCATGAGAGTTTGCATTTTGATAGGTGTCTATTTATGTATTACTTTCATATCAATTTGTCCATGTTTCTTTGCTATATTCCTTGGTATCTTTATGTTTGTGTGTGGTTTTGATGTTTGTAGGAGTTTTGGAGCAACTTACACAAAAATGGAGTAAAACCCTTCATTTTTACCTCTGCTAATCAACCAATTTCTCAGAGTTGATTGTATCGATATACAATTAACCGGATAACATGCTATATACTATTGGAAACCTCTCGAAGTCTATTTTTTGGAGAAATTTACGGTTCACGAATTTATGTAGTGTACCAAAAGTTGTGATAAAAATGGTATGAGAAGTGTATATTTGTAATTCCACATATCACTGTAGCATGTTATTAAATACGGGGCACTATAGCGAATTACTGTAGCAGAGTATATAAACACATTTTAGGGTTTTATTTTGATAACTTGAAGAGGGGGAAACGACTTGGAGGCTGCAGCTCTGGAATTTTCTCATCTTTTGGAGTTCTTGAAGGAGAAAGAAAGCTTGGAAAGAGGAAGAACTACAAATCTAAGGAGATTTGCAAATGATTTGCTAAGTTTCTTCCTTTTCCTTTCATTTTCTGGAATGTTTTTGTATTGTATTGTATTGACTACGTTTTTGAACATGTATAACTGACTCTGAATTGGTTGAGGGTGATTTCAAAGCCCTTGATATGGTTTTTGTGAGTTAATTGTGTAAGAAATTGTCATCCAATTCTCTAATTGAAGTTGTTTGCATTTTTCCATATCTAATGCTTATGACTGCTTGCTGATTGTATTTGGGGTGGCCAACTGAATATGATCTGGTTGTTGTCTACTGCTAGATTAGAAATCTTGATCCATAATTGTCATGAATTTCGAATCATTAGTAGTAAAATTGTGATCAGAGATTGCAATTGGAAAATATAACCTAAGTTAAATAATCCGAGCTTGTGTGGTTATTGCTTAGATCAACCTATCTTTCTTATCGTAATGCTTCCATTGAATTAAACTGAGAGAGCTTGTTCTAGGTTATTTAATGGTTAGAGATTAAATAAAGAGCTTGTTTTATTTAACAAAAAAGTAAGGAAAGATTGGGATAACAGAGCTTGTTGTTATCTGCGGTTAATAATTTCAATGGTGTAATTGGATGACAATTCTATGAATTATTCGCAAATCCATATCTTGTGGTAGAGAATGATCCCTTAGCCAAATTTCTATCATTGATTAATTCTCACTTCAATTAAGTTTGCATTGTGTTATTCTTTATTTGCATGAATATTTCATCTAGTTAATCAATCAATAAAACCCCCCATTTATTCTGTTTTCGCTTTCGAATAACAAATTTAATTAGAATCAATCCTCGTGGGAATGATATCTTACTCATCACTTTATTACTTGTGCGACTAGTATACTTGCTAGTTTCGAACGCATCAAGTTTTTGGCGCCGTTGCCGGGAATTGATTTTCTAATCAATTTGTTATTCTGTTTTTACTACTGATTCTTGATTGTTATTTCCTGATTGTTTGTGTTTAGGCTTTTATGTCCGATGGAGAAGCGGATCAACGACTTAAGAGAATTAAGGAGTTTCTCCAATCCTCAAATTTAAGGCTAAATCGGTCAATTTCAACTCCACCTCCAGAATTTAACCTTGCATGACATACTTCCCTCCCATCTTCTTGCAGTTCAATCAAATCTAAATCGGAAGCAATGGCGATGGAAAACGATCCGACTCTTAAGGAGTTAGTGGCTCCAATTATTGATCAACAACCGCTATGCATAAGCACCAATTTTAAGATAGATTTTGAACTCAAATCTGGACTGATTCATCTCTTGCCTACATTTCATGGTTTTGCAGGAAAGGATCCGAACAAACACCTCAAAGAATTTCATGTGGTATGCTCAAGGATGAAGCCAACCGGCGTTTCTGAAGAGCAAATTAAATTGAGAGCTTTCCCATTCTCATTAGCAGATTCGGCAAAAGATTGGCTATACTACCTACCACCAGTACCATTACCACTTGGAATGAGATGAGTAAACTCTTTTTGGAGAAATACTTTCCAGCCTCGAAAGTTACATATTTTAGAAAAGATATTAGTGGCATTCGACAACACAATGGAGAATCACTTCATGAATATTGCGAGAGATTTAAGAGGTTATGTGCTAGCTGTCCAAACCACCAAATTAGTGATGGACTCCTAATTCAATATTTCTATGAGGGTCTCCTACCCATGGAAAGGAGTATCATTGATGCTGCTAGTGGTGGAGCACTAGGTAATAAAACACCGAAAGTGGCAAGACGTTTGATTAGTGACATGGCAGCGAACTCCCAACAATTCAGCAGTCAATTTGAGCCACAACTACCAAAAAGAGTAAATGAGGTAAGTACTTCAAACATTAAACAACAACTTTGTGAACTTACCTCTCTTGTAAAAAAAATGGCTGTAGGACATATGCAGCAATCTTATGCATGTGGAGCATGTTCTGCCACGGACCATCCAACCAACATGTGTCCACTTTGCAAGAAGGAGATACAGAACAAGCCAATGCCATGGGTGGATTTCTAGGACAACCAAGGTAATGGTATGATCCTTTCTCCAATACTTACAATGCTGGATGGAGAGATCAGCCTAATTTAAGATATGGGAATCGTCAACCAATCGCCCCAAATGCCATACCAAATGGACCATAAGGTTTTAATCAACCTAGAGTGCAGCAACCATTTCAAATGCAACCACCACCAATGCCACAACCAGCTCCGCAACCAGCTTCACAAAACTCAGGTCTGTCTCTCCAGGATATTGTTAATGCACTTGCCACTAACACAATGCAATTCTAGCAGGAAACTGGGGCAAGTATCCAAAACCTGGCAAATCAAATGGGACAATTGGCTATTAGCATGAGCAAATTCGAGGGCCAAGACTCAGAAAAATTATCTTCTTAAACGGAATCAATCCAAGTGAGACTGCTAGTGCGATAACTTCGCGAAGTGGAGAGCAATTAGATGTCTTGCCAAGAAAATCATAAACTGATGAAGGAGATGACACCACATCCACCATGAACAAAACATTGACTTCACAGGTAAATCCTATAACTCCCATTCCTTCATATGTTACTCCTCCACTTTTTCCTAGTAAATTTACAAAATCGAAAGAGGAACAAGAACAGAAAATCCTGGAAACTTTTCGCAAAATCGAGGTAAATATACCACTTTTGGATTCTATCGGCAGTACCTCATTATACCAACGTCTCAAGGAGTTATGCACCAACAAGAGATATTTAAAAGGGAATGAGAAAGTAAGTATGGGGGAAAATGTTTCAACTGTACTACAAAGAAAAATTCCTCCAAAATGCAAAGATCCAGGTACGTTCATCATTCCATGCACCATTGGTAATACCAAGTTTGAAAGAGCTATATTAGATTTAGGAGCATCTATTAATGTCATGCCATATTCTATTTATGCTTCTTAAATCTTGGACCTTTTGCGAAAACTGGTATTACCATTCAGTTTGCTGATCATTTTAATGCATATCGCAAAAGAGTTGTGGAAGATGTGTTTGTGCAGGTGAATCAATTGGTTTTTCCAGCAGACTTCTATGTCCTTAAAATAGAGGATGAGACATCTCCTAATCCAACACCGATTCTTTTAGGGAGACCATTCTCGAAAATTGCTAGAACAAAGATTGATGTTCATGATGGCATTCTCACCATAGAGTTTGATGGCAAGGTTATCCGTTTCAATATTTTTTAGGCAATGAGGTACACTGGTGACTTACATTCTGTTTTTGCAGTTGACGTTATTGATTCTTTGCCACAACAATGTTTTGAGTTAACTGGCAAGAATGGATTGGATCTAGCTATTAGTGAGCACATAGGGACAGAAAATTCTAAGGAATCAAGAATTTTTATACAAGTGTCCAAACAACTGGAGGAAGCTGTGGCAAGCTTAGATGAGATCATAGCTATAACCACAAACAGATATGATGTTTTGTACATTGAATTGCCTTTATCTAATGAGAAACTTCTTCCTTCTGTGATGAAAGCCAATACCTTGGAGCTTAGCCACTTCCAGATTATTTGAAGCATGGATTCCTTGGATGGAGAATGATACTTTGCGCAGTTAACAATAGAAATGTGCCTTGCACCACTACAAGAGAAAACTCTTCCGAGTACTTAGAGATCACAAAATAAGGCTATTGGGTGGACGATTGCTAACATCCAAGAGCCAGCCATATGCATGCACCAATTCTTGTTGGAAAAAAGGATCCAAGCCCACTAGAGAAGCACAGCGGAGATTGGACCCTGCCATGATGGAACCAACGTCGGGCTGAGGACGTTAAACCAAGCGCTTATTGGGAGACAACCCAATGTTTTTGCAAAATAAATAAAAAAAAGAAATAAAATAAAATAAGGTAATAATGATCGATTTTTGTGTCTCGAGGAGATTCCTTTCGTAGGCCGTCAAATTGATCAGGTTTTATCTCTCTTTGCCATCTGTCTTATTTGTTTTTATATTTTTTTATTTGTTTTTTACTTTTGTTTGTTATTGTGTTGTTATCTCTTTTATGTGTCTTTAGTTTCGTTTCTGCTCTTTTCTTTTCCTTCCTTCTATTTAATTTGATTATTCCGTACTTCGAATTTATTTGTGCAACAGCTTGAGGAAACATCCAAACGGGAGCTGAAGTCATTGCTCGAAGGTTTGAAACATACATATCTTGGAGAAAAACAAACTCAATCGCATTATCGGTAATAGCTCTCATTTTCTCCTCTTCAATGGATGCCGATATCTTTAAGTCAAACCTTCGTAAATATTTCCCTTCTCTTCCTCAAAATGCTGTGTTTAAAATTTATAAAGTACGAATGACAAGATTTTTGGCGCTGATGCTCCTAAATGTGCCTGCGGATATCCGATGGCTTATCGAAGCCAAGGTAAGATTGTCCGGTGAGCTTGATATTAGTCTAGTAAAATACATGCCTGGTCTAGGAACAGAGAAGATAAACTTTCGTTTATTAAGAATGGTTTGAGTAATGAGTCACTGGATAATGTTTTATTAACTCTTGAGTCACATTCTTGTGGACTTGTTCAGCGTGAATTGCTTAATCTATGGACACAATTTCGTGATGAATTGCAGTGTTATAGTCTAGGGAATCTGACTAAAAATGACCCTGTTTGCCAGTTTATAAGAAAACTGGATGGGAAGCAAATCCCCGACTCATAGAAGGCGTTTCAGCCGTTACTGGACGTAAAACCAGAGGAAGATGTGAGCCACAATCACAACTACTTGTATATTTGAATGTGTGTTGTTTTTGTCGAATTTTATTTTCTTCTTGTTTCGTTTGATCTGATTATCAATGTTGTTTTTGTGTTGTTGTTGTTTGTTGATTTTGTTTGTTTAATTTCAAGTTTCTTTTTGACAAACCATATGACTACCCCATGTCATAAGCACACGTGGATACGAGTGTGGAGGTTTTGTCAACCTCCGCCGAAAGTATATCTCTACTTTTCATGCTTCACGTGGGAGACAATTGTGGTGGTTTTGTCAAATCCCGTCGAAAGTATATTTCCATTTTCCATGCTTCACGTGGGAGACAAGTGTGTAGGTTTTGTCAAACCCTGCCGAAAGCATATCTCATTTTTTTTCAAATCTTGGGGCGATAAATCTGCATCGAGCAACTCCCACCGAAATTATGTCCCCATGTGTCCAATTTGAGAGTTTTACGTGTGTATATATCCATGCTGCATATTTTGAAATGTCATTTCATAACCTGTCTTGCACTTGAATCGCATAATATCTAACGTGCATCATTGTCTTACACAAGTTTAAAGCACTTGTAGAAATGGAGAAAACACCAATTCGACGATTCCAAAATATATGCGTATTTTGGGGATCGCAATTTGGTAAAGATGGAGAGTTTACCACAGCAGCTCTTGATCTTGGGAGGACATTAGCTGCGAGGGGTATTCATTTGATTTATGGAGGGGGTAGTCTTGGGTTAATGGGGTGTGTGTCAACAGCTGCATCCCTAGGAGGGAGCAAAGTTCTCGGCATTATCCCTAAACCTTTAGCTGTACAAGATATCGTAGGCAACACAATCGGGGAAGAGTTACAGGTCTCTAGCATGCATGAGCGTATTGCACATATGGTCATTAAATCTGATGCATTTATAGCTTTTCCTGGTGGTTATGGTACATTAGAGGAGATATTTCAAATCACCTCTTAGGCATAGCTAAACATGCATCGAAAACCCATTGGTTTGTTAAATGTCAATAATTTTTTTGATGGTTTGTTGTCCTTTCTTGATCAAGCAGTAGAAAAAAACTTCATCTCACAGTCGACGAGGCAAATCCTGGTTATAGCTTCAACTGCACAGAAGTTAATTGACAAATTACAAGCATTCGTCTATTTGCCTGATCCAACAATAGCTCGGATAGATTGGTTTACGGAAGGCAATAAAAGGCGTAAACTGGATTTAGCGCTCCATCTGTAATCTTTATCTGCTGGTTTGCTTCCCTTTTGTTTGCTTTCTTTTTATTGTTTATTTGAGATTTCTCATGTTATTTCTTTTGAGTTTTTTCAGGTTATTTCTTTCATCCCAGGTAATATTTTCTAATCTTGGCTTTTAGAGTGGTGGCTTAAAAAGTTCAAGTTCTCTTGAAACGCATTCTGGATTTCTTTAATCCATAATGGTTGTATAAGGAGGCTAACTTCTAAACTTTTTAGACCCATTCTAACTGACTTGTTTGTGTTTGTTGCTTTGTTGGACTTTATTATTTTCTGAGTAGTTTAGTTTTGTGTAATTTAGAGTTGTTGTGTGTTTTTGTCTTTATCAGTTGCGATTCGAAAAAAAAAACATTGTGGAAAAACCTGAGAATGGCAGAATATGGGGTTTCCTTAACTCTTGAAACGCATTCTCTCTAAATAAATCTGTAGTTTGTTTATTTCATGTTATTTGAAGTGTCTTATTTCTTATTTTGTTCTTTCATAATAAAGGTATATAGGCTGGAAACCTTAAGTCTGCGGGCTACTAGTCCTAAGGATTATTGAAATATACAATCTTGACTCAAGTGTAACAACGCCACGTATCTCTTTTCTTGCATTTTGTGGGTCAATGATAAGGCAATGATATAATTAAAAATAACTCTTGGAAAATGATAAATGATGCATGGATCTGTATGCTTGAAATGTATATTAGTTTTTGCTTTGCCTTTGATTCCTTACGCAACATTGAGCACTGAGCTATTATCACTGAGTTATTTGTTCACTTAGAGAAAGTTTATGTAATTTAAATGTTTCTTCAGATTTCAATGAATTCTAGAACTTGTTTGATGGTCACTCAAGGCGAAATCCTAGACTGTGCAACATTGGGGAAATGATTTAGGCCATCTTTGGACCGTTTGAGCCTTAATCGCCAACCTTGACTGAAATTGATCCCTAGTTACCCCTTTGAGCCTTTGTAAGCCTTTTTCCTTCTTAACTCACTAAAAGATTTCCTAACCTCAAATTAATTTTTTTCCAAACAGTTTATCCCTTACCTATGAGCATGTAGATCATTCATGATCACATTTTGAGCTATGTTCGGGTTTTGGGAAGTTAGAGGAGGTTGGGTTGCGTCATGAGCAATGCAAGTGCGTTATATTGTGTTTGTAAAAAAAAAAAAGAAAAAAAGAAAAAAAACAAATCTGTACTTATCGTCCACGTACTTACACATTGGGGACAATGTGTTGTTTAAGTGTGGAGGAGGGGAAGTGTTGGAAAAAAAACAAAAAAAAAACAAAAAAAAGAAAAAGAGAAAAAAAGAGAAAAAAAAGAGAAGAAAAAGAGATCTATACCCTTGAGTGTTCTTAAAAAGAATGAAACAACAAAGTGTGGGGGTGTAGTTTTCTTTTGTTTTCTACACAAAGAAAAAAGACTGAGGGTTCTAAATAAGTTTGGGGGAGTAACCTGATGAATTGAAATAAAGTTGTGTTATAAGGTTGAGCTCTACATAGTCTTGAATGATTTATGTGTTTGTGGGTGATTTGAGCCAAATTATTATCCTTCATCATACCTTCACCCAAGCCAAACGTTACAAGCTTAATAAAGTCCTACTTGATCCTTGGTGTTGTGCATGTCTACATTAGTGGAGAGTGACTTGAAAGCAAGCCTATGGAGTTCATTTATACACACATCTTCAATATTAAATATGATTCATTTTTATGCATAAACTCGTCCGGGTTACAAGTGATTAGGTGAGAATGGCTCTACACACACACACTTGAGGAATTGAAGTGAAGCGAAACTAATCTTTGAGATGAAATTCTTGATCAAGTACATTATTTTGAAGTTTTCCTTGGGTTATAATTAAGTACAATCTTTGAGGCCTATTTGCAAGTTAAAACATGTGTGTTTTAATTTTTTCTTTGATTCTGTTTAGATTTAGTTCTGTTTTCATATCGTTGTAGTTGCTCGAGGACTAGCAAAGTCTAAGTGTGGGGGAATTTGATAGGTGTCTATTTGTGTATTACTTTTATATCAATTCGTCCATGTTTCTTTGCTATATTCCTTGGTATTTTTATGTTTTTGTGTGGTTTTGATGTTTGTAGGAGTTTTGGAGCAACTTGCACAAAAATGGAGTAAAACCTTTCATTTTTACCTCTGCTAATCAGCCAATTTCTCAGAGTTGATTGTATCGATATACAATTAATCGGATAACATGCTATATACCATTGAAAAGCTCTCGAAGTCTATTTTCTGGAGAAATTTACGGTTCACGAATTTATGTAGTGTACCAAAAGTTATGATAAAAATGGTATGAGAAGTGTATATTTGTAATTCCACATATCACTATAGCATGTTATTAAATACGGGGACACTGTAGCAAATTACTGTAGCAGAGTATATAAACATATTTTAGGGTTTTATTTTCATAACTTGAAGAGGGGAGAACGTGGTAGAGGCTGCAGCTCTGGAATTCTTTCATCTCTTGGAGTTCTTGAAGGAGAAAGGAAGCTTGGAAAGAGGAAGAACTACCATCCAAAGAGAATTACATCAAATTTGCTAAGTTTTTCCCTTCCCTTTCATTTTCTGGAATGTCTCCATGTTGTATTGTATTTACCACGTTCTTAAACATGTGTAACTGAATCTGAGTTGGTTGAGGGTGATTTCAAAGCCCCTGATATGGTTTTTGTAAGTTGATTGTGTAAGGAATTGTTATCCAATTCTCTAATTGAAGTTGCTTGTATTCTTCCATATTTAATGCTTATGATTGCTTGCTGTTGTATTTGAGTGGCCAACTGAATATAATCTGGTTGTGATTTATTGCTAGACTAGAAATCTTGATCCGTAATTGTCTTGAATTTCTAATCATTAGTAGTAAAATTGTGATCAGAGATTGCAATTGGAAAATATAACCTAAGTTAAATAATCCGAACTTGTGTGGTTATTGCTTAGATCAACCTATCTTTCTTATCGTAATGCTTCCATTGAATTAAACTTAGAGAGCTTGTTCTAGGTTGTTTAATGGTTAGAGATTAAGTAAGCAGCTTGTTTTATTTAACAAAAAAAGTAAGGAAAGATTGGGATAACAGAGCTTGTTGTTATCTGCGGTTGATAATTTCAATGGTGTAATTGGATGACAATTCTATGATTTATTCGCAAGTCCATATCTTGTGGTAGAGAATGATCCCTTAAGCAAATTTCTATCATTGATTAATTCTCACTTCAATTAAGTTTGCATTGTGTTATTCTTTATTTGCATTAATATTTCATCTAATTAATCAATCAATAAAACCCCCCATTTATTCTGTTTTCGCTTTCGAATAACAAATTTAATTAGAATCAATCCTCGTGGGAACGATATCTTACTTATCACTTTATTACTTGTGCGACTAGTATACTTGCTAGTTTCGAACGCATCACATTTCACTAGCATATTTGACATCAATACCATTGAAACTCATGACATTAATCTTGGTACAATTGAAGAACCCAAGAACATATGCATTGCATTTGATACAACTTCTGGAGAGACAGAGAGATTTGAAAAATTATTAAAGAAACATAAAGAAGTCTTCGCCTGGTCCTATGATGACATGCTTGGAATCAATAAGAGTATCGTTGAGCACACGATTCCAATTATTCACACATGAAGCTGGTTAAGCAAAAGCTGAGGAGGTTAAGATCAGAATAGGCTTCAAAATCAAGGAAGAAGTCTCCAAGAAGATTAAAGCCAAGTTTCTAGATGCTGTGAAGTAATCAGAATAGTTAGCTAATATTGTACCAGTACTAAAGAAGGATAGAAGGGTTCAAATGTGTGTCGATTACAAAGACTTGAACAAGGCCTCACCAAAGGATGACTTTCCTTTGCCTCACATTTATGTGTTAGTGGATAACACCGCCGCCAATGTGATGTTCTCTTTTGTAGAGGAGTTTTGTGGCTACAACCAGATAATGATGGCTAATAAAGACAAAAAGAAAATGACCTTCATTACCAAGTGGGGAACCAACTGTTCTAAGATGATGTCTTCGGATTGAAGAACGTAGGGGCAACCTACCAACGAATGGCGACGATGCTATTTAATGATATGACGCACAAGGAGATAGAAGTCTATGTAGATGACATGATGGTGAAATCTGAGACTCGAGATGATCACTTTGAATTGTTAGATAGATTCCTAGGAAGGGTGAAGAAGTACAAGCTATAGCTGAATTCGAAGAAATGCGTTTTTGGAGCCATCTTAAGGAAGTTGTTAGGGTTCATATTTGGCAAGAAGGCGATAGAACAAGGTTAAAGCGATTACGGAGATGCCATCGCCTAAAATAGAAAATAAAGTTAGAGGTTTCTTAGTAAGATCCAATATATCAGTTGAGTCATCACCAAATTAACGACAATTTGTGCACCAATATTCAGGCTTCTAAAGGAGGATCAACTAATAACATGGAATGATTAATGCCAAGAAGCATTTGAGAAGATTAAGAAGTATTAGCAGAATTCGCCAGTTTTGAGACTACCAGAACCTAGCAAGAATTTGGTTCTCTACTTGGCTCTTGAGGAGGAAGCCATTGGTGCTGTGCTAGCACAAGAAGATAAGAATAGTGTGGAGCAGCCATTTACTATCTTAGTAAGAAGTTGCTGCTTTATGAGACAAAGTATAGTTACATAGAGAACACATGCTTAGCCATGGTGTGGCTCTCAAAGAAGTTGAAGCACTACTTTTAGTCTTATAAGACTCAGGTTGTTTTAAAGGAAGACCCTATGAAGTATCTTTATGAAGCACAATCATTGGTGGGAAAGCCAGCAAGATGGCTAGTTCAATTGTCAAAATTTGACATTGAATACATCACCAAGAAGGTGGTGAAAGGAAGAGCAATAGTAGAGTTCTTGGCCATGAATTTGGTCGATGATGATGAACCATGGGAGTTAGATTTCTTAGATGAACATCTGGGGTAATCTTGATAGTGGGATGGAGAATGTTTTTTGACAAAGCAACAAAAGAAACGATGTTGGAATGGGAGTTATTCTATTATCACCAACTAAAGAAGTCATTCCCTTCACTAAGAAGGTGAAGTTCAGAGTCACTAATAACATGGTTGAGTATGAAGCCTATGCCTTTGTGCTAGAAATCGCAACTGCGATGGGCATTGATGAAATAGAAGTGTTGGGAGATTTGAAGCTAGTCATCTCTCAAGCCAATGAAGATTGGGATATAAGGGAAGGAAGGTTGAAACTGTATCGTGATGCGTTCGAAACTAGCAAGTATACTAGTACAAGAATAAAGTGATAAGTAAGATATCGTTCCCACGAGGATTGATTCTAATTGAATTTGTTATTTTCAGCAACAATCAACTAAACAGGGGGGATTTTTGTTGAATGATTTACTAAATGAAATAAGAATGCAAGTAAAGAATAACAAAACAGAAAGTAAATTTGAATGAAAAATCAATGGGAGTAAGATGGTTAAGGGATCCTTCTCTACCACAAGATATGGATTTGCGAATTAATTGTAGAATTGTCATCTAATTACAGCATTGAAGTTTCAACCGTAGATAATAACAAGCTCTATTACCCCAATCTTTCCTTACTTTGTTGTTAAATAAAACAAGCTCTTTATTTAATCTCTATCCATTAAACAACCTAGACCAAGCTCTCTGAGTTTAATTCAATGGATGCATTATGATAAGAAAGATAGGTTGATCTAAGCAATAAACACACAAGCTCGGATTATTTAACTTAGGTTATATTCTCCAATTGTAATCTCTGATCACAATTTTGCTACTAATGATTAGAAATTCAAGACAATGACGGATCAAGATTTCTAGTCTAGCAATAAATCACAACCAGATTATATTCAGTTGGCCACTCAAATACAATCAGCAAGCAATCATAAGCATTAAATATGGGAGAATACAAGCAACTTCAATTACAGAATTGGATTACAATTCCTTACACAATCAACTTACAAAAACCATATCAGGGGCTTTGAAATCACCCTCAACCAATTCAGATTCAGTTACACATGTTTAGAATGTGGTAAATATAATACAACATGGAGACATTCCAGAAAATGAAAGGGAAGGGAAAAACTTAGCAAATTTGATGTAATTCTCTTTGGATTGTAGTTCTTCCTCTTTCCAAGCTTCCTTTCTCCTTCAAGAACTCCAAGAGCTGAAAGAATTCCAGAGCTGCAGCCTCCACCACGTTCTCCCCTCTTCAAGTTATCAAAATAAAACCCTAAAATGTGTTTAAATACTCTGCTACAGTGAATTGCTACAGTGCCCCGTATTATACGTGCTACAGTGACTTGTGGAATTATATTTCTATACATCTCACACTGTTTTGATTAGAACTTTTGGTACACTGAATGGATTTATAAACCGTAAATTTCCCCAGAAAATAGACTTCGAGAGCTTTCCAACGGTATATAACATGTCATCGGGTTCATTGTATATCAATGCAATTAAATCCGAGAAGATCACTGACTAGCATAGGTGAAAATGAAGGGTTTTACTCCATTTTGTGCAAGTTGCTCCAAAACTCCTACAAACATCAAAACCACACAAAATCATAAAAATGCCAAGGAATATAGCAAAGAAACATGGACGAATTGATATAAAAGTAATACATAAATAGACACCTATCATATCGCGAGCACATTAGAAGGTTAATTGGGAGGTTCAAGTAGTGTACCTTCACCCATCTGCCTAGAAACAAGAATCATATGGCAAATGCCTTAGCTTTTTTGGCATCCGTTTGGGCAAATACCTAAGAATTATTGGTGAGACCAATTGTGATATCACAAGCATGGGGTCTTTGCTACATAGAACCCTATCTAGCAGAAGCCGAAGTGGATGAGAAGCTAAGGTTCTATGATCTAAAGATATACTTAGAAGATAGAATTTTGTCGGATGAGGCCGATGAAAAAAGAAAGGGCTGTACTGTGAAGGCTGGCTCAATAATTTATTTGTCATCAAGGAGTGTGATGCGTTCGAAACTAGCAAGTATACTAGTCGCACAAGTAATAAAGTGATAAGTAAGATATCGTTCCCACGAGGATTGATTCTAATTGAATTTGTTATTTCCAGCAACAATAAACTAAACAGGGGGATTTTTGTTGAATGATTTACTAAATGAAATAAGATGCAAGTAAAGAATAACAAAAACGCAAGTAAATTTGAATGAAAAAATAATGGGAGACGACTTGGTTGAAGAGTTCATTCTCTGCCACAAGATATGAATTTGTGAATTAACATAGAAGTGTAATCCATTACAGTCATTGAGCCGTTTCAACCGTAGATAACAACAAGCTCTGTTGACCCACTTTTCCTTACTTGTTGTTAAATAAAACAAGCTCTTTATTTAATCTCTATCGATGCGTTCGAAACTAGCAAGTATACTAGTCGCACAAGTAATAAATTGATAAGTAAGATATCGTTCCCACGAGGATTGATTCTAATTGAATTTGTTATTCGAAAGCGAAAACAAAATAAATGGGGGGGTTTTGTTGATTGATTAACTAAACTCAATTCGAAAGCAAATGAAGAATACTACAATGCAAAGTTAAATCAATTGAGAGATACACAATGAAAGAAATCTGGTTAAGGGATTATTCTCTACCACAAGATATGGATTTGCGAATTAATTGTAAAATTGTCATCCAATTACACCATTGAAATTATCAACCATAGATAACAACAAGCTCTGTTATCCCAATCTTTCCTTACCTTGTTGTTAAATAAAACCGGCTCTTTATTTAATCTCTATCCATTAAACAACCTAGAACAAGCTCTCTAAATTCAATTTAATGGATGCATTATGATAAGAAAGATAGGTTGATCTAAGCAATAAACACACAAGCTCGGATTATTTAACTTAGGTTGTATTCTCCAATTGCAATCTCTGATCACAATTGTGCTACGAAGGATTAGAAATTCAAGACAATTACGGATCAAGATTTCTAGTCTAGCAATAGACAATATCCAGATTATATTCATTTGGCCACCCAAATACAATCCAGCAAGCAATCATAAGCATTAAACATGGGAAAATACAAGCAACTTCAATTAGAGAATTGGATAACAACTTCTTGCACAATCAACTTACAAAAACCATATCAGGTGCTTTGAAATCACCCTCAACCAATTCAGATTCAGTTACACATGTTTAAGAACGTGGTAAATACAATACAACATGGAGACATTCCAGAAAATGATAGGGAAGGGAAAAACTTAGCAAATTTGATGTAATTTTCTTTGGATTGTAGTTCTTCCTCTTTCCAAGCTTCCTTTCTCCTTCAAGAACTCCAAGAGATGAAAGAATTCTAGAGCAGCAGCCTCTACCACGTTCTCCCCTCTTCAAGTTATGAAAATAAAACCCTAAAATGTTTTTAAATACTCTGCTACAGTGACTTGCTACAGTGCCCCGTATTATACATGCTACAGTGATTGTGGAATTATATTTCTATACATCTCACACTGTTTTGATTACAACTTTTGGTACACTGAATGGATTTATAAACCGTAAATTTCTCCAGAAAATAGACTTCGAGAGCTTTCCAACGGTATATAACATGTCATCGGGTTCATTGTATATCAATACAATTAAATCCTAGAAGATCACTAACTAGCAGAGGTGAAAATGAAGGGTTTTACTCCATTTTTGTGCAAGTTGCTCCAAAACTCCTACAAACATCAAAACCACCCAAAACCATAAAAATACCAAGGAATATAGCAAAGAAACATGGACAAATTGATATGAAAG
>SNVD02007794.1:0-30514 GCA_013180625.2 Boswellia sacra
GGGTGATTTCAAAGCCCTTGATATGGTTTTTGTGAGTTGATTGTGTAAGAAATTGTTATCCAATTCTCTAATTGAAGTTGTTTGCATTTTCCCATATCTAATGCTTATGATTGCTTGCTGATTGTATTTGGGGTGGCCAACTGAATGTAATCTGGTTGTTGTCTATTGCTAGATTAGAAATCTTGATCCGTAATTGTCATGAATTACCAATCATTAGTAGTAAAATTATGATCAGAGATTGCAATTGGAAAATACAACCTAGGTTAAATAATCTGAACTTGTGTGATTATTGCTTAGATCAACCTATCTTTCTCATCGTAATGCTTCCATTGAATTAAACTTAGAGAGCTTGTTCTAGGTTGTTTAATGGATAGACATTAAATAAAGAGCTTGTTTTATTTAACAACAAAGTAAGGAAAGATTGGGGTAATAGAGCTTGTTATTATCTACGGTTGATAACTTCAATGCTGTAATTGGATGACAATTCTACATTAATTCGCAAATCCATATCTTGTGGTAGAAAAGGATCCCTTAACTAGATTTTTCTCATTGATCTTCATTCAAATTAACTTCTGTTTTGTTATTCTTAATTTGCATTCTTATTTCATTTAGTTAATCATTCAACAAAACCCCCCTGTTTAGTTTATTGTTGCTGGAAAATAACAAATTCAATTAGAATCAATCATCGTGGGAACGATATCTACTTATCACTTTATTACTTGTGCGACTAATATACTTGCTAGTTTTGAACGCATCACAAGACAATATAGTTTGTCTTTTTTTAACTTATGATGGGAGGTCCAAAGATTTTCGAGAATGGCTTCTTCTTTTAATTCTTTTGTTTTCACTTAGTAGAAGAATTTAGATTTTGTTTTGACTCATCTGAATACATTAGGTTGTAACAAACTCAGGGCGCATTGAAAGACCAGCCATTACTGCTGCCACTCCTATTACATACCATTCCAGGTATTCTTTTCTTATTCTAAAAAACTTTTCTTTTAGTGATTCCTTTCCTTGAGATCCTTTGGTAATGTATTTATTTTGTTTTGACATTCTTTTTCTGCACTTGTATGAAAATTTCAGGGAACTTCTTCTCCTTATACATGAACACCTTCAGGCATCTGGTTTGGCTGGAACTGCTGCCACACTTCTGAAAGAGGCTTAGTTGACACCTTTGCCCTCCTTGGTGGCCCCAGCATCTCTTGCACACCAAGCTTCTGTGCAAGAAACCTTATCAATACAACTTCAATTTTGTAATATTCCGATAATTTTCCAATTTTCGTAATATATAGTGGAAAACATAGTGGAAATTATGTTTAATATTTGTCTTTTGCAATTATTTTGTCATGGCATATGCATATGTTTGTTAGACTTTGTAGCGGCCTTGAATGATGGCTCCAGTTCTACTCACAAGCTTTCAAATCAAAACTAGTACTAATAGTTAACGTATTAATTTTGGAACTGCAAATATGCGCCAGAACTTGTTATTGCTGAATATTTTTTATTATATCATCATGCAGGACTTACTAATTTTCTAATAATTGCCCTGTGTTTTTGCACAAGGTGTTACTAGTTGTGGTAAGGCTCATACAATCCATGTAAGTCGCAGGATGGAGATTATCTTCTCGAGGATAGTCCAAATGAACTAAATCTTCTCGAGGACAGCATGCTGGTTAGTTTACCTATTCTGTTATTTAGCCGACTTCCTCTATCCTTAAGGCATACAAGGCTAAATGCTACCATCACAATTTTGCAGTTGTGGGAAGGCACACTTTCTCATGCTCCTACAATGGTGCCTCAACTATTAGCATACTTTCCTTGTCTAGTCGAAATCATGGAAAGAAATTTTGATCACTTGCAGGTTAGTTTTGACCATATAACTTTTTTTACTCTGTCTGTTTTTACTAATAAGAGCATAATGTTTTTAGGAAATGTGCTTAAAGCTGTTCAGAATAAAAGTTTTGTTTAAGTTGGAGTTCTGTTTATAAATGTTGTCAATTGGGATGAGTAGGTAAGAGTGATCATTGTATATCAACATTCAAAGATGCCATGGATGTCTATCATTTTTATTTATTCATTATTATTATTATCTTCTTTTTTCTTTTGAAACCTCTATAATAAAGTTAAAAGCCAGAAGAGAACACCCCCCGAAGAGTAACAACCCTAGTTTGAAACAGGTTACCATTCTAACCAAAACCTTTTTGAGGATGGAAAATGGAAGTGTCAAGGATTAGAGTGATTGAATTTGAAATTCAATGTAGAAAGATATCCACATAGACATTTGAAGCATCATTTCTACACGTTTTTCTTTTATTGAGTTTTGGTTTGTTCTAAGGTTACAGACTCCTCTCTCAAATATATGATTATACTCTCTTTACAGTAGTAGTTCAGATGTTTTATTCAAAATCTAAGGGCTCCAGGGTAAATATGGCTGCTCTGTTCGGCTTTTGCTTAAAATTTTAACTTGTAATATAATTGCAGGTTACTGTCAACATTATTGATAGAGGGCTGCTCACAACCCTTCCAGTCATTGATGTTCTCATACAGTTGCTTTCAGCTTAAAAGAGTAAATCTTCTGAAACTAAATGTTTAAATCATATGGAGTTGAGCACTGTTTGCTCAATAATAAGTATTTACCTAGTTGAAACGCGAACTACAAGATTTGATTAATAGTAGTTGTGAGCGGGGCTTTCATTCCACTAGAGTATTTGTGACCACGACATTATGTCAAATCTCTTTTGAGACTTAAAGGAACACAAACAAGACAGAGGCATATCTAAAGAATGGAGTCACCACCTAATTTTCTATTGGGAAAATGGATTACGATAATTTGATCCCTTGCTTTAGAACTTAAACAACCCTCATCCCTTTAGAGATGGATTCGGGAAGTTAGATATGAGCCTTTGGTGAGCCTGGATATAAATATGGCCTCCACTAGGAAATAACAAATAAAAATAGCTACAATTTGTTATACAGTCTACTTAAGTTGTTCGTTTTACACACACATTATTCCTTTTATCTTATTTAAAACATGTGAGGTATATTCAACCAATAGTAATTGTATATTCATACAAAGAAAGAGGGAGGAGAATAAAGTTACATTCCTTTTCAAATATGGGGGAACGGGAGGAGGATTACATCATTGTTATTCAATAAGTAAGGTAAATTACTTCTAAACACTTCAAATAAAGCATTCATATAAATCAAGTATCCAATCATTAAAAGTTCAATCATGAAAAGTGTAATCATGCATATTAAATATTCAATATAAACATTCAGTTTGAGACTTGATAGTACTGAATTCTTCACCATCATATGTGAGTCTATTCAATGTCTATCTAGCCTCTTTCATGGCATCATTCATACATGTTTAATTATTCTAAGTGATGGTCCCTTACCATTAATGTGAGTCCACCATCACTTCATGATATCATTGTAATCATATTTCCAAACATGGTATTTATAAAACTAATCAATTGGAATTCAATACAAAGCCATAATCTATAATCATATCACTTCTACCTAGATTTGATATTTCTTATCATGGTAATTCTACCTAAGCATGACAATTCTAACCTATTCATAGTAATCATAGTGAATCATGGCATTTCTAGCCCAAACATAGCAATTCTACCCTAATTCAATTAGTCAATATCAAGCATGACTATTCTAGCCCAATTCAAGCATTCAAGGGTAAACATAGTAATTCTCACCTATTCTATGCTATTTCTTAGCATACTTAAAAAATGGGCAAATGACACGGTCCACCCCTATGTTTTGGCAAAATCACCTACCCCTATCTTTTCAAAAAAAAAATCATGAAGTACTCTTCTGTTAGCTTGTCCATTAGATGACATCACATTTCCATCCATTTCATCTACGATTACTATAATACCCCTATCAAGAGTTTTAAAGAAATATGTGTAGAACAAATAGAAGGGTATTTCATTATTTTTTTTCAAAGGTAGGGGTGCTCCATTATTTTTTTTAAAAGGTAAGGGTAGGCACTAATAAGATTTGACTAATTCTTTATATACTTCCTATAAATTGAGCATTTTAACCTTTAAATTTCAACTTATTACGATTATTTAACGATTAAACTAACAAAAAGGTACTCCATGGATTTTTTTTTTAAAAAAAAGATAGGGGTAGGCAATGACAAAATTTAGAAAAGATGTTAGAGTGTGTAATTTTGCCAAAACATAAGAGAGGTTCATATCATTTACCCCTTCACAAATCATAAGTCTTCCTAGCATGATTCTAATCATGAACTCCTAATCATGATTCTAAGGCATTCATAAAGAAAATAAACTCATAATCATGTTTCTAGATAAATGAGAGAAAGATGACTTTCCTTGACATGCATTTTCAGCTTGCAAAATAAACGAGGGTTAAAACAATTAATAATAACCCTAAACATGCTCCTAAGCATTAAAATAAATCCTAATAATACTTATTCTAAGTATAATAAAACCTAGGCATGCTTAATTCTAAGTAAAAAAAATAAATAAGAAAAGAGGAGGGAGAAGAGAGAACTACTCTCAAGATGTACCTTTTAAAGTAATAGAACGGCTAGAAAAATATTGAACTAAAAAAGACTCATTGAATTCTCAAGTTTGTCTTCAAGAAAGAGAAGAAAGGATTTCGATGTGTGTTAAAAAGTGAAAAGAATGGGTGTTTATATAGCTTAGGGCTGAGTTGAAAAAAGGAAGGCAATAACAAAAATGGAAGGTTGTTAGCGAAATTTTTCAAAAATGAGGGGAGGACAGCTGGTCGACTATGTGAAGAACGCCGACCGGTGGTAGGATAGCCAGCTGGTTGTGGCCTACCAAACCCTTTGGTTTTGCATTTTTCAATGAAGTCCTTTCTGACGTTCAACAGTTCAATCAACTCCGATTCGTAATACGTAAAATTCTATGAAAACTACACACAGCTTCGCTATGATATATGAGTCATCATCAGATTCCTCTTGGATTAATTTCTGTGATTTTTCAAAGTCATATGTCAATTTTTAAAGCTTTTAATCAATTTTTCTTGAACTCTTTTCTTTTTGCTTCTAAGGGCATTTTGGTCATTTTTTGATCTTCATTCATCATCGAACCCCAAAAATCAAGTGTCTATAGCTTGGCCCCTACTTTGGAAAAGTTTATGAGACACAAAAATCGATAAAGTACTCTTACTTCCTCTTTCCTCTTCTCATCTTCGCATCTTCGCCTTTATCTGTATTCTATCAGACTTCTCATCATCTGCTTTCCTCGTTAATTCCTGTAAAAGAGGTATGTCTTACCAGCATTCTATTAGATTTCTCATCATCTGCTTTCCTTTTTAATTCTTGTAAAAGAGGTGTGCCCACTCAAGGGTTAGCGTGCCCACGTAAGGGCTAATGTGCCCACTTAAGGGCTAAAGTGCCCACTTAAGGGCTAAAGTGCATCCTTCTAATGCATGCAATGCATCATTACGATGTGCAATGTGCATTCTTCTAGTGCGGACAAGTGCATCTTTCGATGCATGAAATGCATTCTTTTAATGCATGAAGTGTATTCTTACGATGCCAAGATGAAACACTCTTCAGTACATTTACCTCTTAGGGTTTGTTAGCACTCTTCAATATACCTATTTTAAGGGCTTCAAATACTCCTAAGTGCACTTACTTCTTAGGGTTTTGAACATTCTTCAGTGTGCCTCTTCTTAGAGCTTGTGCCTATTGTAACGGCTTAAAACACTTTTAACTGCACCTACTTCCTAGGGTTTTCGATACTTTTTGGTATGCCTCTTCTTAGGACTTGTGCCCATTCTAGGGCTTAAAACACTCTTAAGTGCACATACTTCTTAGGGTTTCTTCTAATGCATGCCCACTAGGAAAATGTCTATCATGCGCTGCTTCACGGTCTTTAGACCTTTTCATTCTTCATGTCTTTGGCTTAGTATTCTTCATTCTTCTTTGATCTCTTCAGACTTTGCATTCATCGGGTTTCATGCCCTTCTTCCGAGTATTCTTGCTTCCACTCTTGATTTCTTCTAGTCTACTGGGGAAAAATTCTTGATTCACTATGCTTTAGCATTCTTTATTCTTGATCTCTTCAGATTATGTATTCGTAGGACCCTTCACTGGAGGAGTTCATATCATGCTGTTGATTCTTAGAATCACTGGAGATCTTTCCATCATCCTTGCAAATTCTTGCAAAATAGCAAACATCTCTTAATGATTTAAAATCAATTCAAATTTTTACCTTATTTGATGTGTTCTTTAACAAACTGCTTTCTAGTCTTTGGAGGAATTCTTTCATGTGAGTCAATCGAAGATTCCATCGATTATTGTTACTCAACTTTCCTTGTGAGTTGCTAAGCTATTGTCATGGCCGAGTGTTTGTCACTGGTGCGTTTGAAAATTCTTTTAGTGTCCTAAGGTTAATGTAGATTTTTTTTTTGCTCTTTTTCTTTTCTTCTCCTCTTCTTTTCTTTTTTCCTTTTTTCTTTCTTCTCTTCTTTCTGTCTTTTCTTTTCTTTTGTTCTCTTTCTTTCTTTTCTCTCTTTTCCTCTTTTTCTTTCTTTTCTTTTCTTTCTCTTTTTCTCTCTTTTTCTCTTTTTCTTTCTTTTTCTTTCTTTCTCATTTCCTTTCTTTTTCTCTTTTCTTTCTTTTCCTTTCTTTCTCCTTTTCTTTCTTTTTCTATTTGGCTTTTGCCTTTTTGCCATTCATTAAAGGGATAGCCAGTTGGTTGTGGGAGGACCACCAACCGGTGGATTGATTGTTGATCGATGGTCAGTGACAACCACCCGATGGTGGAGGGTCCATATAGAGACCTTTTTTCATCTTTCTCCGCTTCATTCGTGCACCATTTCTTCATTTTTCTTTTGATTTTCTCTCACAAGTTCATCTCAACTTTATCTTTCTAATAGAGGGTCATCTAGTCTATCTTGAGTTGAATGAGAGAGATCTGGTCTGGAGATCGACATTAAGAAATCTTCTGAGGGACCAAAAGGTACCTGTTGTCTACGACATAGATTTTGTGAACAGGCTTTCATCCTACTAGAGCGTTTGTGACCACGACACTATATCAAAGCCTTTTTTGAGACTAAAGTAAACACAAACGAGTCATGACCATGTATGGAGAAATGAAATCACCACCCAATTATTTATTTGGGAATGAATTTGGGTAATCCGATCTCTCACTTTAGGATCTAAACCACCCTCATCCCCTTAGAGATGGGTTTAGGAAGTTAGGTACAAACACCTTGTCCGGATCAAAATTTGGCCTCCACTAGGTTATACCAAATAAAAATATCTCATATTGACATATAGTTCACTTAAGTTGTTGATTTTATGCACACATTCCATTTTTATCTTCATTTAGACATGTGAGGTGATTATTCAATCATAGCAGTTGTATATTCACACATAGCAAGAGGGAGGAGAATAGAATTATATTTTCATCAAACATGGGGAAAGGGGAAGAGGATTATATTGCTTTGTTCTTCAACAATAAAATAAATTCTATGAAGAATACATTCATCCAATTATAAGTAATGGTTCCTCACCATCAATGTAAGTCCACCACCATTTCATAAGATCATATAATAGCACTTCTTAACATGTTATATTCATAGCATATTCATATATTCATAAATCAAATAATTCAATACAAAGCCATAATCTAATATCATGGTGTTCTAGTTTAGATTTCATAATTTTATCATAGTAATTCTACCTATTGCTATTCTAGCGCAATTCATATTAATTCATATTATCATGACATTTTTAGTCTAAACATGGTTATCATGGCATATCCTAGCCTTTGTTTATAATTCTAAATATGGCAATTCTAGCCCACATACAGCACTGAAGGGTAAATATTGTAATTCTTACTTATTCTATGTTATTTCCTAGCATGCTTCAAAAATCGTAAGTCTTCTTAACATAATTCTAATCATGTGCTCTTAAGCATGATCCTAAACATGTGCTCCTAAGCATGATTCTAAGCATTCACGAAGAAAATAAATTCCTAGACATGCTTCTAATAAAAAAGCAAAAGTGGACTTACCTTGACACACTTATCCATCTCACAAAAAGGGGTTAAACAATTCATAAATTCGTAAGCATGCTTTTAAGCATTAAATTAAGTCCTAAACATGCTTATTCTAAGCAGAATAAACCCTAAGCATGCTTAATTCTAAGAAAGAAAAGTAAATAAGAAAATAGGAGGGAGAAGAGAGAACTGCTCTCAAGACTTACCCTTTTTGGGTTTAAAGCAATAGAACGCTTAAAAATCTTTAAATTGAAAAAGACTTCTCGAATTCTCGAGCATGTCTTCAAGAGAAAAAAAATATGATTATTCTTAATAATCGGCGTGCCCTGAAAAGTGAGCCGAAGGGATGGTTTATATAGCTAAAGGTTAAAGTTGAAAAAGGAATAAAAAATCAGAATAGGAAGGTTTATAATGGGATTTTCCAAAATTAGAAGGAGAACAGCTGGGCAGCTATTAGCAAACTGCTGGGTGGCTGTTGGTCAATAGCCAGGCGGTTGTTTGACAACTGGGTGACTTTTTTCCTTTGGTCCTTCTTATTTTGGCACTTTACAGTGTAATCCCTTCTGAACTTTATTTGTTCAATTATATCTAACCTTTTAAGTTTAGCTCTCATTCTTGATCCAAAAATTTCTATGAAAAGTAGACATCTATAGCTTTACAATGGTATATGATTCATTAGCAGATTCCTTTTGGATTAATTTCTGTGATTTTTTGAAGTCACATGTAAGTGTTTAAGACCTTTCATCGATTCCTTCTCACTTTTCTTTTCTTGACTTCCATGGGCATTTTGATTATTGTTTTTACTCAAAATTCTAGTGTCTACAACTTACCCCCTACTTTGGAGAGGTTTGTGAGGCACAAAGGTTGACAAAGTACTCTCGCCTCATCTTTCCTTCTTTCACTCAACATCTTCACATTCATCTTCATTTTATCAGACTTTCTCATCATCTTCTTTCTCTCCCTCTGCTCCTATAAAAGGTGTGCCCATTCGAGGGCCGATGTGCCCATCTAAGGGCCAAGGTGTGCTCATTCAAGGGCTAAGGTTCCATTTAAGGGCTAACGTTTGCCCATTCAAGGGCTAGTGTGCCCAATCGAGGACTAAAGTGCCCATTCAAGGGCTAGAAAGCATCTTTATAATGCTGTGACAAAACACTCTTCAATGCACCTCTTCTTAGAGCTTTTAACACTCTTTAGTGCACCTACTTCTTAGGGTTTGGTAACACTCTTAAGTGCGCCTATTCTAAGGGTTTCAAACACTCTTAAGTGCACCTACTTTTTAGGGTTTCCTTCTAATGCATTACCACTGGGTAAATTCTTGATTTATCATGTTCTAACATTCTTTATTTTTTACTTCTCTTGCATTTGTCACGCTCTTCACTGGGAAGTTCCTTACCATGTTGTTTGATTCTTGGACTTATTGGGGATTCTTCCATTGTCTTTACAAGTTCCTGCAAAATTCAAACATCTCTTGATGATGTAAAATTAATTTAAATTTTTACCTTGTTCAATGTGTTCTTCAACAAACTACTTTTTACTATTTAGAGGAATTCTTTCATATGATTCCGGTCGAAGATTCTATTAACTGATGTTACTCTTTTTTCCTTATGAGTAGCTAAACTATTGTTATAGCCAGGTGTTTAACACCGGTTTTGTTTGAAATTCCTTTAGTGTCTTAGAATCGATACAAAGTCTTTCTTCTCTTTTTTTTTCACTTTCTTCTCTTTTTCTTCTTTTTCTCTTTTCTCTCTTTCTCTCTCTTTTCTTTTTCTCTTTTCTCCCCTTTCCTCTTTTTTCCTCTTTCTTTTTTTTCTTTTTTTTCCTCTCTTTTTGTCTTTTTTATTTCTTTCTTTCTTCTTTTCTTGGCACTTTTATCGATCTACTCCTCATTAGGGGTATAACAGACTGATTGTCAAATAGCAGCCCGGCTATCTGACTGTCGCCCAATAGTTTAATTGACGGGTAGTGGTCAAGGGCCTATATAAGGCTCTTTCATCTTCTCGTCACTTCATTCACGCATAACTTCTTTGTTCTTCATCCGATTCACCTCCGATTTTCTCCTACGTGGTCGTCTCGACTTCCTCTTTTCAATTGTGGATCATCCAGTCCATTTTGATTTGAATAAGAGTGATCCAATCTAAAAATCAATGTTAAAGGTCTTCTGAAGGACCAAGAGGTGCCTGTTGTCTATGATGTGTCTTCCCACAAGATTAATCAAGTATGCCTTCTTCTTCATTCCTCAGCCTTCCATTTTTTAGGAAATTTCTAGGCTTGTATTCATATAGAAACTTCCATTTCTTACCTTAGGACTTCCATGAGAACAAGATGTGTGGGTCATTTTTCAATGCTCATAGTTGGTTTTTAGAGATAGAAAATGAGGCTGTTAGAAATAGGATTGCTATTATCGGCTTCTATGAGTTTATCACTTATCTTCCACATACTACTCAGCATACTAATCGTCGGGCATTAGCTGTTTTATGCAAGAGGTGGATGGACGCAACTTACACATTCAATCTTCCAGTTGGTGAGATGACTATCATGCCTCTTGACATTACCGCTATGACCGACCTTCCATGTGGTGGTGAGGTCATTCCTATTAACGCTTGTATCGTTGACTTAAAGGATCAGCAGAACTTAATCTGATAGTTTCTTGGGTGTGAGGTACAGGTCAAGGATAAAGTCGCGATTCGATATGCTACACTATATAAGTATTGGAAAAGGAGATCCAACCTGACTCCAGTTGAGATGGATCAATATGCACGTAGCTTCATCGTGTATCTGCTCGACTAGATATTCTTTGCCAATGCATTGAACACCACCTTCTTGACTCTACTTCCTACCCTCCACGATCTCGACTGAGTGAGGGATTTGGACTAGGGCCATGCTGCTTGTGGCCAATAGTATTTTGGTTTGGATCGTGCTTGTTAAGGTGTCACTTCGATTACTAGTTTTGCTTCACTTCTCAAGGTAATTTCTTTCCTTTTCTATGCCTTCATGTTTTGCTTGTTATGAATTTCGCTTTTCTGATTCTGTCTTACTCATGACATATATGGGCATATGAGTTGGTAGTTCTTCTTTCCCACTCCTCACTTGTGAGGACATTTCTTTCCCATGAATAAAAAGGTGGGCTGCACATCGTGCAGAGCTCGAGTGGTCTCATGAGTTGAACTTCTTTCATGATTATATCACACATGATAGCTTGGGACAAGGTAAAAAACATTATAGTCAATATTTCATTTATATCACAATCTTACCATATTTCTTTGTTCTTCATAGATTCGCTCCGAGTGGTGGGGGCTCGAGGAGAACTGGTTGACGGCTATGAGGGTCGCCTCTCGATTCAACTACTACCACATTCTTTTGTCATGCATGAATAACATGATATGGTATTTGGGCGATCATATTTGGGATTGGTTCGAAGGCCTATCGCATCGTTTTATTCCTCCTTCTCCACCGATTATGATGATAGATTCGACTGACTTGGCTATAAAGCCAAAGGTGTCAGATTACACGATAGGGATTCATTTAAATGCGATCGAGTTCCCCTTGATGATAACTTTTTACATCGACTGGGTTCGAGCTACCTTGTTACACACTAGAGCAGGTCAGTCTGATGACAAGATTCCTCATCTTCTTACTATGTCTAGCCGTGCTAGTAGCTCTTCCGTTCATCATGGGAAGAGATCGAAAGTCTCCTCTTCAGATACTAGCACATCTGCTTCCTTTTCAGCTACCATTCAGCAGCTACGTCCATCTCTAGCTCCTTCAGCTACTCCAGCTATTCCAGCCAGCCATGTGATTGGCGATCTCTAGGCTTATCCTGGCAATATCCTCTACACATAAGATGTTAGTGGATAGATTAGCAGTCATTTGATCGCTCAGGATCTGCCCATGCCTGCTCCCTTTTTTCCGCAAGATACCAGTCTAGTAAGTCTTAATTATGACTATATATTCCTTAAGTTTCTTGTCATTTTTTAGTCAATAAAATGCAATCCAAGGGAGGTACCACAATCTTCCATGGAGCGAGTTTTTCGCATGCAGGCTACTTCTCATGGATACATTTTATAGATGTCATATTAGATCAGATAAAGCACCACTCTATGCTTCATGATGCACAATCAAATGTAAACAACTTTCAAAAACTTAGTGAAAATTTTCTATTTTCAAGTTAATGCACTATGTGTATTTTGATCAACCTTCTTCTAAACTTGTTCAAATTTGTTTCTACATCATCATTTATTCAATTCTAAATAAAACTACAAAATCTGGAAGTCATGCGCTCAAAACTGCTCGTCAATACATGTCCTAGTAGCTGAAAAACATGCAAAAGGAGGGGCTAGTGGGCTATTTTGCCCTAATAACCACCAGGTGGTTGTCAGACCGTCGGCTAGCTGTCAAAGTACCACTGGGTGGTGGTCAAATAGTCAGTCAACAATTCTCCGAGTTGTCTTCCCTTTTCTTATCGTTTTTGCTTCGTTTTGTGCACTATTTAAATGCTACTCCTCTCCATTACTTCTCCACACTTTTCTATTGTTTCTCGAGATTTCTTTCACGCTTCTTAATGCCTCTTCACATTATTCAGTATGTCTGAGGCCTCTCTCAAGACCCTCTAGCCTCCTTGAAGCCTTTAAAGGATAATGACTGGAAACGACTCAAATCCAGCGGTCTTTACCATATGAAGTTCCTTCGACATGTGAAGCTTGGCATCCCTTTTCTTAAGGAATGCATGACCTTCTGGGATTCTCATGATCACGTCTTCTGCTTCAATAGGCAAGAGGTTTGCCCCCTGTATGAGGAGTTCTCTGCCACACTTGGTTGTCATTCGTCCAGTTCTGAGAGCATCATTCTACCTATTATCGAGACACCATCGATGTCTGATCTTGTCAACTTCTTTGACTTTTTGATATCCACCAGAGGTGGTAGAGTGACATTATCTTCCATCACACCCTTGCTTGAAATGATGGATAGGACCTCGTCCAGTTGGCTTCACCTTCTTTAGTTCAACCTTCTTCTGCATTTTCTACTGGTCTTATTAGATGTTTTTGGTGACCCGCACCTTGTGACCATCATTCCTTAGATGGGATTCGGTTTCACAGTAGTTCCCTTAATTCTAGTCGAGACATTGATCAGACTAGATCGAGTCAAGATTGATCCGAGTTTTAGGTTTAGTGGCAGTCTTCTACTTCTTTGGTTATTTTCCTTTTTAACCCAAATTTTTGCCTAAGCTACCCTTTCGAGTTTTCGACTTAGCGGGATCATTATCATTATCATTTTTTTCTTATTTTTTTCCTATTTTTTTCCTTTTTTTTTCTCATGCTCTAACTTTTTCCTAAGCTGCCCTTTCAGGTTTTTGACTTAGCGAGCTGGCCCTAGCTTTTGCTTGGGCCGTCTTTTTTAGGTTTTCAACTTAGCAGGCTTTTCTTTTTCTTCTATGTCCTAACTTTTGCCTGAGCCGCCCTTTTCAGGTTTTCAACTTAGCAGGCTTTTCTTTTTCTTCTATGCCCTAACTTTTGTCTAAGCTGCCTTTTCAGGTCTTCAGCTCGGTGAGCTTGCCTTAATTTTTGTCTAAGCTCCCTTTTCAGGTTTTCCACTTAGCAGGCTTTTTCTTACTTTTCTTTTCCTTTGTTTCTTATTTTTTTAGATTTGGTTACAATAGAGGCTATCCATTCTAGCACAGCTTGAGGGAAATATTTCCCGTTGTAAACCCTGACTTCGTACGAGGAGGAGACTTGGGAGACGTTCTTCTTTGATCGACTGGCTTTGAGTCATTCCTGATGATTAGATTCGCTAGCACTGTCCATGGTAGAGGTTGGAGCATGTGATAGTCAGGACCTATATCGTACGCGCCATTAGCGGGTTTCACATATAGTTCATTCTATGATCTTGGTAGACTATGTCAGCAGTATGGACTTAAGCAAAGGATTGTAGATTCATCGACTGTCCTGAGAGACTGTTTGCTCATTATCTAGAGTGTGTGAAGGATTCTTGGCCGCATAAGACCATCGAGAGGAATCTATTCTGTGATCCTGATTTCGAGACAAATGATCGATGCAAGGAATGGGTGACTTTATAGGCTTCCATTCTTGATCCTGTTATTCGAGCTAGACAGTACCGTGAGCGATATGGCAAGCCTATTCGTAGTCCATCTAAAAGGAAGAGACGACATTGATAGTTTCATTGTTAGCTTATATGTTAGAGGCTTTCCTTTTATCATTATGTAAAATAACAAGACATTCCAAAGGCACATTTGTTTCCAAACAATTTTAATTCATTAATAAAAGAACAGGGCATTCATCCCGCTAGAGCGTTTACGACCATGACACTGTATCAAAGCCTCTTTCGAGACTCAAGGGAACACAAGCAAGCCATGGGCACATCTTAAGAAATAGAGTCACCACCCAATTATTCAATTAGGAATGAATGAGGGCAATATAATCCATCGCTTCAAGACCTAAACTACCCTCATCCCTTTAGAAACGGGTTCTTGATTATTCAATCATAGCAGTTGTATATTCATACATAGAAAGATGGAGGAGAATAGAATTACATTTTCGTCAGACATGGGGGAAGGGGAAGAGGATTACTTTACTTTGTTCTTCAACAATAAAATAAATTCTTTGAAGAATACATTCATCTAATTATAAGTGATGGTTCCTTACCATCAATGAGAGTCCACCACCACTTCATGACATCATACAATAGCACTTCCAAATATGTTATATTCATAGCATATTCACATATTCATAAATCAAATAATTCAATACAAAGTCATGATCTAAGATCATAGTATTCTAGCCTAGATTTGATAATTCTATCATGGTAATTCTACCTATGCCTATTCTAGCACAATTCATATTAATTCATATTATCATGGCATTTCTAACCTAAACATGGTTATCATGGCATATTCTAGCCTTTGATTATAATTCTAAATATGGCAATTCTAGCCTACTTCAAACACTTAAGGTTAAATGTGGTAATTCTTACCTATTCTATGCTATTTCCTAGCATGCTTCAAAAATTATAAGTCTTCTTAACATAATTCTAATCATGTGCTCTTAAACATGATTCTAGACATGTGCTCTTAAGCATGATTCTAAGCATTCACAAAGAAAAAAAATTCCTAGACATGCGTCTAATAAAGAAGGGAAAGCGGACTTACCTCGACACATTTATCCATCTCACAAAATAAACAAAAAGGGTTAAATAATCCATAAAACCCTAAACATGCTTCTAAGCATTAAATTAAATTCTAAACATGTTTATTCTAAGCAGAATAAACCCTAATCATACTTAATTCTAAGCAAGAAAAGTACACAAGAAAATAGGAAGGAGAAGTGAGGACTGCTCTCAAGATGTACCATTTCTGAGTTTAGAGCAATAGAATTCCTACAAATCTTTTAACTGCAAAAAACTTCACGAATTCTTTAGCCTGTCTTCAAAAGGGAGAAGAGATGATTATTCTCAATAATCGATGTAGCCTAAAAAGTGAGCCAAGGAAGGGGGAGGGGGGGTGGGGGTGGGGGGGGCGGGGCGGGCGGTGTTTGTACGCATTTATCTAGTTGAAGGTTGAAGTTGAAAAAGGAATAAAAATGAAAATAGACATGCATAACTTTTCAAGTTCATCTATGAATTTTTGTCAAAACTAGACATCCATAACTTTTCAAGTTCATCTATGAATTTTTGTCAAAACTAGACATCCATAGCTTCACAAAGGTATATGATTCATCAGCAAATTCCTTGTGTATTAATTTTTGTGATTTTTTGAAGGCACATGTTAGTTTTTGAGACCTTTCATCTATTTCTTCTCACCTTTCTTTTCATGGCTTCCAAGGGCATTATGGTCATTTTCATTACTCGACATTAATCTTCCTTTCATTATTTAGCCTCAAAATTCTAGCGTCTATAGATTCTCATGTGATCAACCAAGTATGTATTCTTCTTCATTCTTCGTCTTGCATTTTCTAGGAATTTTCTTAAACATGTATTCATGTAGAGACTTCAATTTTTTGCCTTAGGACTTCTATGAGAATTTGGAGCCTACAGTTGTTCTTAGAGATAGAGAATGAGGCTGCTAGGAACAGGGTTGCTACTACTGGCTTCTATGAGTTTATCACTTCTTTCCCTGTCGAGCACTGACTACTCTATGTGAGAGGTGGATGGACACAACTCAAACTTTTCATCTTCTTATTGGTGAGATGATTGTCACACCATTCGACATTGTCACTCTGACAGGCATTTTGTGTGGTGGGGAGATTATAGCATCGATGCTTGCATTGTGGATTCGAGAGATCAAAGGGATTTGGTTTGTTAACTCCTTGGGTACGATGTGAAGCTCAAGAGCGACATTACAATTCAGTACACTGCGTTGTACGAATATTGGAAGAGGAGATCATACCTAACTCCAATCGAGATGGATTAGTATGTACATAGTTTCATCACGTATTTGCTCAATTCGATGCTTTTTACCAATGTGTCAAATATTACCTTCTTGACTTTGCTTCCGATCTTCCGGGATCTCGATTAAGTGAGGACTTTTGATTAGGGCCATGCTGCTATTGGCCAGTTGTACTTCGACTTAGATTGTTTATGTCGAGGCATCACTGCGATTGTCGGCTTCGCTCCTTTGCTTGAGGCAATTTCTCCTGTTTTACATCTTCACGTTTTGTCTTATAAATTCTATTTTTGATTTTGTCTTTTTTATAAAAGACGTAGGCCTACAAGTTAGGCGTATTACCTTTCCCACTTCCTATTTGTCAGGACTTTTGCTTTCCCACATATGAAGAGGTGGGCTACTGCTATTCTTCCCAAGCCCAGTTCCTAGCAAGAATTTTTGTTTATTCATTATTTTAGCAACAATTGGACTGACTTTATCTATCATGGCTATATGGAAGCCTGCTATGTATGGTATCTATCCAACCTTCATACTCAAAGCAATGGGTGCAACGGTTGAGGTGGCATGGATAGTCACAATCTTCTCATCTATATTAAAATGTATCCTTTGATGCAAAGTGGAAGAAACTCTACCAAGCGGATGGAACCATACTCGACCTAACAAAGTAGCGAAGGTGAAAGGAATGTCAAGGACCGTGAATTCGACCATCATTTTAGTAGGCCCAGTCTTCACTAACGGCTTGAAAATCCTAATAACACTCATTTTTGAGTCATCGTAAGCCCAAATCATTATCTCACAAGGCTCAAGTTTGTCCTCTTTAATCCCAAACTTGTGCAATATCTTCATGAGCACAATGTTGATGGCTGACCCATAATCCAACATGATACAAGGAGAAATCTTCCGTCTAATCTTCGCAACGATGAATAACAGCTTATTTTGATTCCTTCCTAAAAGGCAAGTCATCCTCAGTGAAGGTGACACACCCTTCTCATTTAACCCTATAATCCACCATGATACAAGGAGAAATCTTCTGTCTAATATTCGCAGTGATGAATAACAGCTTATTTTGATTCCTTCCTTCAAAAGGCAAGTCATCCTCAGTGAAGGTGACACACCCTTCTCATTTAATCCCTTGGATTCTCTTTCGGTCATGGCAGTCAACATCTCATTTGGAGTGGTAGCCATTGATATCTGCACCTCTGCCAAAGCCTCCGTCGTGCCATCTTTATACTTTTGGGATGAGATTAACAAGTCCCAAATGCTAGCATTCACTTGAGTTTTCTTCAACCGCTTGATGACTTAGTCTTCTTCTTATTTGATTTTCCTTGGCAACTTCCTTTCCCTTCTCAATAATCTTCTCTTTCTCACTTGGTTTCTCCTTCTCCTTCTTATGGTAGAAACTACCACTCCTTTTCACTCCTTGGATCATTCTCTCCCTTGAGCGTTTCTCCCTTTATTCTCACCTCTTCTTTATCATTACTAAAGTTAATCCAAAAGTTAGGAAAGGTCTTCACCTTAGGAATATCTTCTTATAGACCTATAACTCTAACCTTCTTACACTTTCTAAGTAAACTCTCTCTCTTCATGAGGCTGTCAACTCACTCACCCTTCCTAACTTCACCAACCTTCTTCACCTTAAATCTCCTAGGTGGTGGGCCTCTTCTAGCCCCTTTTCTAGCATTCCACTTCTTAACAAAGGTACTCGTAGATGTGGGCTTCTTGTTGATAGTTACTTTGGATCTCAACTTCTTCTTTATCTTCTTTTTCTTGTTTCTCTTCCTCATGGTCACTGAGGCACGCAAATTTAGGCTCCAAGCTTCACTTGACCCCTTTCACAGCAATGTTGGTCCATCCACCCTTCTTGGTGAAAATCTAAGCTGCCAAAGGAATGGGCTCTTTTTCTACCATTTCAATGATCTTTTTGGGCTTTTCTTCTTCAAGCTCCTCCTTCTTAGGCTTCTTGCTCATGGTTACCTTTCTGGCAAACCCCTCTTATTACTTAAGCTTGGTCTTCTCCCTTCTCTTGGCCCTTTTGGCCCTACTTGATCTACCCTTTTCTTTAAAAGAGTTCATCACTTCTTCCTCGGTCAAGCTCGACCTAATCATATTAGTCGATGGTGGAGGTACCCGGTTGTATTTAGGTAATGGGTTGCTTCTTGTGTTAGGCTCTTCAAGCTCTAGATCAGGAATCTAACCCTTCTCAATCAAGTCTTGAATCTCATGGTGGAGATGAGTGCAATCATCGATCTTGTGACTGAACACTTGATAAAACTCACACTTCTCGTGATGCCTCCAATTCCTTAGTAATGGATTTGGAAGCTCTTTTGGTGGCAATGACTGCAAAGCCCCTTTAACTTTCAACCTGGCGAAGATTTTTGACAATGACCTTCCCAAATGACTAAACTTCTTTTGTTGAGTGATGGCTTTCACCTCAACATGCTTCGTGCTAGACCCACCAGCTTGATGGTACTACCCTGATTTCTTCGAGGGTAACTATTGTTACTTCTCTTTAGCTTGGCCTCTAAATCTTCTATTTGGATATCCAAATCATACAAATCTTCAAATATTTTGATTGAAAAGCCGACAGTCGTATCTCCAATGAAAGCATGGGCCCTATTGATCACCATAATATATGGACCTAGTCCTTTTCCACGGGCTTCGTGGTGATTTTGGCAACTTTGGCCCTCCAATGGGCTAAGTACTCCGAAAAAGTCTCATTAGGCTTTTGGCGAGTCATCTTCAAATCGCTCAAAGTTACCCCCAGTTGGGTATTGTGGTGATATTGTTTCATGAACTACTCGGATAGCTCCCCCAATCCTCTCGAACTCTTTTGGGAAGGTCATGGCACTATACTATTGTATCATCTTATAAGTATAGCATGAAGTACTTCAAGACGTACTCTTTTGACAAAGGAGTGGTGGCCATGATAGCAGCATATTATCTCAAGCAAGTCTTTAAGTTGCTCTCTCCATTGAATTTAGGCAAATCTAGCATGCGAAACTTTGGTGGCAAGTCATTGTTCCTAATGAGCATGATATCATCTAGGTCTTTGACCCATTCAGCCTCTTCTTCTTCAATAGAGATTGGACTTTCTCTATGTCATTGGCCAATTGCTTAACCGATTCAGGCTCATCTCGGTTGGTTGGGCCTTTCCCTCTATCTTTGCCTTGGCTTAGTCTCACCCTCATCACCACCATTACCCTTAGGCGACAGCTGGTTTGTGTGGTCGAGCTCATCTTGCATGGCTTCTAAAAACTAGGCTATTTGTTGTTAGAGAGCAGTGATGTCAGCCCGCACTTGAGCCATTCCAGTAACTGGTTATTGTCTTGTTAAATGACCACCTTGTATAACCCAAGCTATGATGGTCGCAAAACAAAGGTGTTACTGCCATGCATGCATACATGTATGCATGACATGATGCATGCTCATATAAGGGCATAGACAGACTTTCAGCTGTCTAACCTTATTCCTCCCACACATGTGAGGTTGAATCTCTTTTTCTAAGATTTTTGGCCTTATTCACAAGTCATCATCATAGGATGTAGGAATACGAGATTCTCTCTCCTAATTCTAAAATTCAAATTGATGTTGGATCCTCCATGATTATCATAACATGGCTCTATATGTCATAACAACCTTAACTCATGGCACGCGCCCCCATTTTGTTCTTATGGGTGATTTGATATGTGGCATTCGTTCATGGTTCCATGAGGTTTGAGTCAATGTTATTCCAATCATTTAGAATTTACATACATGGACATGCATTTCAACATGGGTTTTAGACATTCATCCTATTAGAAATTTCTAGATTCATCTACGTAGGCTTGAGTCTTAAGGGTCCAATGGTCCGGGCTCCTTCAAGCGACAAATACCCTTTTGGGCCGATCTCTTTTTACACCAAGTCAATGGTACATGCTCAAAGTTGGTGACACCAGCATAAGTGATCTAAGGATTGAATGGAGCCAAAAACTTCTCATGCCAATGCCCAACAACTAGTTTAGATAATTCATGCTTATTATGTGCAATGTATAGTGATGCAAGGACTCAAAATAACAAAGTAAGCTATTAGAATTTGGTATCCCAATCGGAATCAACTTCTCTTATCCCCAATGGAGTCGCCACTGTGAACGGGGTTTCCATCCCGTCAGAGCATTTACGACCACAACATTGTGTCAAAGCCTCTTTCAAGACTTAAGGGAGCACAAACAAACCATAGGCATGTGAGTTTATTCAATGTCTATCAAGCCTCTTTCATGGCATCATTCATACATGTTTAATCATTCTAAATGATGGTCCTTCACCATCATTGTGAGTCCACTATCACTTTAGGTATCATTTTAATCATATTTCTAAACATGATATTTATAAAATCAATCAGTTGGAATTCAATACAAAGCCATAATTTAGAATCATGGCACTTCTACCCAGATTTGATGTTTCTTCATGGTAATTCTACCTAAGCATGGCAATTCTAACCTATTCATAGTAATCATCATGAATCATGGCATTTCTTGCCCAAACATGGCAATTCTAGCCTAATTCAATCAATCAATATCAAGTATGGCTATGCTGGCCCAATTCAAGCATTCAAGGGTAAACATGATAATTCTTACCTATTCTATGTTATTTCCTAGCATTCTTTAAAAATCATAAGTCAATCTAGCATGATTCTAATCAATGAACCCATAAACATGATTCTAATGCATTCGTAAAGAAAATAAACTCCTAATCATGTTTGTAGAAAAACGAGGGAAAGATGACTTACCTTGACATGCATTTTCACCTTGCAAAACAATCAAGGGTTAAAAAAATTCATAATAACCCTAAATATGCTCCTAAGCATTAAAATAAATCCTAATCATACTCATTCTAAACATAATAAAACCTAGACATGCTTAATTCTAAGCAAGAAAAATAAATAAGAAAAGAAAAGGGAGAAGAGAGAACTGCACTCAAGACGTACCCTGTCCGTGTTTAGAGCAATAGAATGCCTAGAAAAATATCAAACTAGAAAAGACTCCTTGAATTCTCAAGTGTGTCTTAAAAGGGAGAAGAGAGGATTTCGATGTGTGTTGAAAAGTGAGGAGAAAGGGTGTTTATATAGTTGAGGGCTAAATTGAAAAAAGGAACAAAGAAACAAAAATGGCAATTGTTAGTGTAATTTTTCAAAAATGAGGGAAGGCTAGCTGGCCGACTATGTGAGGACTATCAGTTAATAGTGGGATAGCTGACCAGTTGTGGGTGGACCACCAACTAGTGGTAAGATAGGCAGTCAACTGTCCTACAATCGCTAGCAGGTTGTGTTCCACCAAACCCTTCAATTTTGCATTTTTTTAATGCAATCCCTTCTGACCTTCAGCCATTTGATTATGTGTAACTCCTTGAGTTCAACTTTGATTCATAATCCATAAAATTCTGTGAAAACTAGACATCTATAGCTTCACAACGGTATATGATTCATAATCAGATTCCTTCTATATTAATTTTTGTGATTTTTCAAAGTCATGTGCTAATTTTCAAAGCTTTCAATCAGTTTTTCCTCAACTCTCTTCTTTTTGCTTTCAAGGGCATTTCGATCATTTTCTTTGCTCTTTATTCATCATCGACCCCCAAAAATGAAGTGTCTATAGTAGTCGAATTCTTGACCTAGAAAAGGAGTTAGACACAAAGCGTAATCCACCCTCCAATTAGGAATGTGCCTTACACCTATATGATTGGTTCCAGTTTGTTTGAGCAACAAGTGCTTAATTCTTTTGAGGAAGTGAAGAGTGATGATAGAGAGGAAAAAGGGTCGATGGAAGCTAGGCTGAAGAAAATGTAAAGGCCATAATGAAAGAAGTCAATGAGATTTTGAAGAAGGTAGGAAGTTAGCAGAGGAATAAGGGATATCTAAGAGTGAGGGAGAAACACTTGTGAGATGGGTGGAAAGAAATAAGGAGTTGGAGGAGATCCAGAGAAAGAGAGAGTAAAGACTATTGCCAGACAATGGAGAACCTAGAATTAAGCTAGAAGGTATGCAGGGCTAGTCTGTGAATATTCTAGCGATAATTATAGAGGAGGTTTAGATTCGTTAAAGGCCACTTGAGAAAAAAGGGTTTCAAAATGAGTACTCATTACTTGGCAAGAGAAAGGCAGTCGAAGATGAATATATGCCACTTAGTTAAGGGAAAAAGGAGAGTGAATACTCTCCCCTCGATATAGAGATAGATGGCAGTGGCTACTCATCGTTGAGTAAAGAGGAAGCTACGAGCAAGTACACACAACTCAGTATGGAGATTGACAAAAGTAAATATTCGCCTCTCAATGAAAGGAAGGCCTACATGATCGGCTCGAGGCTAACTGAAGAGGAAGTTTTGAGGTCCTTTGAAGAGGAAGTTTTGAGGTCCTTTAAGAAAGGAAAGAAAGAGGACACTGATGGACCCATACATGTGACTCTGCTTGTGGCTCAAACTCAAATAGAAAGGGCATGAGTCAAAATGACACTAAATAAGTTTAAAAACAGGTCAAAGAAAGAGAGAAAAATAGTCGATGAACAAATGCCTCTTGCAGCTAAGGTGTTCACTTGAAATGCTGGTTGGATTGATGTTAATGTGAACGAGGCTTTCATCCTGCCAGAGTGTTTACGACCACGACACTATGTTAAAGCCTCTTTTGAAACTTAAGGGAATACAAACGAGCCATAGGCAACCTCTAGAGAAATGGAGTTGCCACCCAATTATTCATTGGAAATGAATGGGGGCAATCTGATCCCTTACTTCAAGAATTAAACTACCCTTATCCCTTTAGAGATGGGTTCAAGAAGTTAGGTACGAGTCATTCGACCCGTCTGGATCAAAATTCGGCCTCTACTAAGGTATACCAAATAAAAATATCTCATATTGACATAGAGTTCACTTAAGTTGTTGATTTTATGCACACATTCCATTTTTATCTTCATTTAGATATGTGAGATGGTTATTCAATCATAGTAGTTGTACATTCATACATAGAAAGAGGGAGGAGAGTGACGATCTAGGTCAAGGCCCTACAACCTCTTCCCGGGTTCTACTCTGATCTGAACCTAACCGCACAACTCTACGTATTATCCGCTTTGCCTGGCCCACTGGCCAATAGGTCTCACGGCTTTGTTCCCTAAGGACGCGTCCCTCACTTGAACCAAAGACCTTCACCACAAAGGCTTTCGCGGTTCATGATGAGTACCGTTTGAGCTACATTGTGACGATCTGGGCTAGGGCCCTTCTACTCACCCTGTCCCGATCCCACTGCCGGTCTCAACCCAATCGTACAGTAAACCGTATTGTCTGCTTTGGCCCGTGATAGGTGTCTATTTATGTATTACTTTTATATCAATTCGTCTATGTTTCTTTGCTATATTCCGTGGTATTTTTATGTTTTTGTGTGTTTTGATGTTTGTAGGAGTTTTGGAGCAACTTGCACAAAAATGGAGTAAAACCCTTCATTTTCACCTCTGCTAGTCAGTGATCTTCTCGGATTTAATTGTATTGATATACAATGAACCCGACGACATATTATATACCGTTGGAAAGCTCTCGAAGTCTATTTTCTGGAGAAAATTTACGGTTTATAAATCCATTCAGTGTACCAAAAGTTGTAATCAAAACAGTGTGAGATGTATAGAAATATAATTCCACAAGTCACTGTAGCATGTATAATACGGGGGCACTGTAGCAATTCACTGTAGCAGAGTATTTAAACACATTTTAGGGTTTTATTTTCATAACTTGAAGAGGGGAAAACGTGGGAGGAGGCTGCATTTCTGGATTTCTCTCATCCCTTGGAGTTCTTGAAGGAGAAAGAAGATTTTGAAAGAGGAGGAACTACAATTCCAAGAAGATTCATCTACAAAGAAGATTTTCAAAGAATTTGCTAAGTTCTTTCTTTCCTTTTCAATTCTGGAATTTCTCTGTATTGTATTTGTTATTCTGATTGAATATGTGTAACTAAATCTGAATTGGTTGAGGGTGATTTCAAAGCCCTTGATATGGATTTTGTGAGTTGATTGTGTAAGAAATTGTTATCCAATTCTCTAATTGAAGTTGCTTGTATTTTCCCATATCTAATGCTTATGATTGCTTACTGATTGTATTTGGAATGGCCAACTGAATATAATCTGTTGTTGTCTATTGCTAGATTAGAAATTTTGATCCGTAATTGTCATGAATTTCCAATCATTAGTAGCAAAATTGTGATCAGAGATTGCAATTGGAAAATACAACCTAGGTTAAATAATCCGAACTTGTGTGATTATTGCTTAGATCAACCTATCTTTCTCATCGTAATGCTTCCATTGAATTAAACTCAAAGAGCTTGTTCTAGGTTGTTTAATGGATAGAGATTAAATAAAGAGCTTGTTTTATTTAACAACAAAGTAAGGAAAGATTGGGATAACAGAGCTTGTTGTTATCTACGGTTGATAACTTCAATGCTGTAATTGGATTACAATTCTATGTTAATTCACAAATTCATATCTTGTGGCAGAGAATGAACTCTTAACCAGAGTGTCTCCCATTGATTTTTCATTCAAATTTACTTTCTGTTTTGTTATTCTTTACTTGCATTCTTATTTCATTTAGTAAATCATTCAACAAAAACCCCCCCTGTTTAGTTTATTGTTGCTGGAAATAACAAATTCAATTAGAATCAATCCTCGTGGGAACGATATCTTACTTATCACTTTATTACTTGTGCGACTAGTATACTTGCTAGTTTCGAACGCATCAAGTTTTTGGCGCCGTTGCCGGGGATTGATTTTCTAATCGATTTGTTATTTTGTTTTCATTGTTGATTCATATTTTCTTTGTTTTTCTTTTCTGATTGTTTGTGTTTAGACAACATGGCAGTAAACTTCTATCAATTCAGTAGCGGATTTGAGCCACAAGTACCATGGAGAGTAAATGAGGTAAGCACTCCGAACATTGAACAACAACTTTCTGAGCTAACCTCTCTTGTGGAAAACATGGCTGTAGGAGATATGCAAAAATCTTATGAATGTGAGATATATTCTACGATGGAGCATCCAATCGACATGTTCCAACTTTACAAGAAGAATATATGGAACAAGCCAATGCCATGGATGGATTTCCAGGACAAACGAGGCAATGGTATGATCCTTTCTCTAGCACTTACAATGCTGGATGGAAGATCAACATAATTTCAGTTACTGGAATCATCAACCAATCACTCCAAATGTGATACCAAATCGGCCACAAAGTTTCAATCAACCTATAGTGCAGCAACCATTTCAAATGCAACCACCACCAATGCCACATCCAGCACCGCAACCAACTTCGCAAAACTCAGGTATGTCTCTCGAAGATATTGTTAATGCACTTGCCACTAACACAATGCAATTCCAGCAGAAAACTGGGGCAAGTATCCAAAACCTGGCAAATCAAATGGGACAATTGGCCACTAGCATGAGCAAATTCGAGGGCCAAGGCTCAGAAGAATTATCTTGTCAAACGGTGATCAATCCAAGAGAGAATTCTTTTGAGATAACTTTGCAAAATGAGAGCAATTAGATGTCCTGCCAAAGAAATCACAAACTGATGAAGGAGATGACACCACTTCCACCATGAATAAAACACTGACTTCTCAGGTAAATCCTATAACTCCCCTTCCTTCATATGTTTCTCCTCCACTTTTTCCTAGTAGATTTGCACAATCGAAGGAGAAACAAGAACAAGAAATCCTGGAAACTTCTCACAAAATCGAGTAAAATATACCACTTCTGGTGCTATTGGGCAAGGTACTCATTTACAAAATGTCCTCAAGGAGTTTATGTCCAAGCCAAAAGAAAGTTAACAAACGAAATGGTAAAGTAAGTTGGGGCAGATGTTTCAGCTGTATTGCAAGGAAATTCTCCCCAATGTGGCAAGATCCAGGTAACACGTTCACCATGCCATGCACCATTGGTAAAACCAAGTTTGAAAGAGTTATGTTAGATTTAGAAGGCTCTTATTAACATCATACATATTCCTATTTATGCTTCTTTAAATCTTGACCTTTGCGGAAATTGTATTACCAGTCCAAATTGCTGATTCGTTTTAATGCAATATACCAAAGGTTGTGAAGATGTGCTTGTGCAGGTGAATCAATTGGTTTTCCCAGCAGACTCTGTTGTTCTTGAAATAGAGGATGAGACGTCTCCTAATCCAACACCGATTCTTTTAGGGAGACCATTCTTGAAAACTGCTAGAATCAAGATTAATGTTCATGATGGCACTTTCACCATGGAGTTTGATGCCAAAGTGATCCGTTTCAATATTTTCGAGGCAATGAGGTACCCTAGTGACTTGCATTCTGTTTTTGCAGTTGATATTATTGATTCTTTGTCACAACAATATTTTGAGTTAACTCGCAAGGATGGATTGGAAATGGCTATTAGTGAGCACATAGGGACAGAAAATTTCAAAGAACCAGGAAGTTTGATACAAGTGTCCAAAGAAATGGAGGAAGCTATGGCATGCTTAGATGAGACTATAGCTATAATCACAAACAGGTATGATGTTTCGTACGTTGAATTGCTTTCATCTATTGAGAAACTTCTTCCTTCTGTGATGAAAGCCAATACCTTGGAGCTTAAGCTACTTCCAGATTATATGAGGCATGTACTTTTGGGTGACAAAGATCCTTTGCTAGTTACAATAGAAATGGGCCTTGCACCACTGCAAGAAGAGAAACGCGTCCGAGTACTTAGTGTTCACAAAACAGCTATTAAGTGGACGATTGCTAACATCCAAGGCCCAGCCATATGCTTGCACCATTTCTTGTTGGAAGAAGGATCCAAGCCCACTAGAGAAGCACAGCGGAGATTGGATCCCCCCATGATGGAACCAACGTCGGCTGAGGACGTTAAACCAAGCGCTTATTGGGAGGCAACCCAATGTTTTTGCAAAATAAATTAAAAAAAAAGAAAAATAAAATAAGGTAATAATGATCGATTTTTGTGTCTCGAGGAGATTCCTTTCGTAGGCCATCTAATTGATCAGGTTTTATCTCTCTTTGCCCTCTGTCTCATTTGTTTTTATATTTTTTTACTTGTTTTTGACTTTTGTTTGTTATTGTGTTGTTATCTCTTTTATGTGTCTTTAGTTTCGTTTCTGCTCTTTTCTTTTCCTCTCTTTTGTTCAATTCTTGATTACTCTGTGCTTTGAGCTCATTTGTGCAGCAGCTTGGTGGGAAACATTCAACGGGATTTTGAAGCCATTGTTCTAAGGTTTGAACGTGCATATCTGGGAGAAGAACAAATTCAATCGCATTATCGGTAATATCTCTCCCTTCTCCTCTTCAATGGATGCTGATATCTTTCTGTTGAACCTTCGTAAATATTCCCTTCACTTCCTCAAAATGCTGTGTTTAAAATTTATAAAGTACGGATGACTAGACTTTGGGCATTGATGCTCCTAAATGTGCCTGCTGATATCCGATGGCTTATCGAAGCCAAGGTGAGATTGTCCGGTGAGCCGGACATTAATCTCGCAAAATACATGCCTGGTCTAGGAAAGAGCTACTACGCCAAGAGGCGAAGAGCGAAAAGGTTACAAGTATGTTATAAATGTGCTAGATGGAATTGTAACCAGACTTGTCGTTCATTAGGTTTTGCGTCCAGGAATAGAGAAGATAAACTTTCATTTATTAAGAATGGTTTGAGTAATGAGTCGCTGGATAATGTTTTGTTAACTCTCGAGTCACATTCTTGTGGACTTGTTCAGCGTGAATTGCTTAATCTATGGACACAATTTCGTGATGAATTGCAGTGTTATAGTCTAGGGAATCTGACTAAAAACGACCCTGTTTGCCAGTTTATAAGAAAACTGGATGGGAAGCAAATCCCCGACTCATAGAAGGCGTTTCAGCCGTACTGGACGTAAAACCAGAGGAAGATGTGAGCCACAATCACAACTACTTGTATATTTGAATGTGTGTTGTTGTTGTCGAATTTTATTTCTTCTTGTTTCGTTTGATCTGATTATCAATGTTGTTTTTGTGTTGTTGTTGTTTGTTGATTTTGTTTGTTTAATTTCAAGTTTTATTTTTGACAAAACCTATGCTACCCCATGTCATACACACACGACAGTGGAGCCGAGTGTTGAGGTTTTTCTCCCAAACCTTCGCCGAAAGTCTATCTCTACTTTTCATGCTTCACGGGTGGGAGATAAGTGTGGAGGTTTTGTCAAACCCTGCTGAAAGTATATCTCCATTTTTCATGTTTCACGTGGGAGACAAGTGTGTAAGTTTTGTCAAACCTCGCCGAAAGCATATCTATTTTTTTCAAATCTTGGGGCGATAAATCTGCATCGAGCAACCCCCACCGAAATTATGTCCCCATGTGTCAAATTTGAGAGTATTACGTGTGTATATATCCATTCTCCATATTTTCAAATGTCATTATTATAACCTGTCTTACACTTGAAAAGCATATATTACCTAACGTGCATCATTGTCTTACACAAGGTTAGAGCACTTGTAGCAATGGAGAAAACACCAATTCGGCGATTCCAAAATATATGCATATTTTGTGGATCGCAATTTGGTAAAGATGGAGAGTTTACAACAGCAGCTCTTGATCTTGGTAGGACATTAGCTGCGAGAGGTATTCATTTGATTTATGGAGGGGGTAGTCTTGGGTTAATGGGATGTGTGTCGACAGCTGCATCCCTGGGAGGGAGCAAAGTTCTCGGCATTATCCCTAAACCATTAGCTGTACGAGATATCATAGGCAACACCATGGGGGAAGAGTTACAGGTCTCTAGCATGCATGATCGTATTGCACCTGTCTCTTATACACATCTAGATGTGTATAAGAGACAGATTTATAGCTTTGCCCGGTGGTTATGGTACATTAAAGGAGATATTTCAAATCACCTCTTGGGCACAGCTAAACATCCATCAGAAACCCATTGGTTTGTTAAATGTCAATAATTTTTTTGATGGTTTGTTGTCTTTTCTTGATCAGGCTGTAGAAAAAAATTTTATCTCACCATCAGCGAGGCAAATCCTTGTTACAGCTTCAACGGCAGGGGAGTTAATTGACAAACTACAAGAATTCGTCTATTCGCCTGATCCAACAACAGCTCGGATTGATTGGTTTGGAGAAGGCAATAAGAGGCGTAAACTGGATTTAACACTCCATCTGTAATCTCTATCTGCTGGTTTGTTTTGTTTTTGTTTGCTTTCTTTTTATTGTGTTTATTTGAGAGTTTTCAAGTTATTTCTTTTTAGCTTTTTCAGGTTATTTCTTTCGTCCCAGGTAATATTTTCTAATCTCGGTTTTTAGAGTGGTGGCTTAAAAAGTTCAAGTTCTCTTGGAACGCATTCTGGATTTCTTTAATCCATAATGGCTGAATAAGGAGGCTAACTTCTAAACTTTTTAGACCCATTCTAACTGACTTGTTTTTGTTTGCTGGCTTGTTGGACTTTGTTATTTTATGAGTAAGTGTAGTTTTGTGTAATTTAGAGTTGTTGTGTGTTTTTGTCTATATCAGTTTCGATTCGAAAAAAAAAAACATTGTGAAAAAACCTGAGAATGGCAGAATATGGGGTTTTCTTAACTCTTGAAACGCATTCTCTCTCAATAAATCTGTAGTTTGTTTATTTCATGTTGTTTGAAGTGTCTTGTTTCTTGTTTTTTTTCTTTCATAATAAAGGTATATAGGCTGGAAACCTTAAGTCTGCGGGCTACTGGTCCTAAGGATTGTTAAAATATAAAATCTTGACTCAGGTGTAACAACGCCACGTACCTCTTTTCTTGCATTTTGTGGGTCGATGATAGATAATGATTGAATTAAGAATAACTCTTGGAAAATGATAAATGATGCATGGATCTGTGTGCTTGAAATGTTTATTGGTTTTCGCTTTGCTTTTGATTCCTGGCGCAACCTTGAGCACTGAGCTATTATCACTGAGTTATTTGTTCACTTAGAGAAAGTTTATGTAATTTAAATGTTTCTTCAGATTTCAATGAATTCTAGAACTTGTTTTGATGGTCACTCAAGGCGAAATCCTAGGCTGTGCAACATTGGGGAAATGATTTAGGCCATCTTTGGACCGTTTGACCTTAATAGCCAACCTTGAC
>SNVD02007795.1:0-30392 GCA_013180625.2 Boswellia sacra
TGTGAATATGGATATAGTTGCATGCTCAACTTCAAGCAGAGCCTGAATGATTAATGGAAAGATTGGAAGATAACATTGTCTCTAGGCTCTGGGCTCTGGGTTGGCTCTTGTTTAGTTGAAAATGAAAAGGCACATGGACCAAATTCCTCAGCCGATTCATCCAATATGGTCATGTGATCACATGCGTTGCCATCTTTCCATATCTGAAGGAACATTTGACTGAAAATATTATATACATATATTCCATTCAGTTATTACAGTTGAGGAGTTAGTTGCCTCTTGTTATATTCTATTGATTATATTATGACATAGTATATACATTAACAATTTAAGAATGTGTCTTGCTTCAGCTTCTCTTCTTGGTATAATAAACAAATATCATGAGAGTTTCGATTTTGCAAGAGATAGACAATACTATCTACTACTAGTACTTCAACAAAGACCAATTCATTGAATCAATTTAAGGGAGAAGAAGCAAAGACTTTGAGATCTCTGTTTAGATCTCTGTCTACTTGCCAGAGAACATCGATTGAATAGACCAATTCATTACATTTTTTTTTTTTCAAATTTCGCTGCTCTTAAGCTATGCCATAATTATGAGTTCGATAAATTCATACATTTTCTCATATAGGGTGGTTTCGATTTTGGAAAGACCAAACACAAGATGTAATTTGGGCTTCTTGAGGTTCAAATAAGCCGGGCCATGTGAGGGCCTAGTTTACCCCGACAAAGCCAGTCTATAATTGTATAAAATTCATTTCTAAAACTCTCCATATTGATCGAGATTTTCTATTTATTTATTTTTTTTAAATTCAAGATCGAATATATTTTTATTTGTAGGGTCAATTAATCACTTCCCAGTAAGAACTAAACTAAAATTTTAGCTACTTAAGTTTGATTTCTCTCTTTTTTTTTTTTTCAAACAAGAATAATGTTATACATCTTAGATTTTATCTTCATTTTGTCGTCTTATTTGATATTAGTATAAAAATGATAAAACAATATAGTAAATAATATGACAACATTGTCACATAGGAGTATTATACACCACCTAAAATGAAAAGGTTAGCGTAAGATTTGAGATATGTATCATACAAGAAAGATATCTAGAAGAAAGATTTTGGTTTGGGACATTGAGGCAAGTGCAATTAAAGATTTTGGTTTGGGACATTGAGGCAAGTGCAATTCCTTCCATGGTATTTGCATGAATTAGTAGAAATCGGCTTCATTGATTCGAACTATGCAAAGCAGCGACTGCATTCAAAGAATCTCTTTATTGGGGACAATGTCATGTTAATTTGAGAATGATAAATAATTACTAAATAATTAAATTAATTAATGACACTCCACATCAATGATTTTGTTGATCATGCTTTGCTTAAAGTTTTCTTCTTTCTCTAAGTCTTCTTAATACTTTTTTGTTTCTCCTGGTGAGATTCCATTTCATTATTAAAAAGCAACTCTAACCAAACCCCTAAAAAGTTGAAAAAAATTAAAAATAATAGGAATATCTTTCATTCAAAAAGGCAAATGCATTATTGTCTAGATGTTCTGTCTGCAACAAAACAAAACAATATTACTAGTAATAGAAAGACCTAATCATTGATTGGTTAGAGCTTGTTGATTAGCACACATGTAAACAAAAGGAAAAAAAAAAACTCCTTTCATGTATGGTATATACGCACAAGTAAAGATAATGCATTAGTATTTCTAAATTCCAATTTTTATTACTTTGACAACAAAAAAATTGGGGATAATGATAGGTTACTCGATTAATGATATAGTGACGATATTTTTTGTTAGCATTGAGCAAAATAGTTTATATATGTAAATAATTACTATATGTTATTAACTTTTTAAATTACTGGTTGAAGCGTTCGAAACTAGCAAGTATACTAGTCGCACAAGTAATAAAGTGATGAGTAAGATATCGTTCCCACGAGGATTGATTCTAATTGAATTTTCCAGCAACAATAAACTAAATAGGGGGGGTTTCGTTGATTGATTAACTAGATGAAATATTAATGTAAGTAAAGAATAACACAATGCAAACTTAATTGAAGTGAGAATTAATCAATGACAAAAATCCGGTTAAGGGATCATTCTCTGCCGCAAGATATGGATTTGCGAATTAATCATAAAATTGTCATCCAATTACACCATTGAAATTATCAATTGTAGATAACAACAAGCTCTGTTATCCCAATCTTTCCTTACTTTGTTGTTAAATAAAACAAGCTCTTTATTTAATCTCTATCCATTAAACAACCTAGAACAAGCTCTCTGAGTTTAATTCAATGGATGCATTATGATAAGAAAGATAGGTTGATCGAAGCAATAAACACACAAGCTCGGATTATTTAACTTAGGTTATATTCTCCAATTGCAATCTCTGATCACAATTTTGCTACTAATGATTAGAAATGCAAGACAATTACAGATCAAGATTTCTAGTCTAGCAATAGACAATATCCAGATTATATTCAGTTGGCCACCCAAATATAATCAGCAAGCAATTATAAGCATTAAATATGGGAGAATACAAGCAACTTCAATTAGAGAATTGGATAACAATTCCTTACACAATCAACTTACAAAAACCATATCAGGGGCTTTGAAATCACCCTCAACCAATTCAGATTCAGTTACACATGTTTTAGAACGTTGTAAATACAATACAACATGGAGACATTCCAGAAAATGAAAGGGAAGGGAAAAACTTAGCAAATTTGATGAAAATCTCTTGGGATTATTGTTCTTCCTCTTTCCAAGCCTTCTTTCTCCTTCAAGAACTCCAAGAGATGAGAGAATTCCAGAGATGCAGCCTCCTCCCACGTTTTCCCCTCTTTAAGTTATGAAAATAAAACCCTAAAATGTGTTTAAATACTCTGCTACAGTAACGTGCTACAGTGTCCCGTATTATACATGCTACAGTGATGTGTGGAATTACATTTCTACACTTCTCACACTGTTTTGATTTCAACTTTTGGTACACTGAATGGATTCATAAACCGTAAATTTCTCCAAAAAGTAGACTTCGAGAGCTTTTCAACGGTATATGATATGTCATCGGGTTCATTGTATATCAATACAATTAAATCCGAGAAGATGGTCGACTAGCAGAGGTGAAAATGAAGGGTTTTACTCCATTTTTGTGCAAGTTGCTCCAAAACTCCTACAAATATCAAAACCACACAAAAACATAAAAATATCAAGGAATATAGCAAAGAAACATGGACAATTTAATATGAAAATGATATACAATTAGACACCTATCACTGGTACATGATTAATGAGAGCATTAGTGTTCTTCTTATTAGTCAAATGGGGATCATCTAGTCAATGAGAGATTACAAATGGGGTTCATGATATGGACATTAATTAATATAAGGTTTCTAATATAAGGTTCTCAAACAATGTTTTAGCTAGCGCAAATGATGCTCATAGAAGCTCGTGGAAGGCAATATATTATTCATTTTATTCTCAACTTCTCATGCTTTCATGTGACTCTCTTATTATTTCAATAAGAAACAAACATAAACATTTGTGATTCTCACGTTCACAAATCAAGCCACAAAGAAGGGACTACATTCTTTTTCCTTCATAAACATAATTAAAAAGGAATTTAAATTCTCTTGATATAATTAAATTGTTTGAGTTTGAAGGGTTTTACATATAACTATTTGTTGTTCATTTCCTTATAATAATTATATTTTTTTTTCATAAACCAATAATTATTAATTTATATAGGATTATTAAATAGAAATCTAAATCAGAAAAGAATCTTCTTCCCATAAAAAAAGTTCACAAAAGTCCTTATACATAAGAAGGAGAAAAAGAGATAAAGGATGCTTAAAAGATATGCAAAATTCTATGGTAGACCTAATATGGGGCAATCTTACGGGAGCCTTTTCTAATGATTATTAGAGCCTATTATTGTTTTTGTCTTTTGATTTTCAGGTAGAGCCTACTAATGATGCATAATATTCCCTTAGCTTTTCTTTGACCAAGTACACAATATTAGCATATATAAAATAAAGGAGAAGCTCCACCATATGTTTTAAGAGAGAAAACCAATGTACATGTTGTCTACCAATACTCATGTTCAATATATGATATAAACTAAGAATCGTTAGGTTAGGTAGTGGAAGATAAACTTTCTAATATATATATAATTGTTGCAAAGGTAGCTAGATATGTACCCTAATTTGGATCAATTGGTTGAAGAGAAGAAAAATAGAAACATTTTTAATTTGCATTTTAACTTGTTATAATATTAGTGGGATCTCATCACATGTCAATCTGTAAAAGCTTCGTCTAACTAGTTTTTCCTTACTCAATTTTTTCTTTCAATTCTGATTCCCAAATGCCATCACTTTGCTTGCAATTTTTTTTCTATGTTTTTATTTTTTAAATTGAAGTGGTATAAAAGTTGTTTAAGATTTTGAATAATCTCACTAATGATCTTTAAATTTGCTTATTTTTTTCTTCATTTATTTCTTATTCATAATTTATAAAACCTACAGTAAAATGGTTGAAAAAAATTGACTTAGCACGAAAAATAATGAGAATTTTTTTAAAAGGAAAAAGCAAAGAAAAGAGGATCTATATTAGCCTTGTAGTTTGTTTTTCTTAATTATAATTAATTCTTATTTATTTTTCTAGGTAGTACTCATGTGCTATTAGAATGGTAATACTTTTCCCAAATTGTATTTCAAATGATGTGTACTTAATATAGGCTTGCGAAGTAGACAGTGTGATGATGAAAGGAGTGATGTGGTAACTTTAATTTCATGTCATATTATTTTAAATGCATAATTTTGATATAAGTTTTGTGATACGTATTACTACTCATGTTATTATTCATCATCATCATTCAATTACAGATTATAACAGTGGCTATTGCTATGGCTAATAAAGAGTTATACATATATAAGATTTACTTAATTTTTAATAACATAATCATTCAATTAACTCCATCGTTTAATTAATAAAAAAACATTAATTAAGTGATGGCATCCTTAGATATCAAATTTTAAATCTATTTACCCATATCTTTTATTTTTCTTAACGCAATAAAACGTTAGTTTTTTTTTAATAATTTCCATAACTTATTTTGCAATCTTCCATCAATATCTATGTAAAGTTGATTGAAGAACATGTATTGAAAGGATGGATATATCCAATTAAATAAAAGTTCAGGAAGGTCCCTGCTGGCAATCCATCACATGGGCTGTTGGATTCCAATTGTTGTATATTACTACGAGGATTATTAGATACAATGATGGATGATGATCAAGAGATTTGGTCTGCTTTATATATACATGACTTCAATTCTTGGAAGCTTATTGTAACATATCCCCGAGCAGCTTGCTTTACTTAATTTCAAGCGTAGTACTGTGGTCATATATTATTAGGTATTTTCTCATCCTGAGCCAAAATATACCGCCAAACATTCTCCATTTAGAAAAATTAAACAATTAATTATAAAAAATAAAGATTATGTAGTGACCCCATGTTGATATGATCATATTAATTCCATCCCATTCTAGAAGATAGTAATTGCATGGTACAAGTAGCTAGGTCCTCTCTTCGTTCTCCAAGCTGGCTAGAGTAATTAATTCTATTTTGAAGCTTTGCGAGGTTGGGAAGCCGAGGAAAATGATAACACAGCCCACACATTACACATATACCTATTTCCTAGATCATGATCAATGATTCATCTTTTCTGAAAGATTACTTTTGCGTACCATATCGCATATCATGCCATTAATTTCTACATATCTATTTGTTGATCATTATATATATTCTCGATGAATGATAGAGAAAAATATGAATATATTCTTGTAAAACACAATTTGAAATAAAATCGTTGAAAAGTTATTTCACATTGAAAATTTATAAAAATAACTAAGTTTTGAAGTATCTTTTATTTTTTAGAAATGAGTCAGACTACAGTGCAGTCGATGGCCGATGTATACATATATCGGTTGCTTTTACAATTTTTAAGGGGGTTCAAAAGTTGTGTTTACAACTTTTTCACCTCCCTTTCCTTAAAAGCAGCGGTTGTATCCATACAATCGCTGCACTCTAGATTTTGCCTTTAGAAATAGTAATTACATCTTGAAAAATTTTGATGTTATATCATAATGCAGATATGATATGAGACTTAGTAGATTGACAAATTGTTCGACAAGCATCAAACGTCACTTGTCAACTTACTATTTTGCTCAATGCTTGTTTAGTATCATTCGACAACTATCCGATGCCATTGAATTTATTAGTTGTTCAGCAAATCAAATCAACTTGATAATTCGACACTTAATTTGATCGATAAATTGTCACATTGTCTAATAATTCGACACCTGATTAGATAGTACAAAGATATTATATTTAGTTATTTCTCAAAATAATTAATACTTTTTCATGCTATTCTCTCAAACTAGATTTTCTTTTATAGAGATAGAGGCCACCACAATCTTGGGATGATATGATTAATTCTACTGATTCCAAAGCGAGCCCTGGCTTCAACAATAACCTATGAAGAACGATAAACAACCCCACATTGTCTTGCATGAAAAGAATACACTTGATGAAGCCTATCGAGGCTCCATGCACGTGCGCCGTCTCTTTTTTCCCACGAAAGTTTTCCTCTCAACATATTCATATCCATATTCTTCCCCATATCAACAACACGCATGCCTATTGATATATCTTGCTCTTGGGGGGTCAACACTTAATAGACGACTCATGATTTAGCTGTACATCACACTGAAGAGAAAATATATATGTTGTTTCTGTGGTCCAAAACAACTGGTTCCAACGCAATTAATAGAATAAATTAAGTACATAGATGGTGTGGTTCCAAATTCCAATGCGGTACTTAAGTTAGCCCCCAATGGTCAACAATGTAAGATGATAAACTACTCCACATGGCCACAACCAGCCAATCCTTGTCAATTACATGGCCTCGCTCTCGTGGATGTATGTATTTATAACTTCAAGAGCATGGATCAATGGTTAATTGCCAGGAGTAGGGACCTCGCTTTCCGAAGAGTTATTGCCACTTGCTTTACTTTCTATTTGTGGAAACCACACATGCATGAAGCGCCTGTTTGCTTAATCATTAAGCAAAATCTTGGTCTATATAACATACAATCCTCGACTGTAGTGTAACTTTTTTTTTTTAATAAACAAATTCATATATATGAGGGTTTTTGTAAATGATATCAATATATATCAATCTTCTGAATATTTCGATTTCATTTGCTCTCTTAAACCAAAGGAAAAGATGGGAAACTCTAAATTCATGCATATAATATTTTTAAAAGATATAATATATGTTGTGTCGATGAAAATCTTGCAATAGATATTGGTTAAGTACATATATGGTCTTGAAATTTATAACGAGCATCAATCATTTTACCTATATAAGTTAGTTTTCTAGATTGGATAATTAGTTTTTGTGAGAGAAATTATGCAGAAATATATTTGACATCGAGACTTGTAAGAGACGAAAAATATATCATACACACAAAGAGACACATATTTAACATGATTCGATATCAATTGCCTACATTCACAGATGAGGAAATTATTCTACTAGATCATAAATGTACAAAAGTACGAGTGATAACATATTAGACTTGATATTCTATCAGATGCCTAATGCTATAGAGATCTCAAATTATTCTCTATTTCGTGCACTCAACTTGGTGTTGTTTATGTCCAGTCCCTCTCTTATACTTAGAATAGATTTTCAATTCTAATATTTATAGAGTTATTTTATTTTTAATAGGAATATGACTCTTTTCTATTATACATATCTAATTTTCTATTCTTCTACTTTTCTTATAACATGTAGAAGCCAACTTGAATTAGGAGACGAGCCACAAATCTCAATAATTTTTGCACAAGTGGTGTAGGACATGTTAGGAATAAATTAGGAATTTTAATTTTGATTTAGGAATTTTAATTAATTGGGGATTTTGACTATTATTAGGGATTTTGACTTTCTAAATTGGGAGTAATCCTAATTTGAATTATTTTTCTAGTTAATAGTTTACTATTATATCTAGGATTTAATTTTAGTATTTTCTTATTTAGTTATAATTAGATTATATTTCCTAGTCAAGTTATGATTATCGGCACTATAAATAAGTGTCTTTAGTTATTTTTTTCTTAGGTTGTTGAATATGGATTTTTTAGTAAAAAAATTATTTTTTCTCTCTTAATTTTACTCTACTTCTCCCTCAATTTCTTATATTGTTTCTTCTCTTTCTCTATCTACATCTGCCTTCCTTTCTTTTAACTTGAGGAATCCTGTTCTTCATCAATTAGTATCAGAGCCTAACATCAATTCCGTAGTTACTGTTTATAAACAAAACTGTTCACACCAGATCACTGTTCACGTCAGAGTTACTGTTTATTGACCAGCACTGTTCATGCCGGATCACTGTTCACAAGTTTTGAACTTCATCCGCAAGGTTTTAGAATTTTCACTTTAATCCATTAGTTTAGACCCTATGGCCAACCATCTAGATCCTCACCTTAGTTTGGTCTATATGGCTAATCATGTCGAGAATGAACTTGACAGATTGGAGAAAAAATTTGATAGAATTGAAGCCCGATTTGATGAAATCATAACAATTTTTATTAAAACGTTTATCGTTGATCCTGCCAGTTTTTCCTCAAGGTGTTGTGCGCAAGAACAAATTATCACGGATGAACATATGGTTACATCAAGTGAGGATAAGCATTAATGTGATGATTCTAATGAAAGCAATGAAGCAAGTGAGATTGATTTTGAAGATGCGCCTGAATCTAAAAGTCCTATCGAAATCAAGGGCGAGATGAATTTGAAGGATGATGTAGAACCTACATGTGAAAGTGAATCTATATGTGAAAAGCAAATCTCATGAGATCATTCAAGACATTGATTTCATAGGTTGTGATTCATATTTGGATTTATCTAATTTTCTATTTGGATCAACATCTTTGGTGAAGTCTTCCATCGTGCATATCATTGCTTCCTTATTAAAGGATATTGACACATCATCTAAATTTCAGTCACGTATGCCTATACTATTCAACTATCAAGAGAAGATATGGGTTGACATCTTTTTAATGCTCATGCAAGACAAGACGTGACATTTTCTTGTGTATTGGCAATTTCGTCCTTGACAACTCGTCAAGAGTCGAGTTCTTTCAAGAGGGGGAGAATTGATGTAAGACATGTTAGGAATAAATTAGGAATTTTCATTTTAATTTAGGTATTTTAATTAATTAGGGATTTTGACTATTATTAGAGATTTTGACTTCCTAAATTGGGAGTAATCCTAATTTGAGTTATTTTTCTAGTTAATAGTTTACTATTTTATTTAGGATTTAATTTTGGTATTTTCTTGTTTAGTTGGAATTATATTATATTTTCTAATAGATTCTATTTCCTAGTCAAGTTATGATTGTTGACACTATAAATAAGTGTTTTTAGCTCTTTTATTTCTTAGATTGTTGAATATGGATTTTTGATCTTTAGTAAAAATGTTACTTTTTTCTCCCTCAATTTCTTCTATTATTTCTCCCATTTTTTCTATCTACATCTCTCTTCCTTTCTTTTAACTTGAGGAACCAAGTTCCTTATCAACAAGTGATGTCAAAATCAATGTTTTGCAAGTCACTTTATTATTTAAACGAATGTATACATTATATATTTTTTAAAACTTTTGAAATAATATTCTGCTATAATTAAGGTCTATAATATTATATAATAATATATGGCTATAGTTTATGTTAAGCTTTACTTTTTATTTTTTAATTTTAAAGCTTTTGCATAATTAAAAATGTATGTATAGAAGTGTTGATTGATAAGAAAGCTTTTCAATTTAATAAAATATACGCATCTCATCTATGTTGGGAGTCTTAGGACTCTTTTGTTTGATTCATTGTTTGAAATACGAGTTCTCTTTATAGATTTAGATGGGAGAGAGCTACAATTTAGAAGTTTCACAAGCTTTGTCATCTATAGTGATATATATGTCTCTTATAATTGGGGATGTGGGAGAACAAGTTGAGAAAAATTGTTAAATACATAGGTATTTTATATATATATATATATATATATATATATATATATATATATATATCATTGCTTTGTGCTTCATATGTTATAAATTTCGATTTATAATATATTTCTGCATGATAATCTCATGAAAATCTAGTATTGATCAATTATTAAAGGAAAAAAAATTCATTTTAGGGTGTTGATTAATTAATTATACTTATGATTTTGATAGAAATGAATTTCCTCTTCTCAACCCACTACTACAAAGGAATGTTCTTTATTTATACGTTGGGTAAGCACTGATAGCCAAGTGTCTCTAATACAGCTAAAAATATAACAACCAATAGAATGCTTTTATCTAGCCTAAGTCTAGAAGCTAGTGGAGCTAACAGCTCAACAAATATAACTAATTCCAGCTTAAATGAAGATTAACGGTAACTACAAAATTAATAATAGAATTAATCAGAACTGAAGAGGAAGAGAAAGCAGGGCAAAATCAATGTGCTGTCTTAACTTCCCCCCTCAAACTGGAGGGCACCTTGGTGACTCCAAGTTAAACTGGAGGGCACCTTGGTGACTCCAAGTTTGTCTCTGAAAGATAAGAATCGAGGTGCTGCCAAAGCTTTTGCGAAGCAATCTGCAACTTGATCACATGAAGGCACATAGCAAAAACCAGGTAATTTTTGCAACAACTTGTCACGAACAAAATGAACATCTATTTCTATATGCTTGGTTCTAGCATGGAACACTGGATTGGAGGCCAAGGCACTTGCGCTTGTCTTGTCACACCAAGTGATAGGACATTGATTCGGTTGACAGTGAAGCTCACTCAAAAGGGATTTCAACTAAGCAATTTCAGCTGCCACTTGAGCTAAAGCACGATACTCATATTCAATGCTTGATCGAGACATAACATATTGTTTTTTAGACTGCCAAGAAACAACGATATCTCCAAGAAAGACGCAAAGTCCCCCAATAGATCTTCAATCTTCTGTGTTACAAGCCCAGTCGACACCAAAGAAACCTGTGATATTGGTGTTGTCACACGGTTTTATGTGACGACCATGGAATCTTGTATCTTTCAAATACTTCAGTATCCTTTTTACCCCTTGCCAGTGGACAATCTTAGGAGCTTGAAGAGCTTGACTGAGTTTGTTTACTATAAAGCAAATGTCAGGCCTTGTAAAAGTAAGGTATTGGAGAGCTCCAATAGTACTTCTATAGAGAGTTGGGTCAGAAAAAGGCTCAAAATTTTCTGTGCTATAAGTTTTATTAACTGCAGTAGGGGTGGAGTAGGATTTTAGATGCTCTAGGTTTAGTCTTTTTAGCAGATTAGATTTGTACTTGGATTGACATAAGTGCATTCCTGTGGAGTCTTTCCTTACTTCTATTCCAAGGAAGTAATGGAGTTCACCCAAGTCCCTAAGAGAGAAAACTTTATTAAGTTATGATATAATACCTTGAATAGCCACATAATTGTTTCCCGTTATGAGGATGCCATCCACATAAACCAGTATGCAGATGAGAGTTCTTTCTTCCTTGAGGATAAATAAGGATGAATCAGATTTGGAGTTAGTGAAACCCCAGGTCAATAGTGCACTTTTCAATTTGTCAAACAAGCCCCAAGGGCTTGTTTGAGGCCATAGAGGGCTTTATGCAGTTTGTAGACATGAGTTGGTTTGGAGGAATCTACATACCCTTCTGGTTGCTTCATATAAACTAACTCTTCAAGGGTGCCATTCAGGAACTCATTATTGATATCCATTTGCCTAATTTTCATTCCTTTCACTATTGCAAGAGTAAGAATTACTCTGATTGTGCCAGATTTTACAACTGGACTATAGGTTTCTAAAAAATCTACTCTCGAAGTCTGATGGAAGCCCTTTGCTGCCAACCTAGCTTTATGCCTATGTATAGTCCCATCACTATTTAACTTGAGTTTGAACACCCATTTATTACCTACCAGATTGTAGCTTGAGCAGTAAGGAACAAGGGTCCATGTTTTATTCCTTACCATCGCTTGGAATTCTTCATCCATAGCTTTTGTCCAAGTTTTTGATTTTATGGCCTCCGAAATTGATGATGGTTTTGAATTTTCAATACTGGTACCTTGTTGTTGTTCAATAATATATATTTTGATTTAAAGATTCTACTTTTTGATCCTGTAACCATGGGGTGACCATGAGCAATTGGGATAATTCTTGTTGATAAGAAGAGGTTCTGTTTGGTTCACTAGTTGTAGGTTCACTTTCTTGGTGAATTTGAATTTGAGTTAGTGAATTTGGAGGTGTGGAGAACTGGTCATTAATGGTATTAGGCTATTGATGAGAGGCATTTTGGCTCGGTGAGATTGTACCAGGAGAGTGCTGGGGATCAAATCTGTCTTGAAAGTCCATTGCTTGTGATTCACTAGATTTGAATTGTTGTCTTGACCACTTGTTAACAATAGGAATGAGAGGACCACAAAAGACAGAGATGGATAGTTGTGAGCTTCACTTGGATTTTGTATTCAGGAGACCAGTTTTGAAAGGAAATTCATGTTCATTGAATACTACATTCCTGGATAAGTAGACTCTCCCCGTAGGACTTAGACATTTGAAGCCTTTGTGTGAGTCATTGTACCCTAGAAATACACATTTACTTGAATGAAACTGAAACTTGTGATTTTGATAGGGTTTAAGGCATGGAAAACATGAACAACCAAAAGTTAAGAGACTTGTAATCAGGAATTTCATTAAACAACTTCTCCCAAGGTGACATACCACTCAAAACTGGAGTTGGAAGCTTGTTAATCAACGACACAGTTGTATAGAATGCTTCCCACCAGTATCTGAATGGCGTGTGTGCTTGAGCAAGTAAGGTCAAGCCAACTTCAACTATATGTCTGTGTTTTCTTTCTGCCTTGCCTTGTTACTCATGTGTGTAAGGATAGGCAACTCTAGGTTCAATTCCATCCTGGTGAAGGAAATCAGTGAAAGTCCTGTACTCTCATCCCCAATCTGATTGGATGCTTTTAATCTGTCTCTCCAACTTTTTCTCAACCAACACTTTGAATTGTTTAAAAACAGTGAAGGCTTCAGATTTATTTTTGAGAGGAAAAATCTAGGTGAACCTACTATAATCATCTATAAAATGAATATAGTTTTTATAGTTTGAAGTGGAAGCAATTGGAGAGGGTCCCCTGATAGGTGTCTATTTATGTATTACTTTTATATCAATTCGTCCATGTTTCTTTGCTATATTCCTTTGTATTTTTATGTTTTTGTGTGGTTTTGATGTTTGTAGGAGTTTTGGAGCAACTTGCACAAAAATGGAGTAAAACCCTTCATTTTCACCTCTGCTAGTCAACCATCTTCTCGGATTTAATTGTATTGATATACAATGAACCCGATGACATATCATATACCGTTGAAAAGCTCTCGAAGTCTACTTTTTGGAGAAATTTACGGTTTATGAATCCATTCAGTGTACCGAAAGTTGTAATCAAAACAGTGTGAGAAGTGTAGAAATGTAATTCCACACATCACTGTAGCATGTATAATACGGGACACTGTAGCACGTTACTGTAGCAGAGTATTTAAACACATTTTAGGGTTTTATTTTGATAACTTGAAGAGGGGAGAACGTGGAGGAGGCTGCATCTTTGGATTTCTCTCATCTCTTGGAGTTCTTGAAGGAGATTGAAGGCTTGGAAAGAGGAAGAACTACAAATCCTAAGAGATTTCATCAAATTTGCTAAGTTTTCCCTTTCCCTTTCATTTTCTGGAATGTCTCCATATTGTATTGTATTTGTGTTCTTCTGAATATGTGTAACTAAATCTGAATTGGTTGAGGGTGATTTCAAAGCCCTTGATATGGTTTTTGTGAAGTTGATTGTGCAAGAAATTGTTATCCAATTCTCTAATTGAAGTTGCTTGTATTTTCCCATGTCTAATGCTTATGATTGCTTGCTGGATTGTATTTGGGTGGCCAACTGAATATAATCTGGATATTGTCTATTGCTAGACTAGAAATCTTGATCCGTAATTGTCTTGAATTTCTAATCATTAGTAGCAAAATTGTGATCAGAGATTGCAATTGGAGAATACAACCTAAGTTAAATAATCCGAGCTTGTGTGTTTATTGCTTAGATCAACCTATCTTTCTTATCGTAATGCATCCATTGAATTAAATTTAGAGAGCTTGTTCTAGGTTGTTTAATGGATAGAGATTAAATAAAGAGCCTGTTTTATTTAACAACAAAGTAAGGAAAGATTGGGATAAACAGAGCTTGTTGTTATCTACGGTTGATAATTTCAATGGTGTAATTGGATGACAATTCTACAATTAATTCGCAAATTCATATCTTGTGGCAGAGATAGACCCCTTAAACCGGTTTCGCGCTCATTGATTTTTGCACATCCGTTTAACATTTGCATTGTGTTATTCTTTACTTGCATTAATATTTCATCTAATTAATCAATCAACAAAACCCCCCTCATTTAGTTTATTGTTGCTTTCGAATCACAAATTCAATTAGAATCAATCCTCGTGGGAACGATATCTTACTCATCACTTTATTACTTGTGCGACTAGTATACTTGCTAGTTTCGAACGCATCAAGTTTTTGGCGCCGTTGCCGGGGATTGATTTCCTAATCAATTTGTTATTCGTTTTTACTACTGATTCTTGATTGTTATTTCCTGATTGTTTGTGTTTAGGCTTTTATGTCCGAGGTAGAAGCGGATCAACGACTTAAGAGAATTAAGGAGTTTCTCCAATCCTCGAATTTAAGGCTAAATCGATCAATTTCAACTCCACCTCCAGAATTTGACCTTGCACACATACTTCCCTCCCATCTTCTTGCAGTTCAATCAAATCTGAATCGGAAGCAATGGCGATGGAAAACGATCAGACTCTTAAGGAATTAGCGGCTCCAATTATTGATCAACAACCGCTATGCATAAGCACCAATTTTGAGGTAGAATTTGAGCTTAAATCTGGACTAATTCGTCTCTTGCCTACATTTCATGGTTTGGCAGGAGAGGATCCTATCAAATACCTCAGAGATTTCATGTGGTATGCTCAAGTATGAAGCCCACTGGCGTGTCTGAGGAGCAAATAAAATTGAGAGCTTTTCCATTCTCATTAGCAGATTCGGCGAAAGATTGGCTATACTATCTACCATCGGTTACCATTACCACGTGGAATGAGATAAGTAAACTCTTTTTAGAGAAATACTTTCCCACTTCGAAAGTTATAAACATTAAAAAAGATATTAGTGGCATTCGACACACAATGGAGAATCACTTCATGAATATTGGGAGAGATTTAGAAGGTTATGTGCTAGCTGTCCAAACCATCAAATTAGTGATGGACTCCTAATTCAATATTTCTATGAGGGTCTCCTACCAATGGAAAGGAGTATAATTGATGCTGCTAGTGGTGGAGCATTGGTTAATAAAACACTAAACGTTGTAAGACGTTTGATTTGCGACATGGCAGCAAACTCCCAACAATTCAGCGGCCAATTTGAGCCACAACTACCAAGGAGAGTAAATGAGATAAGTGCCCCGAACATTGAACAACAACTTTCTGAGCTTACCTCTCTTGTAAAAAAAAATGGCTGTAGGACATCTGCATCAATCTTATGTATGTGGAGTATATTTCTACCACGAGAGCATCAACCGACATTGTCCACTTTGCAGAAGGATCCGACAAAAGCCAATGCATGGGTGTGGATTTCTAGACAATACCAAGCCAAAGTTTACATTAATCACAACCAATCACTCCGAAATGCCCTACCAATCAGGCCACCAGGTTCAATCAATCAGAGTGCAGCATCATTTCAATGGAACCACAACCAGCACACACTAGCGCCACAAATCAGGTATGGATCTCCAGGACATTTTAAAGTAGTCTTGTTACTATCAAATGCAATTTCACAGAAACTAGGGCAAGTATCCAAAACCTGAAAAATCAAATGGGACACTTGGCTACTAACATGAGCAAATTCGAGAGCAAGAGCTTAGAAAAATTACCTTCTCAGACAGTGATCAATCCAAGAGAGAATGCTAGTGCAATCACTTTGAGAAGTGGAAAGCAATTACCAGTTCCACAAAAAAGGTCACAAACTAATGAAGGGGATGACACCACTTCCACCATGAACAAAACATCATCTTCTAAGGTAGACCTTAAAACTCAAATTCCTTCATATGTTACTCCTCCACCTTTTTCTAGCAGATTTGCAAAATCAAAGAAGGAGGAACAAGAACAGGAAATCTTGGAAACTTTCGGGGGGGGGCAAGATCGGTTAAATATACCCTTCTGATGCTATTAATCAAGTACTCCGTGCTCATCTTTATGCAAAATTTCTCAAAGAGTTATGCACCAACAAGAGGAAGTTGAAAGGAAATGAGAAGGTAAGTGTGGGGGAAAATGTTTCAGCTGTATTGCAAAGAAAAATTCCTCCGAAATGCAAGATCCAGGTACGTTCACCATTCCATGCACCATTGGTAATACCAAGTTTGAAAGACGCTAGTTATTTGTAGCTCTATTACTATCAGGCCATATTCTAATTTATGATTCTTTAATCTTGGACCTCTTGCGGAAACTGGTATTACCATTCAACTTGCTGATCGTTCTAAAGCATATCCCAAGGGAGTTGTGGAAGATGTGCTTGTGCATGTAAATCAATTGGTTTTCCCAGCAGACTTCTATGTTCTTGAAATGGAGGATGAGACATCTCCTAATCCAACACCAATTCTTTTGAGGAGACCATTCTTGAAAACTGCTCGAACTAAGATTGATGTTCATGATGGCACTCTCACCATGGAATTCGATGGCGAGGTTATTCGTTTCAATATTTTTGAGACAATGAGGTACCCTAGTGACTTGCATTCTGTTTTTGCAGTTGATGTAATTGATTCTTTGCCACAACAACATTTTGAGTTAACTCGCAAGAATGGAGTGGATGTTGCCATTAGTGAACACCTAAGGATAGAAAGTTTCAAAGAACCAAGAAAGCTGATACAAGTGTCTAAAGAAGTGGAGGAAGCTGTGACAAGCTTGGATGAGACTATAGCTATCACCACAAATAGGTATGATGTTTCGTACATTGAATTGCCTTTATCTAATTAGAAACTTCTTCCTTCTGTGATGAAAGCCAATACCTTGGAGCTTAAGTCACTTCCAGATCATTTGAATTATGGATTCTTGGGTGAGAATGATACTTTGCGAGTTACAATGGAAATGGGCCTTGCACGAATACAAGAAGAGAAACTCGTCCGAATACGTACAGACCACAAAATAGCTATTGAGTGGACAATTGTTGACATCCAAGCCATCCATATGCATTGACCGTATCTTGTTAGAAGAGGGATCCAAGCCCATTAGAGAAGCACAACAGAAATTGGATCCTCCCATAATGGAACCAACGTCGGGCTGAGGACGTTAAACCAAGCGCTTATTGGGAGGCAACCCAATGTTTTTGAAAAATAAATAAAAAAAAGAAATAAAATGAGGTACAAAAAAAAATTTTGGAGGTATAATAATCGAATATTTGTGTCCTCAGAGGAGATTCCTTCATAGCCCAATTGTCATGTTTTTATCTCTCTTTGCCATCTGTCTTATTTGTTTTTATATTTCTTTTACTTGTTTTTGACTTTTGTTTGCTAGTGTGTTGTTATCTCTTTTATGTGTCTTTAGTTTCGTTTTTGCTCTTTTCTTTTCCTTTCTTTTGTTTAATTTGATTACTCTGTGCTTTGAGCTCATTTGTGCAGCAGCTTGTGTAAACATCCAAACGGAAGTTGAAGTCATTCGCCAAAGGTTTGAAACGTGCATATCTTGGAGAAAAACAAACTCGATCGCATTATCGGTAATATCTCTTCTTGTCTCCTCTTCAATGGATGCTGATATCTTTCTATCGAACCTTCGTAAATATTTCCCTTCACTTCCTCAAAATGCTGTGTTTAAAGTTTATAAAGTACGGATGACTAGATTTTGGGCATTGATGCTCCTAAATGTGCCTGCTGATATCCGATGGCTTATCGAAGCCAAGGTGAGATTGTCCGGTGAGCCGGACATTAATCTCGCAAAATACATGCCTGGTCTAGGAAAGAGCTACTACGCCAAGAGGCTAAGAGCGAAAAGGTTACAAGTATGTTATAAATGTGCTAGATGGAATTGTAACCAGACTTGTCATTCATTAGGTTTTGCGTCCAGGAATAGAGAAGATAAACTTTCATTTATTAAGAATGGTTTGAGTAATGAGTCGCTGGATAATGTTTTGTTAACTCTCGAGTCACATTCTTGTGGACTTGTTCAGCGTGAATTGCTTAATCTATGGACACAATTTCGTGATGAATTGCAGTGTTATAGTCTAGGGAATCTGACTAAAAACGACCCTGTTTGCCAGTTTCTAAGAAAACTGGATGGGAAGCAAATCCCCGACTCATAGAAGGCGTTTCAGCCGTTACTGGACGTAAAACCAGAGGAAGATGTGAGCCACAATCACAACTACTTGCATATTTGAATGTGTGTTGTTGTTGTCGAATTTTTTTTTCTCTTGTTTCGTTTGATCTGATTATCAATGTTGTTTTTATGTTGTTGTTGTTTGTTGATTTTGTTTGTTTTAATTTCAAGTTTTCTTTTTGACAAACCATATGACTACCCCATGTCATAAGCACACGTGGAGACAAGTGTGGAGGTTTCGTCAACCTCCGCCGAAAGTGGATCTCCATTTTTCAAGCACACGTGGAGATAAGTGTGGAGGTTTTGTCAACCTCTGCCGAAAGTATATCTCTACTTTTCATGCTTCACGTGGGAGACAAGTGTGGTGGTTTTGTCAACCCCCGCCGAAAGTGTATCACCATTTTCCATGCTTCACGTGGGAGACAAGTGTGTAGGTTTTGTCAAACCTCGCCGAAAGCATATCTCATTTTTTCAAATCTTGGGGCCATAAATCTGCATCGAGCAACCCCCACCGAAAGTATGTCCCCATGTGTCAAAATTTGAGAGTTTTATGGGTGTATATATACATTCTGCATATTTTCATATGTCATTCCATAACCTGTCTTGCAATTGAAAAGCATAATATCTAACGTGTCTTACACAAGATTAGAGCACTTGTAGAAATGGAGAAAACACCAATTCGGCGATTCCGCAATATATGCGTATTTTGCGGATCGCAATTTGGTAAAGATGGAGAGTTTACCACAGCAGCTCTTGATCTTGGTAGGACATTAGCTGCGAGGGGTATTAATTTGATTTATGGAGGGGGTAGTCTTGGGTTAATGGGGTGTGTGTCAACATCTGCAACCCTAGGCGGGAGCAAAGTTCTTGGCATTATCCCTAAACCTTTAGCTGTACAAGATATCGTAGGCAACACAATCGGGGAAGAGTTACAGGTCTCTAGCATGCATGAGCGTATTGCACATATGGTTGTTAAGTCCGATGCATTTATAGCTTTGCCGGGTGGTTATGGTACATTAGAGGAGATATTTCAAATCACCTCTTGGGCACAGCTAAACATCCATCGGAAACCCATTGGTTTGTTAAATGTTAATAATTTTTTTGATGGTTTTTGTCCTTTCTTGATCAAGCTGTAGAAAAAAATTTAATCTCACCGTCAGCAAGGCAAATGCTGGTTACAGCTTCAACTGCAGGAGAGTTAATTGACAAACTACAAGAATTCGTCTATTCACCTGATCCAACAATGGCTCGGATAAATTGGTTTGGAGAAGGCAACAAAAGGCGTCAACTGGATTTAACCCTCCATCTGTAATCTCTATTTGCTGGTTTGCTTCGTTTTTGTTTGCTTTCTTTTTAGTGTGTTTATTTGAGATTTTTCATGTCGTTTCTTTTGAGCTTTTTCAGGTTATTTCTTTCGTCCCAGGTAATATTTTCTAATCTCGGTTTTTAGAGTGGTGGCTTAAAAAGTTCAAGTTCTCTTGAAACGCATTCTGGATCTCTTCAATCCATAATGGCTGAATAAGGAGGCTAACTTCTAAACTTTTTAGACCATTCTAACTAACTTGTTTTTGTTTGCTGACTTGTTGAACTTTATTATTTTCTGAGTAAGTTTAGTTTTATGTAATTTCGAGTTGTTGTGTGTTTTTGTATTTATCAGTTTTCGATTCGAAAAAAAAAAAACATTGTGAAAAAACCTGAGAATGGCAGAATATGGGGTTTTCTTAACTCTTGAAACGCATTCTCTCTCAATAAATCTGTAGTTTGTTTCTTTCATGTTGTTTGAAGTGTCATGTTTCTTGTTTTGTTCTTTCATAATAAAGGTATATAGGCTGGAAACCTTAAGTCTGCGGGCTACTGTTCCTAAGGATTGTTGAAATATACAATCTTGACTCAGGTGTAACAATGCCACGTACCTCTTTTCTTGCATTTTGTTGGTCGATGATAAGATAATGATTGAATTAAGAATAACTCTTGGAAAATGATAAATGATGCATGGATCTGTGTGCTTGAAATGTCTATTGGTTTTCGCTTTGCTTTGATTCCTTGCGCAACATTGAGCACTGAGCTATTATCACTGAGTTATTTGTTCACTTAGAGAAAGTTTATGTAATTTAAATGTTTCTTCAGATTTCAATGAATTCTAGAACTTGTTGATGGTCACTCGAGGCGAAATCCTAGACTGTGCAACATTGGGGAAATGATTTAGGCCATCTTTGGACCGTTTGAGCCTTAATAGCCAACCTTGACTGAAATTGATCCCTAGTTACCCCTTTGAGCCTCTGTAAGACTTTTTCTTTGTTAACTCACTAAAAGATTTCCTAACCTAAAATGATTTTGTTCCAAACAGTTAATACCTTACCTATGAGCATGTAGATCATTCACAATTAAATTCTGAGCTATGTTCTGGTTTTGGGAAGTTAGAGGAGGTTGGGATGTATCATGAGCAATACAAGTGAGTTTCATTGTGTTTGGAAAAAAAAAGAAAAACAGAAAAAAAAAGCCAATCTGTACCTATCGTCCACGTACTTACACATTGAGGACAATGTGTTGTTTAAGTGTGGGGGAGGGGAAGTGTAATTAAAAAAAAGAAAAAAAAGAAAGAAAAAAAAAGAACAAAAGAAGAAGAATAAGAGATATATACCCTTAAGTGTTCTTAAAAAGAATGAAACAACAAAGTGTGGGGGTGTAGTTTTCTTTTGTTTTCTGAAAAAAAAAAAGATTGAGTGTTCTAAAAAGTTTGGGGGTGTAACCTGGTGAATTGAAATGAAGTTGTGTTATAGGGTTGAGCTCTACATAGTCTTGAATGATTTATGTGTTTGTGGGTGATTTTGAGCCAAATTATTATCCTTTATCATACCTTCACCCAAGCCAAACGTTACAAGCTTAATAAAGTCCTACTTGATCCTTGGTGTTGTGCATGTCTACATTAGGGGAGAGTGACTTGAAAAGCAGGCCTATGGAGTTCATTTATACACACATCTTCAATATTAAAAATGATTCATTTTTATGCATAAACTCATCCGGGTTACAAGTGATTAGGTGAGAATGGCTCTACACACACACACTTGAGGAATTGAAATGAAGAGAAAATAATCTTTAAGATAAAATTCTTGATCAAGTGCATTATTTTGAAGTTTTCCTTGGGTTATAATTAAGTACAATCTTTGAGGCTTATTTGCAAGATGAAGCATTTGTGTGTTTTAATTTTTTGTTGATTCTGTTTCGGTTTAGTTTTATTTCATATTGTCGTAGTTGCTCGAGGACTAGCAAAGCCTAAGTGTGGGGGGAATTTGATAAGTGTCTATTTATATATCATTTTCATATCAATTCGTCCATGTTTCTTTGCTATATTCCTGGTATTTTTATGTTTTTGTGTGGTTTTGATGTTTGTAGGAGTTTTGGAGCAACTTGCACAAAAATGGAGTAAAACCCTTCATTTTCACCTCTGCTAGTCAGTGATCTTCGCGGATTTAATTGTATTGATATACAATGAACCCGATGACATGTTATATACCGTTGGAAAGCTCTCGAAGTCTATTTTCTGGAGAAATTTACGGTTAATAAATCCATTCAGTGTACAAAAAGTTGTAATCAAAACAGTGTGAGATGTATAGAAATATAATTCCACAAGCACTGTAGCATGTATAATACGGGGCACTGTAGCAAATCACTGTAGTAGAGTATTTAAACACATTTTAGGGTTTTATTTTCATAACTTGAAGAGGGGAGAACGTGGTGGAGGCTTCAGCTCTGGAATTCTTTCATCTCTTGGAGTTATTGAAGGAGAAAGGAAGCTTGGAAAGAGGAAGAACTACAATCCAAAGAGAATTACATCAAATTTGCTAAGTTTTTCCCGTCCCTTTCATTTTCTGGAATGTCCCCATGTTGTATTGTATTTACCACGTTCTTAAACATGTGTAACTGAATCTGAATTGGTTGAGGGTGATTTCAAAGCCCCTGATCTGGTTTTTGTAAGTTGATTGTGCAAGAAGTTGTTATCCAATTTTCTAATTGAAGTTGCTTGTATTTTCCCATGTCTAATGCTTATGATTGATTGCTGGATTGTATTTGGGTGGCCAACTGAATATAATCTGGATATTGTCTATTGCTAGACTAGAAATCTTGATCCGTAATTGTCTTGAATTTCAAATCATTAGTAGCAAAATTGTGATCAGAGATTGCAATTGGAGAATATAACCTAAGTTAAATAATCCGAGCTTGTGTGTTTATTGCTTAGATCAACCTGTCTTTCTTTTCATAATGCATCCACTGAATTAAATTTAGAGAGCTTGTTCTAGGTTGTTTAATGGATAGAGATTAAGTAAAGAGCCTATTTTATTAACAACAAAGTAAGGAAAGATTGGGATAACAGAGCTTGTTGTTATCTACGGTTGATAACTTCAATGCTGTAATTGGATGACAATTCTACGATTAATTCGCAAATCCATATCTTGTGGTAGAGAAGGATCCCTTAACCAGCTTTCTCCCATTGATTTTTCATTCAAATTTACTTTTTGTTTTGTTATTCTTTACTTGCATTCTTATTTCATTTAGTAAATCATTCAACAAAAATCCCCCCTGTTTAGTTTATTGTTGCTGGAAATAACAAATTCAATTAGAATCAATCCTCGTGGGAACGATATATTACTTATCACTTTATTACTTGTGCGACTAGTTATACTTGATAGTTTCGACAACGCTCAGTATACCACTTCTGGATGCTATTGAGCAAGTACCTCATTGTACAAAATTTCTCAAGGACTTATGCACCAACAAGAGAAAGTTGAAGGGAAATGAGAAAGTAAGTGTGGGGGAAAATGTTTCAGCTGTATTGCAAAGAAAAATTCCTCAAAATGCAAAGATCCATGTACGTTCATCATTCCATGCACCATTGGTAATACCAAGTTTGAAAGAGCTATATTAGATTTAGGAGCATCTATTAATGTCATGCCATATTCTATTTATGCTTCTTTAAATATTGGACCTTTTGCGAAAACTGGTATTTGATAAGTGTATATTTATGTATTACTTTTATATCAATTCGTCCATGTTTCTTTGCTATATTCCTTGGTATTTTTATGTTTTTGTGTGGTTTTGATGTTTGTAGGAGTTTTGGAGCAACTTGCACAAAAATGGGTAAAACCCTTCATTTTCACCTCCGCTAGTCAACCATCTTCTCGGATTTAATTGTATTGATATACAATGAACCCGATGACATATTATATACCGTTGGAAGCTCTCGAAGTCTATTTTTTGGAGAAATTTACGGTTTATAAATCCATTCAGTGTACCAAAAGTTGTAATCAAAACAGTGTGAGATGTATAGAAAAATAATTCCACAAGCACTGTAGCATGTATAATACGGGGCACTGTAGCAAGTCACTGTAGCAGAGTATTTAAACACATTTTAGGGTTTTATTTTCATAACCTGAAGAGGGGAGAACGTGGTGGAGGCTGCAGCTCTGGAATTCTTTCATCTCCTGGAGTTCTTGAAGGAGAAAGGAAGCTTGGAAAGAGCAAGAACTACAATTCAAAGAGAATTACATCAAAATTGCTAAGTTTTTCCCTTCCCTTTCATTTTCTGGAATGTCTCCATGTTGTATTGTATTTACCACGTTCTTAAACGTGTGTAACTGAATCTGAATTGGTTGAGGGTGATTTCAAAGCCCCTGATATGGTTTTTGTAAGTTGATTGTGTAAGGAATTGTTATCCAATTCTCTAATTGAAGTTGCTTGTATTCTCCCATATTTAATGCTTATGAATGCTTGCTGATTGTATTTGAGTGGCCAACTGAATATAATCTGGTTGTGATTTATTGCTAGACTAGAAATCTTGATCCTAATTGTCTTGAATTTCTAATCATTAGTAGCAAAATTGTGATCAGAGATTGCAATTGGAGAATATAACCTAAGTTAAATAATCCGAGCTTGTGTGTTTATTGCTTAGATCAACCTGTCTTTCTTTTCATAATGCATCCATTGAATTAAATTTAGAGAGCTTGTTCTAGGTTGTTTAATGGATAGAGATTAAGTAAAGAGCCTATTTTATTTAACAACAAAGTAAGGAAAGATTGGGATAACAGAGCTTGTTGTTATCTACGGTTGATAACTTCAATGCTGTAATTGGATGACAATTCTACGATTAATTCGCAAATCCATATCTTGTGGTAGAGAAGGATCCTTTAACCAACTTTCTCCCATTGATTTTTCATTCAAATTTACTTTCTGTTTTGTTATTCTTTACTTGCATTCTTATTTCATTTAGTAAATCATTCAACAAAAACCCCCTGTTTAGTTTATTGTTGCTGGAAATAACAAATTCAATTAGAATCAATCCTCGTGGGAACGATATCTTACTTATCACTTTATTACTTGTGCGACTAGTATACTTGCTGATGCTGTGCGAAAATACAAGGTATACTAGTCGCACAGGTAATAAAGTGATAAGTAAGATATCGTTCCCACGAGGATTGATTCTAATTGAATTTGTTATTTCCAGCAACAATAAACTAAACAGGGGGGATTTTTGTTGAATGCTTTACTAAATGAAATAATAATGCAAACGAAGAATAACAAAACAGAAAGTTAATTCGAATAAAAAATCAATGAGAGAAACCTGGTTAAGGGATCCTTCTCTACCACAAGATATGGATTTGCGAATTAATTGTAGAATTGTCATCCAATTACACCATTGAAATTACCAACCGTAGATAATAACAAGCTCTGTTATCCAATCTTTCCTTACTTTGTTGTTAAACAAAACAGGCTCTTTATTTAATCTCTATCCATTAAACAACCTAGAACAAGCTATCTAAATTTAATTCAATTGATGCATTACGATAAGAAAGATAGGTTGATCTAAGCAATAAACACACAAGCTCGGATTATTTAACCTAGGTTGTATTTTCCAATTGCAATCTATGATCACAATTTTGCTACTAATGATTAGAAATTCAAGACAATTACGGATCAAGATTTCTAGTCTAGCAATAGACAATATCCAGATAATATTCAGTTGGCCACCCAAATACAATCCAGCAAGCAATCATAAGCATTAAACATGGGAAAATACAAGCAACGTCAATTAGAGAATTGGATAACAATTCCTTGCACAATCAATTCACAAAAACCATATCAAGGGCCTTGAAATCACCCTCAACCAATTCAGATTCAGTTACACATGTTTAAGAACAATACAAACACAATACAATATGGAGACATTCCAGAAAATGGAAGGGAAAGGGAAACTTAGCAAATTTGATGAAATCTATTAGGATTTGTAATTCTTCCTCTTTCCAAGCCTTCAATCTCCTTCAAGAACTCCAAGAGATGAGAGAAATCCAAAGATGCAGCCTCCTCCACGTTCTCCCCTCTTCAAGTTATGAAAATAAAACCCTAAAATGTGTTTAAATACTCTGCTACAGTAACCTGCTACAGTGTCCCGTATATACATGCTACAGTGATTTGTGGAATTACATTTCTATACTTCTCACACTGTTTTGATTACAACTTTTGGTACACTGAATGGATTTATAAACCGTAAATTTCTCCAGAAAATAGACTTCGAGAGCTTTCCAACGGTATATAATATGTCATCGGGTTAATTGTATATCAATACAATTAAATCCGAGAAGATGGTTGACTAGCAGAGGTGAAAATGAAGGGTTTTATTCCATTTTTGTGCAAGTTGCTCCAAAACTCCTACAAACATCAAAACCACACAAAAACATAAAAATAACAAGGAATATAACAAAGAAACATGGACGAATTGATATGAAAATGATATATAAATAGACACTTATCAAATTCCCCCACACTTAGACTTTGCTAGTCCTCGAGCAACTACGACAATATAAAATAAAACTAAAACGAAACAGAATCAACAAAAAATTAAAACACACAAATGCTTCATCTTGCAAATAGGCCTCAAAGAATGTACTTAAATATAACCCAAGGAAAACTTCAAAATAATGCACTTGATCAAGAATTTTATCTCAAAGATTAGTTTCGCTTCACTTCAATTCCTCAAGTGTGTGTGTGTAGAGCCATTCTCACCTAATCACTTGTAACCGGATGAGTTTATGCATAAAAATGAATCATATTTAATATTGAAGATGTGTGTATAAATGAACTCCATAGGCCTGCTTTTCAAGTCACTCTCCACTAATGTAGACATGCACAAAACCAAGGATCAAGTAGGACTTTATTAAGCTTGTAACGTTTGGCTTGGGTGAAGGTATGATAAAGGATAATAATTGGGCTTAAATCACCCAGAAACACATAAATCATTCAAGACTATGTAGAGCTCAACCCTATAACACAACTTTATTTCAATTCACCAAGTTACTCCCCCAAACTTATTAGAACACTCAATCTTTTTTTTTTTTTGGAGAAAACAAAAGAAAACTACACCCCCACACTTTGTTGTTTCATTCTTTTTAAGAACACTTAAGGGTATAGATCTCTTATTCTTCTTCTTTTCTTCTTTTTTTTCTTCTTTTTTTTTATTACACTTCCCCTCCCCCACAATTAAACAACACATTGTCCTCAATGTGTAAGTACGTGGACGATAGGTACAGATTGGCTTTTTTTCTGTTTTTCTTTTTTTTCCAAACACAATGGAACTCACTTGTATTGCTCATGATACATCCCAACCTCCTCTAACTTCCCAAAACCGGAACATAGCTCAGAATTTAATTGTGAATGATCTACATGCTCATAGGTAAGGGATTAACTGTTTGGAACAAAATCATTTTAGGTTAGGAAATCTTTTAGTGAGTTAACAAAGAAAAAGGATTACAGAGGCTCAAAGGGGTAACTAGGATCAATTTCTGTCAAGGTTGGCTATTAAGGCTCAAACGGTCCAAAGATGGCCTAAATCATTTCCCCAATGTTGCACAGCCTAGGATTTCGCCTTGAGTGACCATCAAACAAGTTTTAGAATTCATTGAAATCTGAAGAAACATTTAAATTACATAAACTTTCTCTAAGTGAACAAATAACTCAGTGATAATAGCTCAGTGCTCAATGCTGCGCAAGGAATCAAAAGCAAAGTGAAAACCAATAAACATTTCAAACACACAGATCCATGCATCATTTATCATTTTCCAAGAGTTATTCTTAATTCAATCATTATATTATCATCGACCCACAAAATGCCGAAAAAGAGGTACGTGGCGTGTTACACCTGAGTCAAGATTGTATATTTCAACAATCCTTAGGACCAGTAGCCCGCAGACTTAAGGTTTCCAGCCTATACACCTTTATTATGAAAGAACAAAACAAGAAACAAGACACTTAAAACAATATGAAATAACAAACTACAGATTTATTTAGAGAGAATGCGTTTCAAGAGTTAAGGAAACCCCATATTCTGCCATTCTCAGATTTTTCCACAATGTTTTTTTTTTTTCGAATCGAAACTGTTAAAGACAAAAACACACAACAACTAGAAATTACATAAAACTAAACTTACTCAGAAAATAATAAAGTCCAACAAATCAATAAACACAAACAAGTCAGTTAGAATGGGTCTAAAAAGTTTAGAAGTTAGCCTCCTTATTCAGCCATTATGGATTAAAGAAATCCAGAATGCGGTTCAAGAGAACTTGAACTTTTTAAGCCACCACTCTAAAAGCCAAGATTAGAAAATATTACCTTGGACAAAAGAAACAACCTGAAAAAAAAAACTCAAATAAACACAATAAAAACAAAGCAAATGAAAACAATGCAAACCAGCAAATAGAGATTACAGATGGAGTGTTAAATCCAGTTTACGCCTCTTATTGCCTTCTCCAAACCAATCAATCCGAGCTGTTGTTGGATCAGGCGAATAAACGAATTCTTGTAGTTTGTCAATTAACTCCCCTGCCGTTGAAGCTGTAACAAGGATTTGCCTCGCTGATGGTGAGATAAAATGTTTTTCTACAGCTTGATCAAGAAAAGACAACAAACCATCAAAAAAATTATTGACATTTAACAAACCAATAGGTTTTTTATGGATGTTTAGCTGTGCCCAAGAGGTGATTTGAAATATCTCCTCTAATGTGCCATAACCACCGGGTAAAGCTATAAATGCATCGTACTTAACAATCATATGTGCAATACGCTCATGCATGCTAGAGACTTGTAACTCTTCCCCGATTGTGTTGCCTACGATATATCGCACAGCTAATGGTTTAGGGATAATGCCGAGAACTTTACTTCCTCCCAAGGATGCAGCTGTCGACACACACCCCATTAACCCAATACTACCCCTGGCCCCCTCCGTAATCAAATGGACATACCCCCTTGCAGGCTATGTCCTACAAGTATCCGAGCTGCTGTTGTTCTGGTAAAACTACTCCATTCTTAACCAATTGGGCGTATCCCGTGTGCACAATATACGCATAATATTTTTTGAACGCCGATGGTGTTTGTTCTCATTCTCCATTAATCTTCTACCAGTGCTCTATAATGACGAACGTTGTGCAGATATAATGATAGGTGCGTTAGGTATTATGCAATTAAAGTGCAAGACAGGTTATAAACTGACATTTCAAAATATGCAGCATGGATATATACACACGTAAAACTCTCAAATTTGACACATGGGGACATAATTTCGGTGGGAGTTGCACGATGCAGATATATCGCCCCAAGATTTGACAAAAATGAGATATGCTTTCGGTGGGGTTTGACAAAACCTACACACTTTTCTCCCACGTGAAGCATGAAAAGTAGAGATTACTTTCGGCGGAGGTTGACAAAACCTCCACACTTGTCTCTCACATGTGCATGAAAAATGGAGATATACTTTCGGCGGAGATTGACGAAACCTCCGCACTTGTCTCCACGTGTGCTTATGACATGGGGTAGTCATATGGTTTGTCAAAAAGAAAACATAAAATTTGAAACAAACAAAATCAACAAACAACAAAAACACAAAGACAACATTGATAATCAGATCAAACGAAACAAGAAGAAAATAAAATTCGATAACAACAACACACATTCAAATATACAAGTAGTTGTGATTGTAGCTCACATCTTCCTCTGGTTTTACGTTCAGTAACGGCTGAAACACCTTCTATGAGTCGGGGATTTACTTCCCATCCAGTTTTCTTATAAACTGGCAAACAGGGTCATTTTTAGTCAAATTCCCTAGACTATGATGCTGCAATTCATCACGAAATTGTGTCCATAGATTAAGCAATTCACGCTGAACAAGTCCACAAGAATGTGACTCGAGAGTTAACAAAACATTATCCAATGACTCATTACTCAAACCATTCTTAATAAATGAAAGTTTATCTTCTCTATTCCTGGACGCAAAACCTAATGAACGACAAGTCTGGTTACATTCCATCTAGCACATTTATAACATACTTGTAACCTTTTCGCTCTTCGCCTCTTGGCGTAGTAGCTTTTTCCTAGACCAGACATGTATTTTGCGAGATTAATGTCCGGCTCACCGGACAATCTCACCTTGGCTTCCATAAGCCATCGGATATCCGCAGGCACATTTAGGAGCATCAACGCCCAAAGTCTAGTCATCCGTACTTTATAAATTTTAAACACAGCATTTTGAGGAAGTGAAGGGAAATATTTACGAAGGTTCGACAGAAAGATATCGGCATCCATTGAAGAGGAGAAAAGAAGAGATATTACCGATAATGCTATCGGGTTTGTTTTTCTCCAAGATATGCACGTTTCAAACCTTTGGCGAATGACTTCAACTTCCGTTTGGATGTTTCCACAAGCTGCTGCACAAATGATCTCAAAGCACAGAGTAATCAAATTAAACAAAAGAAAGGAAAAGAAAAGAGCAAAAACGAAACTAAAGACACATAAAAGAGATAACAACACAATAGCAAACAAAGTCAAAAACAAGTAAAAA